>VXBC01013087.1:1397779-1714241 GCA_013399945.1 Ploceus nigricollis
GCTTCACTGAACACCAAAACACCAACTCATTGGTGTGTTTTGTGATCTGGCCCATTAAGTCTGGTCTGGAAGTCTTAAGCTTGTAGCAAAGATACTTTTTGAGGGCTTGGGTGAAATGCAAATTAGAAATGGTAAGGAAGAATGGCATATGGGTTCAGAGGGCAAAAATGAAATCTATTTAGTTATTATGATTAGCTGATCAGGCAACTCTTCACTCACAGATTGCCTGTGGAAAGAAATTATGTGAATGGTGTGATGTACTATCACAAAGAAATCAAAGCCAGTAGAAACTCTCCTCTAGGATACACCTAGGAGGCTCCAGAGTGACACTCATCCCCACATCTCTCACATCACTGTTCTGCACCATTATCAGTGCTCAGTAGCACTGGGGGTCATCCTGCCCCGGTCTCCCTTTGTGGGAGGACTTGCGAATTCTCTCCTTATCTGACTCACCCGAAGGAAGCTGGAATAGCTAACAATCACCTACTCTTGTTTTTTAAAATTGCCTCTGGCTGAAGGAGATTAAGCAGTATGTGAGTTATCTCTCTGTCCTCTAACCCTCCAACGGGGGAGTGGAAACAAATATCTGAGGTGAGAGTGTCCTATCCACTCCAGACACTTTCTGAGTTAATTTCCGTTGGGGTATGGGGGATATATAGCAAAATGCAGCATACCTCTCCTCCCCCTGTTTAAAAAAATTCCTGTGTGTGGTCAGAACCTGAGTTTTTTATCTCATCTGAAAGATAACACCTCCAGGAGAGCATCTTAGGAGAGCAATCTAGTACTGAGTCAGAGGGAAGAGAATGAGTCACTGCAGCACTTAGATTTTTCTTGGAAGTTTCTCACTAAAGCATTGCCCCAGTCTGACACTGTTTAGTAGATGACATCAGAGAGACTGGAGTTTATATTAAATTCAGAATGGATAAAGGCTAGGATCCCAGGAAAGTGTTTTTAAAAGAGTGGCTAATTTTTCCTGGGGCAGTTAAAGAGCATGTAATTGGGGGTATATTCATCATGCGCTTACTGTAAAACCAGAGTAAACAACATCAAAAAAAAAATCAGAAGGGAAGACTAACCAGAAATCTGAGGCTGCTAAATAGGATGGATACAGCATGTGTCACATTGCAGACTATTCTTTCCTTTAGCAATGGCACACAAAGTGAACTTATGATAATTGAATTGTATTTGGCTAGGAAAAGTGCCGGTCTTTTTTTTTTTTTAATCTTACTTTGCAGCTACCTGATTTTTGCAGTAAAGCTGCTTGCAGTCCTGTGAAGGATCCCCTCAACAACAGTGAGACATCAATGGCAATGCCAGGTTGTCATTGTGGAGTGGTGCTCCTGTGATTATAAGTGAATTGACAATGATTAGTGACTCACTGTTGCTCATTCTTAATCCAGCCCACTCCACCACTGCTTGTACTGCCTTGTGGAAGCACATGCAGAGGAAGAAGCTTCAGTGTTATTTTGCTGGCAGCCTTCTAGAAACCTCCTTTGCACTGTAAATGCTTGTCTGCTACCCACAGAGTTTGCCATTTGGCTAGAGATTTTCTTCCAGCCCTACAGGGACTTCAGAGGATAGACATTGTACATTAATGCCAAATGGTAAAAAAGATAAAAATTATTTAAGTCAGTGAAGCATGAGATGCACATGTGTATGTTGTGAAGATACCACATGTTGTGAATAAAAAATGTGCTGGCAAGAAGCACTGCTGTCAGTCTCCTGAGGAATCTCCCTGTGCTGAAGAGATCAGCTCCTGTGGACCATGGTGGTACCTACCTCAACATCTTTAAGAAAGGACCCAAACCCACAAAGGTTTATACCAGCTTCTTTTCTCCTGCTTCAGGCTTGAAGCCACATGACATGCAGACAACTGCAGATGAGCAGAAGCTCTGTTTGCTCTGCCCTCTAGTTTGCTTCTTTATTCTAGTAAAACTCAGATGAGGTTGAAGACTGGTGTGGCTGCTGCCTGGCTCATGTGCCTTGACTCATCCCAGTCAGATGTGTCAGAACAGCCTGTAGGCCAAACATCCCCTCACCAGACATCACAAACGTATGACATCAAGAAAGGAGAGTAGAAGGGCAGATGAGAAACTGAGGGAGTTCAGCTTCAGAAGGGCTTTTAACAACCTGAGCTGGCAAAGCTGGAAATGAACCTGCCAGTGGAAGTATTTGATATTCACTGTGTCTGTCTCAGGTCTCTTAAAATTCTATAAAATCTGTCCCTCTCCTAGTACTGCCTTCTGCCTCTGTTGTGCCAACATATTTCCTCCATTAAGCTGTCCAATAAAACCTGAGCTTCCTTTATGATTAAGTATTCAAGGTGCAAGCAAATAGAGGCCCAACGTATTTTCAACAGGCAATTCTTTAAAAGATGGAGAGAAGAAATAGCTGCCTATACAAATGCTTATCTTTTTAGTCTAGGCTTTATATTTAAAGCAATATTTCTCAGAAATCAGACTGAAGGCAAAAACATGCTCAACAGCTATATGTTCAACAGCATTGTTTGTAGAAAGAAAAAAAAATCCTGATACTTGAATGAATTTATAAAACAAGGCAAAGTGGTTTACAATCACTTTGAGAAAAAAGGGATAGATATGCTACAGGGTCTCTAGTCTTTGACTTTGCTCTTCAAGTCAAACATATTTTGTCACATTTGCTCTCATTGCTTTGAGCTGTTTCCTGGCAAATTGAGCAAGTTCTGCATACTGCAGCTATGCATCTTGAACAAGCATGAATTTGTTTATATATACAGTTTTGACGGATGGAGTGAAAGCTGGCATTTCAAGGCACATTTCAAGAGTTTGCATCCATGGATCTTGGCAGACTGGTACATGCTGAAAAAAAATTGTTTCTGCCTCAATGCTATGGAAAACCTCAGCAATAATAAACGGGCAGCCACAGGTAAAGTGGCATCCACATCGCTGCCTGCCAGACACTCTAGGCGGGTGTCCAGGCACAGAATCACAGAACGGTTTGGGGTGGAAGGGAGCTTAAGGATCACCTAGTTCCAATCCCTCTGTCATGAGCAGGAATGCTGTCCACAAGCCCAGATTGCTCAAAGCCCTACTCAACTCAGCTTGATCTCTTCCAGGGATGGGGTATCCACAATTTCTCTGTGCAACATGTCCCAGCACCCTCACAGTCGAGAACTTCTTCCTAATATCTAATCTAAACCTGTCCCCTTTCAGTGTAAAGCCATTTTCCTTTGTCTTGTTGCTACATGCTCTTGTTAAATCTCCCTCTCTAACCTTCTTGTAGGTCTGCTTCAGGTGCTGTAATGCTGCTATGAAGTTATCTGGGAGCTTTTTCCTTTCCAGACTGAACAACCCCTGTTCCAGGAGTTGGAACCCCAACTTTCTCAACCTGTTTTCATAGAAGAGGTTCTCCAGCTCTCTGATTATCTTCATGGCCCTCCTCTGGATTTGCTCCAACAGGTTGACATCTTTCTTATGTCGGAGGTGCCAGAGCTGGATGCAGTACTCCAAGCAGGGACTCATGGGAGCAAAGTAGAAGGAAAAACACCTCCCTCAATCTCCTAGTCACACTTCATTTACTGCCAGACCAGGACACGGTTGGCTTTCTGGGCTGCCAGTGCACATTGACAGGTCATACTGAGCTTCTCATCAATGCACGAACATCCACAAATCCTTCTCTCCAGGGCTGCTCTCAATCCATTCTCTGCCTAGCCTGTATTTGTGCTTGGGATTGCCCCAAGCCACATGCAGGAACTTGCGCTTGACCTTGTTGAATTTCATAGGTATGCATCAACTAACAGGTCAGCATGTCTGCTTCTGCACAGTGATGCCGGTGGCTGGTCAGCAGCCACAGACTAGACTGACCAGCGGTGGCACAGATTGTTGGAGTAGGATGGAGACCTTGGCTTTGTGCCGCATAAATGGAACAGTGCAGATCATGCTGCAAAACTTGTGTGGTGTGTGAGGTGAGGTGTGTCTGCCAGAGGCGGTCATGGCTTACCGCCACTACTCCTCTGTGGCCTTCATTAGCAGCTCCAGGGGCTGAGAAACTTTGGGCTCCAGCTTTAGACATAACTCCAGGCAGCATCAACAAGTGTCCCAAGGACACGTGCTGTGCTGTGTTCCTCACGCTTGTTGGAGCAGGCTCTCCCTCTGCTGCAGTTGAAACCAAGGGACAAAACGCCCATGGAAACTAATGGGAACATGGGCAAGCCCACTTCCCATATGGTGCCTGTCAACCACGTGCTTAGGAAACATCTGATATATTTTTATTTGGATCATGTGCTTGGTATAATGACTGAGATTTGTTACGTCCTGAGACTGTAGTCCTTAAGTAATTCCCAAGTTTTGTATAAATATCCATCCATCTTTGTTCTTTTGTGAGAGAATCACATGGCAGCGTGAGAATTCATATGATTTTGGGTGCAGCTTAGAGAAGCCATCTGATTTAAGGTACACTTAAAGTGCTCCACAGCAAACTCTGTGACTCCTGTTAGGGCAGTATTTCTTTACACAAACCTGAAGTGGAAGTAGCTTTGATTTTTTGATGAATAATTGTGAAATATTGAGGCTGAATCTTATAATTTTTTACGTTTTTGTGGGTTTTATATAGCTATAGAATATCTACACCATGGCAGCTTAGTAACTGTGAAGCTATAATGCTATCAATCACTTTTGTTGTAAAATGAATTATATTGTTTATAATGTTTATCTATTTCTAATGTTTGAAACATAAACAGGAAAATTTTTATGCAACATTTTCACTGAGAGCGTAACCTTTACACTTAAAATATTTCCTGCAATAAATCTGCTATAACATAAAATCATTGGAATGATATTAGATCCTGGTATCTCTTCTCCACTGATTAATAAGTTGTTAGGTGGATAATTTCAATTTAAATAGGTCCCTGAACTTTGGGTAGATAACCAAAATGTTAATATGACATTATAGTGGACAGGATTTATCTGTTAAGAAACACTTACTGTTTTATGTCCCCTTGACTTTGAGAAAATGTGTCACATTATAACTGAAATTGTTCAGAGTACAGTGGAGCATAAAAGAAAAATGATTCTGAATGAGGCACAGGCACAAGTTGACTTTCATGCTGCCTAAGGACAGAGGCTCAAGGAAAATGTGCATCTTCTTTGCTGGTTTGTTTTTACCTTCTAGAGTCATCTGGAAGTCCCCCACTCATGGATTACACTTGAGTGGACTAGATGTAAATAGTATATAGCTTAAGAAAGATGCAAAAAACAAAGGTATCTTCCCAAAACTTATTTATGTTATCATAAATTGCTGACAGAGACCATCCTGTGTTTTCTTATCTTAACAGTATAATTAAGGAAGATTTTTCCCATTTTACTGTTCCATAATTGTTATCCTACATTTATCAATCCTATTTTGCCAGTAGGTTTGTGAACAATAAATAGCTGGTGAAGAAAAGGAACAGGACTGCACAGCAGCTATATTTATAGGAAGCCAGAATTAATATGATTTATTCTATTCAGGATAAAAATTAATATCTAACTGAAACAGCTAAGAACCTATCTTGAGTGGACAAAAATCTTCATTTACTTCCACTGCACCCACAGTGATTTCCCACTCTGCTGCCTAAAGCTCATTCTTCACAGTTAATAATAAACATCATTGACTAAATGATGACTGCAGTTCCTCTGCTAGAATCACAAGTGATCACTTATGTTCCAGTCAGTGCTGTTCTTCTTCCAGAGTGCACTCTGCATTACCAGACCCTCTGCTTGATCATTCACTTCAGTCACCATCAAATTCACTTAAAGTAAAGATGTAAACATTTTCCAAGTAGTTGTGGATCACCTAAAAAACCTGAGTGTTATCCTTGTTAGTCCAGTTAGTCACTGTGTATTTATCATAAGGAAAAAAGGGACTCTGACCTCTAGAATAGAATTTCAGGGACGATCTCATCCAGAACATCTGAAAAATGTGTCACCTCAAGCCTCTAACCAATTTAACCTTTACTGTGTTTCATACTTAACCGGGAAAACAATTCCCTCTATCTGTATCCTAAGGGTACGGGAGAGATACTGATATCATTTACAGTGTATTCTGATAGATAAGGTTTCATTTTCATCTTTGGCATTTGAAGATGCTAAGTCTAATGACACTGTATAAAAATGATGCTCTCTTCTAATTTGGTAATGCAAAAGGTAAATGATGATGAGCATCTGAAAGTAGTTAATTCATCTACCATTAGTTGAAAATATTGGCTTGACTTCTTAATAAATAGGTGGTGGAGTTAAAATCCTGGAGCTTTAATCAAAATAGTTGTTAGAATCTGAGAAAACCTAGGGGTTTGAAAGACTTGTGCATTTTCTTTTTCCCAAAATTGATTGGAGAAACTCTTCCTGTTAGTTCTCCAAAAGTATAAAATGCCTGTAAATCCTGACATACCATTTGAAGCACTTCTCAGACCTATGGTTGCAAGGCATCCATTTTAAAATTTAATGTTAATAAAGGCTTGGTTATGAGTGAGTGAAAAACATGCCTGATTTACAACCCAGTATATCTCCTTAGTCTAGACAACTTGTGTCCAGTGTCCATGTCACTGAGAAGGTATCTCCTTCCTTGATTATACTCTACTCTATTGTAATCTAAGAAATAGTTTACTATAGAAACAATAAGCTTTCCACGATACATGCAATAGGAAAATGTTTAAGTTCCAAATCTATTTGTCTTTCTGGCGATGCCAGGCACACACCAGCCATGTAACATGATAGAGTGTCATGCCATGCAGCAGAATGAGAGTCACTCATGGCAGCCTTGGGCTGGTCATGTCAGGCCTTGAGCAGAGCCCTGAGAGGCTGTGCCTACCTTCCTGCATGAAGCCTACGCACCAGAAATACTGGACGTTATGTTTCTGTCTCAAGTAATTAATTAATGAAGGTAGAAATAATTAATGATGAATGTAACAGAAGTACAGTGTAGGTACTGAGGTTAACAAGTTTATCTTATTTCTCACCATCCATTATCTGTACATCTCTGTTATTAATTGGATAAATTGCTGAATCAAGAATTGGGTAAGTATATTCCAAAGCCTGAGTCCTACAACATTCCAATTACATTTTTGGCAATGTGAAAGATGTGTGGTAAGTCATCAATGTGATTGCTGAAGCAAGAGTGTTGCAGGTAGCACCAAAAGATCCATTCTCCAGGAATAATTTTGTCTTCAGGACTCCCTATAATTAAGTGGGAATACTGTCTAAAGAACAGCAAAATAATTATGTTTTTCTAGTTCAATCTGAATGCTGATGCTATTCTTGTCAAAGTGAATGCGAAAAAATCTATTTCATAGGCAGACTTCAGCATGGCTTCAGTTTCTGTTCAAGAGTTGGTAGAAGGTGCTTAGGATACCTCAGGAAAAAATTAACAGCTCAGTGAACCAGGTTCAGAACCTGGACGAAAAGAAATCATTCCTACTTCCACTTTAAAAAAAATTAAAGAAAACAAAATATTTCCTGTTATTAAAAACAAATTTGCCAAGAGCATCTGGACTTTCCAAATGTTTAGCATGTGGATGACTCACCAGCTTTATGCTAAGATATTATGCTGTTATTTCAAAACCGAAATACCAGCTTTGACATTTTTACATGTTGTACAGAGATCCATAGTCTTTCTCCTTATTATAAATTATTTCAGCTTTTAAAAATCTAGAAAGAATCTTGGATTAAATATGATGCTGATTTTGAATCTCTTATAAAATTATTTTTCTCTGACAAACAGTTTGTTAGACGAATTGTATTTTTAAAACCCTTTATTTTTCTTACTTGGCCAGACTCTCAATTTAGATGAATTATACCTGTTGCAGAAACTGAAATTAAAGAAGTTTTCTATTGAGCTCAGGGTTTAGAATGAACCAAAGGCTTTCCTGAACTGGGCCAGTTGAGATGGTCATTCTCTTCTCTGCTCATCAGGCCTTGCTAGAAGGCAATTCAAAATACAGCTCTCCCACCACTGGCCAAGTCTTAACTGCCCAGAAACATAATTTTTAGAGAGGGTGGAGGAAAGGAAAGATTAAAAATATATTTTTCTGTATGTGTGTGTATATATATATACACTTACATACCTACATACACACATATATATGTATGTATATTTTGTAATTTCTGAGACCTTTCACCAAAATGAGTATTTTATAGCAGATCTGGGGCTTTGATTTCTGATGCCTGTACAAAAAGTGAACTAAAATGCCCTCAAAGTATTTACATCTGCAAGACTTAATTTTGGCTTCTGTGACTCTATTTAATTTTTGTGTATAAGGAATTATATGTGCTCAAAAAAATATATACTAAACCCCTCAGTTTGGTCATGCAAATTGACTTGGAATAAAATAAACTAGGAGTCTTCCTGAATGGCTAGTACTAGGAAGATGAAAGTAACCTAAGCCAAGGAAGGGAAAGTGCATTGCTGAGACACATCTATTGCTTGTGATTTTTGTTACAATGAAGCATGGAGTTTCACACAAAACAAATGAAAAACTTAGTCCTCAGAGGTTTCCAGATCTTCAGATAAGAATGATCTTTTGACTACTGTAATAGAAAGAGCAGACTGACCTATCTTCTGCAACAGCATCTGGGGATCTTTAGGTTAACTCAAGACTGACAAGAAGAAGATCTCAGGCTGAAGAAGAAAATGGGTATACAAGGCTTCTCTATCTCCCTGTTTGTGTGCTCAGGTTGTACTATAAAATGTGTGTATATTTACAAAATTCAGAGAATGATTTTCAATGTATGGAGACCTACATCACAAATACAGGAATTCAGGTCTCTGTGTACATAAAATAAGAAGCTCTGAAGTTGCTCTGCACTATTTTTCATGACAAATTTGAGTCTTTCTTTAGCCACATAGGCTTGTTAATTTTACATTTCCCTGGGTTCTCTCCAAAAAGAAGGAAGGCTACTTTCTACCATAGCTGTTTTTGTATCTAGTACAGATTTCAAATGATTTCTATTTAACTTTTATTAAGAGCCATGACTATAGCAGCAAGATCCAAGAGTACAGAGCCTACCTAGCAACTGTTATATTTTCTGTCCTGTTCCCCAAAGTTGTTCTCAACATAGGCACTGAGACACAGGTGTCTACAGGTCTGAATAAAAGAGGTATAGATAGGAGAAGAGACCAAAGTCCTCTGAAAAAGGCTGCACCATTTACTGGCAGTGTCCCATCAAAGTAAACTAGAACTATTTAGCTTCACTTTAATGTCATAACTGGCCTGGACATGCAGATATAACAATTGTAACTTTATAATCTCCCTGTCTGTGGTTATTGCCATTTTTCTGTGGCTCTGTAAATGTAGTGGTTTAAGCCCAGCTGGCAACTAATTCCCAAACAGCCACTCAGTCACTGTGCTTCCCAGTGGGATGGTGGAGAGAACTGGAAGGGCAAACGTGAGAAAATGTGTGGATTGAGATAAAGATAGTTTAATGGGACAGAAGAGGAAGAAGATAATAATATTGATAAAATTACTAATAATAGTAATATACAAAACTAGTGATGCACAATGCAACTGCTCACCACCTACTGACCTGCCAGTTCCCAAGCAGCAGTGGCCCTTAGACAACTTCCCCCCCATTTATATGGTGAGCATGATGCCATATGCTCTGGAATATCCCTCTGGCCAGTTTGGGTCACCTGTCCTGGCTGTGTCCCCTCCCAGATTCTTGTGCCCCTCCAGCCTTCTCACTGGCAGGGCATGAAAAGCTGAAAAGTCCTTGACTTAGTCTAAACACTACTTGGCAACTAAATAAACATACTAAATCCAAATCACCACACTCTACCAGCTTTATCTCTATTCCGAACAAAACCATAGCAGTAAATAACATGATTGAGAATGTGAGGGACAACTGTCCCTTTCCTGGGGAGCAGACTGACTTTCTTGAGCCCTGAAAATCCCTTTGCCTTCCCTGCTTCTATGCCTGCTATCCATTGCATGCCATTAAGTATACAGTTCCCTCTCAGTAGCTAATGAGACTTAAATAAACATACTGAGAGACGAACATGGCCTCTAGAGTTTAATAAATGATGCTGATTCTGGTTTCAATTACACTGGTGTAAATCTGGAACATCACCACTGCTTACAGTTGAATTAGTCTAGATTTATATGACAGCTGAATTTAGTCCATAGATTTAATTTTTTTAACCCACTGGAATTTTATCACTGTGATTTAAGCTTTTTAAAATGCCAAATATAAAGATAATTCAATAGATCAGGACGTGTATCTATTTTTTTTCCATATCTCTTTGCATACTGGAGTTCTATTTTTATTTTTATGTTTTTAAGCTTTACTCTTCCAATGATGAAGCAACTGATAGCATTGTACTGATAAGTGATAGCATTGCATATTATAATTAGAATATAAATTTTTTTTCTTAGCCCTTTGATTCTGCCCTTGAATTTTTGTACTTTTGGCTAGAAGTAATGTACGGCCAAAGTTTTTAAGCACAATTTGACATCCTGTTCAGGATTCAAATGAAGTGCTTTGATGGATGGAAGAAGTATAATGCATCTTAAACTAGTCAAAAGAACGAAGTACTGTTTTGTTCTAAAAGGCAAGTAGTGCCATCTATTCTATGATCACATCACCAGTGTTATAACGAATAATGAGTTCAGAATCTGCCAAAAATCAAAGGTGAGTCAATGGAAAAAAAGTTGAGACGGGAGATGCAGCCAGTGAGCTCACAGGCAACACAAACCTTTGAGTGCAGCAACTTTTAACCACAGTCTTCCCTTTAGGTATAAATGCTAGTAAGTAACAACACTCTCTACAGAAATTGAGTAGCCTTCTTTTAGGTTCTTAGCTCAGACAGAGTATGAGCACCCATAATTATATAAATTATAAAGTGGAAAATTTCTATGCATTCTAATTCTAAGATGGGGATGCCAAACATTCATGAAATGTCATGATTTTAATCTTTTTTGAAGCTGATTCAGCTCAGTAATGTTAGAATTTGGCGAAAAAGGGGAATATTAATTGACGTAGTAAAGGTATTAGTGAGCAGGAATCTTGGATTGTAGGATTCTTGAGAACATAAAATATGAAGGCAATCTAAACTGACTGGGTTAAATGCCATCGCCAGTCCTGATGAAGCCATGATCATCAGAAATGCTGAGGACAGGAATCCATAGATCTCATAATAGTTACCCATATCTTCTTGTTATAATAAGAAAATGTGTGTAGGAAGGGGGAGGGGGAAGAAGATATAAAAACCTGTGCAACAGAAGCCATTTAAAAGGCAAGATTTGCCAACTATCGTTACCATAGTTACCTTGCATTATAATTATAGGAGAAAGATCTGTGGTGGACTTATTTAACTATGTGTGGGATGCATTGGTGATTGGATGATGACCCTTGTTCTCTGAAATAAAGATCAGACATAGCCTCTCTCAGTGCATCAGGCTAATGGAAATGAAATATCATACTCATTAAAAATATCAACCTGTCAGTGTGATAATTAAGAATTATGTTTATTTCAAGATAGCTGGTCACATGCCCTGGAGATGCAGAATTGAAAGTTTCTTAAAAACAGGAAAAAGAAGGTTAGCTGAGTGCTGTAGTGTTAATTTTCAAACCCACTGAGTCAGGACATGTGCTTCTAGAGAGCTGATACACACTTCTATTGAAGAATTAAAGTACACTGACAAGTCTAGATTAACTATGAGAATTGGAGTCTGCTTGTTAAAGCTGTATATGTAAGACACTTGCTCTTTGTTCTTCCTGTTTGTAAATTGATCATTCCTGAAACATGCATGCTCTCCTTCTATATCTCACCACTTTGTAGTGTTTGTTTGTTGTTTGGGTTTTGGTTTGTTTGTTTGTTTTTTTGTTGTTGTTTTTGTTAATTTTGGAAAAAAAAACAAAAAAAATTTTTTTGAAAAAAATTGAATGCTTTTCAGAACAAACTTAATAGTGCAGGAGAGCACATGTTCTCCAGCTGTCTTTTCTTGCAAATCATACCGGCCCAGACCTGGCGTAAGGCTTAGAAGATGCAGAAATCCTGTCATTGCCATACCATATGGCATTGAAACTCTTCTTTGGATTCTTGTGCCTGGTACAACCTATGGAATAGCTGCAGATCATTTGCCTTGCCATTGTTCTACCACTTATCTTGGGGCCACTGAAGTACAGGACTGTGCAAGGTAAAGGTACATGCTAACTCACATGCCTAGGAACTGCTACTCAAAGAAACCCAAAGAAGCAAATATTTTGAACTTAAAAATTTACAGTATCAAGTCTTTAATCCTTCATAATTGGCTGCCTCCTCAAGCTGACCTTTTTTTTCCCCTTTCCTCATACATACCATTATGAAAACCCAACAGCTGAACAAAACATAAAACCAGTACTTAGTTGAGAGAGGGAGTGTTTTGTAGCCTGGTGGATTTTGAGTCACAGCTGCATTGGCCTTTTCAGATGCTTAGATATGTTTGTTGTGGTCAAACAACTGATCTTGCTGTAAGGTGGCTAATTTTGGACCTGCTAACATCATCACCACGACAGCTCAAGCTAGCTGCCCTTGTATTTATCTACTTCTGGGGCATATTTTGCAGCCTCCTTTGGGCTGGTGGCTGCCTCTTCTACTGCTGAGATTAGGACCTGAAATAAAATTTAAAATTACACCAGGTGTGTCTGCAAGGGTTGGAATGCACCCCTGCAAATGTAAATATAAAACACTCTGTACCATGTTATGACTCATGCTTAATTTTCTATTAGTCTGGCATTTTCTATGGCAACATTACTGCTTATTTTTTTAGATCTTTTTGTTTCCCACAATTTCTTCCTGATTAAAATCAACCTGCCTGGTCTCCTGTTTTTCTAGCATGGTTATTGCTATTTTTATCACCCAAATCATGGCATACCTGTGAAGAAAAGAAACAATGCTCACTGTAGAGAGAAAAATTAGTTTACATAAGGTTTCCATAGGACTATCTAGGGCATTGAACACTTACCACTTCCTGCTTGATTGGTTTTTAGACCCTCATCATGGCTCCAGGGGAGGAGCTATCACAGCATCACCCATTCTGCCACCTCCCTCTTCTGAGTTTCTCTTATTTTCTTGTAATTCTAGCTTGGTTTCCAAATTTTATTTAATTCTGCATTAAAGATGCCCTGAAATATGAAAAAAATTCCCGTTCTGAAACATTTTGCTTTTGTTCACTAAATTTTTATGTGGCAGAAAAAGTCTGAACACAATCCATTTTGCATCTGTTATTTGTTTTCTGCTCTGCCACTGACACAGAAATATCAATCTTTTAGATAGTTCTACTTTTAGGACATATTTTTAAATTAGTGTAAATGGGAGTAACTTTTGATTCTGCTGGGATGTGGCTAGACAACATATATTGATAATCTGACCTGTAATTTGCATGTGCTCTGTGTACTGAACATTCACTCACCCTACACCTAGAATGAAATACAGAAGTGGGAAGGAAGTAGTCTGGCATTTTTCTTACTGTACAAAACAATTCTTATTCTACTCACATACTGCTATGTCAAAGAAACCAGTAAATCTGTTTCAGGTCAGCATTTTAATCTTTTTTTCTTTGTGATGAAGGCATAAAGGTGCAATACTTCATGGCAGCGAAAAAATATATTGATGGAAATTGTTTTTATGGTTCTTACAATGCCTTATTAGTCTCCATAACATGATAAAGTAATTCAGTGAAGGAATCCATGGCACCGTCACTGTATTTCCCAGTTTCTATCCTTTCTTTACAGGCTGACATTTATTTCCTGGAGATATTAACTAAGGATTGGAAAGACCCAAATATTCTGTGTTTGCTGCATGACCATGGAGTCTACAGAATCTCTGAAGACACTTGATGCTATTTCTGCAATCTTCTGCAAAACTTAACAGCCCGAATATATGCAAAAATATCTGTTAGTTAATTTTCAGTGGGGGAGGCTGTAGCTTTTGACTGATGCTCTACATTCATGAATGACTAAATTTAAGTCTGATAAGCCTTTTGTCCAGGTGATCAGCCATGATAGAGGGTGGGGGAACATTTTGGGTAGCCTCCATTTTACTCAACAGAAGTGGTAAATATCACAGATTATTCTGTGCTAAGTGTAAGGCTGTTAAGATGTACCTGAAGACTGTCTTCATTTTGAAGTGGGTTTTCCTTTTTTATCCGTAGCAGTAGTTCAGTAATGAACATGAATAATTTATTATTGCTGTAAAGCCACATGCTAAACTGTTGCACAAACAAATAGTTTGCTTATGCAAGGGAGATAATAGAGCCTTAAACTCATTTTGCACGTATTAATATCGCCTAATATTAACGTACTAACGCAGAATAAAGGCTGTAGTTGTAGCCTATTGGACATGTGGAGAGACATATGCACAATATATCTTGCTGATACAGCTCTGGTCAAAAACCTCACATTGAAGAAATCAGCCTCACTGAGTTCTCGGATTTAAAGAATCAGATTATTTATTTATTTATTTATTTAAGAATCTCTTAAAAATGCTTGTTCATTATTTAATCCAGCGAATTCACAGTGGGTGAGAAAAGCATAGTAGTTCATTGGTCTACTCTATGGGAGTTATTATTGAACAGAATTTGCAAGCCTAGAATCTTAAATTTGAAACCTTTCTGTGGGCATGATAATGTCCAATTGCAATTATCCAGGGAGAGAGAGTTCAGTGAGGTGAGCCTATGTCAAACATCCAGCGCCTTGAATCTCAGAACAATTTGAATCTTTTTACACTTTTCTGTCTTGTATTTTACTCCTACATCTGCAGTTTTGAATATTCAAGCTCAAGCTGAGAGAGGGAGTACATTATTTTGGGCTGCTGGTATTTAGTTTGAAGTTGTCAATCAGCCTACAGTCAGTGTACAGTGAAGAATAAACACTGCCACAATCTGAAAAAAACTACTCATTACTGTTGATACAAAATTAATCTATACAAAATAATCCCAAATTAAATGTTAATAGTTCTCAGATTGTGTATTAAATTTTGGTTCATACTGACTTCCTCAGAGGGTTCTGCAATAGTGTAAGCAGAATTACACATGGTGCTTCAGTAAAAATGACTTCCCACAAACTCACTTTTCTTAACAGTTTCCCCAAGGTCAGTAGCAATTTGCCTGCAGTGAATTAAAAAATGCAATTTTGTTTTGCTTTCTCTGTATCCTTCACACAACTGGATTTAGCCTTAACACTACAAAGCTGCTACTCATATAAAACAGGAACATCTGCACATGCTCAGTCTCTTGTCAACAAAATAAACTCAACCTTCAGAAACTGCTCAAAGAAAACTGTAAAAATTCACACATATCCAGTAGCTCTTATGGTATCATCAGCTCTGGAAGAAATAGAAGAAAATTTATAGATTACTTCTAAATAAATTAAAATTTCCCAAAGAATTTGAGATATGAAGATGCTTATACAAAAACTTGGGAATTAAATTTTCAAAGCAGTGTCATTGTCAAGTTGTTGAGAATTTGGTAGCATATTACCTTCTCTATTTTAACAAGGAAAGGTGATTTTTCAGAAGGTTAGATGTCACAGTGACTTCAGCTAAGCTGATGGCTGAAGTTTGGCCTGAGGATTGTTGGTCTGGTGCCATGTTGATGTGGTGGCCACCTGTTTCATTGGTTTTTTGGCACTGTGATGGAATCGCTTATAAGAAACCGTGCTGAACTGCAGAGAGGTAAGTGGAATGCTTTAAAACTGGAAAATACTAGATTATCAAGATAAAAAAAAATCCCATAAAATGCATTTCCTTTGAGAAATGGGTTTGCTAGGAGGGCAACTCATATCCAGTGTGAAATTTCTATTCAGAAAGAGAAGAGGTAAATACAGATCTCTATGACATCTCAGGGTGCTGTCTCTTTTAGCTGGCTATTGTTCTGAGGAATCCTGGGTCTTGAAGAACACCATACACTGGGTATTTTCTGGCTTGTTCTTTAAAGCTGGATTATATTTTTTATGCTAATTTACGAGAAAACAATAATGAAAGTATTTTTTTTCCCAGTTCTTAATGGTTGTTGATGCTGCTGTTCATTAATTTTCTGCTTTGTATTTGCATAAAATTATAATTCAAGCAGTTTTTAAAAGACAATTAACATATATTTTTTTGATAAGTTTGTTAGCTGTATGTGACACAGAACATTCTTATGCATCTGTTTGAGTATGTAATATTTCTTCATTCAAATATAAGATTAATTTTGCATTGCTAGTAAAGCAAATTATTCTACTGTAATTAGTAGAAGTCAGAAAAAGGTGTAATATCAATCTGAAAACGTCAAGCAGGTCTTTTGAGGGCAATGGGTAGTGAACAATGCAGAGTCTGATGTGCATTGTCATGTTCACTTCTAGCTAGGCAGTGAACTCTGCCAGAAGCAAACCCCCTGAAACATAAACCCTGTGCAGAAGAGAAATCATTGCTGAGGATAAAAGTAGAGCAGCACTGTCATTACAGGTATGGGGTGGTCCCATACCTGTAAAGGGGTGGTCCCTTGGTTTATGTTGCCATAGTGTGAAACTGGAATTTCTGCTTTCAGAGATTGTTCCATGAAGGTTAATTTATTTTACAAATCATTTTCTTGTTGAATTAAATTATTATTGGGTATGTGCCCAAGTCAAGATTGCATTTGGGCAGGTTTAGCTCCTTGCAGAACTTTCTGTGAATGTGTTTTAATAAGAAATTAACTTATTTCTAGTTAGTCAGATTCATATTCTTGTCCTACCACCCATAACCAAAACAACTGAAGAGTGAAATAGCTATATACTTAATGTAGAGGTTTTACTTTGACTTGTTTGTAAGATTTTAATTTTTAAGCTTTTCAGTATAATTTTAAATGGTGACGGAGAACGTTTGTGTGGGTTTGATATTAAGGTTGATACATGCTGTTTCTAGTCATGTAACATAAGCTTCAGAAATCAGTCTTTATATTTTCACTGAATGTCTTCTGGACTTCCAAAATGAACCAACATAATGTGATCCTGCAGAACTGTTTGCTATGTGAATCTTCTGTTGGCTTTACTTCAATACTTTGATATGCATTGAAATCACAAGGCACTTTCAGCTCCAAACTATCATCAACTAAGTCATATATCAGTATAATCAGACTAAATCAACAAGGCTCCATTGATAGAAATACAAGAGCACCTTAAATACTGAATAAATTCCTTCATATGACCTTAGAGTTCATCTCACAATTTTTGTTTTACTTTTGTCTTCTGCATTGTGGGGATTCTAAGCTACTCTGTTTGTTGTTGAACCATTTTGAGCAGCACCCTGCTCCTCAGTACTAAGTTGTGTGAAAGAAATAAATTGATGTAATCCTTTTCAGCCTTGCCTCTTGACAGACATATGCTTCAGGGGAAGATCAATGTTGTCCACATTTTTGAAGTCACTAATCTTTTTATAGCTTTCTGTAGTTTGAAGGAAAAGTTCATTCCCATTTCCACTTGCTTTTTAAAATTATCTTCTCATTAAGGTTATAGCACTTTACCGTTAGGCTTTGACCTGCTAAACGGCCATAAACTTTGGTACTGTAAAGTGCAGCTTCAACATTGCTGATAGTAAGAAGTGAAAAACATGTCCATTCCATGTTTGCAAATACAGTCTCTTATAAAGCAATGGGAACTGCCTATACATACTGGATACAGAAACTTGTCCTGAATTAAAATGAATGTATAAAAAAGCCCTGAGAGTATAGGACTTACAGAAAATGTTTATTTGCCTGTTGACTCCAATGCAACAATTTACATATAAGTCAGGAAAGCAGTGACTATTTGCTGCCACTATTTGCTAGTCTATGTGAAATGAGAGAGTAAGTCCTGCCAGTTATGTTTTCTGATGAATCCCTTGCCTGCGCAGCTACGGGAGTTGAGAATGTGTCTGAATAATGAAATGTTTCCCATGCTCAAAATCAAGCAGGTGGTTTAGTACCTTGATGAGTCAGGTGTCATAACAGAAATCACTATAACTCTTAAGGCTTGTTGGCATGTCTATAGGTAGGCTCAGCCAAGAGGACAAAAAAGGAAAGGTCTTCTCAGTCCAGGAAGCTTGTTGGCAGCATAATGTGGGAGCTTACCCTGTCACTGCCTATGCTGTGCTGGAAGATTAATGGTTATTTTATTCTGACTGCCTTCAAGTAGGAAACTGCGCTACAGTTTCTTTAAGAATGGATAAACATTTGTGTGTGCATATCTATACAAATGCTCAATTATATATAAAATACATGTTCACATGTGCGCAGCACACACATTCAGAGTCTCAGAAGCGGCTCCGCTCCTAAGGAGATTCACAAGAAAATAAACAAAAGTCTCACCAGTCTTTCTCTGCACCTTACAGCTATCACCTCTCAATCAACCTTTTTCCTTTTTGTTTTTTTGGGATAACATTTTTTCATTGCAAAGTGAAAAAAACTAATTAAGAGCAGCTAACAACAAAGTAGGAATATTAAGAATTGTAAACCTTGTGTCTAACCAGATGTTTTTCAAGATATTTATCATTATGAATTTTCTTAATGAGAGAGTGCTGTACAAAGAGCAATTGATAAATTCCTATAGTTAAAAGGAAGTGAAAAATATTTATTTTTTTATTTCTAAGGACTGGATTTTCAATGAGTGTTTTAATTTGTTTATATGTCTCAAAGACACACATAGACAAGAGTTTAAAGTTCTTTCCCAAGGTCTTCAAAGCCAACAGTTTATTCCTCCTTTTGAAAGCAGAGGCCTTATTCACAGCTCAGAGGAAGAGTAAACCATAGCACTCTCTGGGAGAAATCAGTTATCAGGATGTTGTGGTTGAGCTGGCTAATCACACACATGAGAAAAGAGAAAGGCTCATTGTACACAGTTACACATTGTCTGGATGTTGTGCCCTAGGTAAGGCTTCAGGGCCATCAGCAGACACTAGATCATCCACAGCCAAATACCTGTAGCCAAACAAGGGGTGGAATGATCCTTTTGCAATTTTCTTTGCTCTGAACACAATTGAGGACTCATATACTAGATTATCATGTTCAGAGTGCAGCGCTCACTTGTATTGCAGGATGATTTTCTTCTGGTGCCCCACCACTACCTGGTTGGTTAGCTGCCAAAGGCCCCTTGTAATAACCTAGAAAGGTATATTGAAAAACAGAGCTTCATGTTTGTAAGTGTGATTTGGCAGAAAGTATTGTCTTTAAAAGTCCCACTGCCTAGGGAGGAGCAACCACTGGGTCTTACAGGGAAAATCCTTTACCGTTCTCTAATGGCCATAGAAATTGCAGGTTCACAAGGGTAGTGAATTGCCTTAATGTAAGTAATGCATACCTAAAGCATACACAGAGAGTCAAATGTCATGGTACACCCATTTGATGTCTTTTATATTATACCCATGGACACTAATGAGTTATGCATTATTATGCCAATAAATAATTGGAATAATAAGTGATGTATTTTGATGACTCGACTCAATGATCTTAGAAGTCCTTTCCAACCTTAATTATTCTATGATTCTATTCTGAATTAGCTGAAAAATGCATTACTTATAGAATAAGCTAATATTGATAATCATGGTTAGCCTGTTGAGTTTACAGCTGAGATACTCAGAAAAAGACTAATTCACTGAAAATGTGAACAGGAAGACCGTGCTCTCTGAAAATGGAGCAGCTCTGAGATGCTCCGCATTAGGCAGGCAGAAATCTAGATGTCCCAGGTAGTTAGATACTTTGCAGTTCTAGTTGTTTTGGGTTTTGTTTTCTTTTTTTTCAAATGGGGCACAGGGAGAAACCAGTTTGCAAAACAGACCATTGCTCTTTCAATGTTTCATGAAACAACCTTCTTGCATGAACTGTACCTGGGGTCACCATACAGAATCACTAAGTACACGCCTCGAGTGTAATAGCAAAAGACAGTAAGTTCACTCCAAATTCTCAAGAATTTGAAACAAAGTACTCTACCTTCTCCTCTGGGTTTTCATCTCCTTAACTGACCTTTATGTTGTTTTAAAATATTTAATACCTATCTAAATTTAATTTAACCTACAACAAATAAGACTGTATGAAAAAGAAACTCATATTTGTACTATTACACTAATAGGCTTAATAACAATAATCCACTAACATCTGCAATCATAAAATAAAAACTTCATTATCATTTCAATACAGTTAATACAAAACCTCAGGTTCACCAGTACACCAGCTGTGTCCTGGTGCTCAACAACACAAAACAGCAATTCATGCAAAATTACCAGTCTTTGTTACTGACTCTTTTTCCTGGCTCCAGTCCCAAAATATTCCTGCTGTTCAGGTCTTTTGTTTCCTCTCACTGAAAGCCTTTTATTTTCTAGGAGAATATAAAAGATCATCTCCAAGAACCACTTCAGTAGCCTTCTCACCTCCAGCATCATGCCTCTAGCTCTTTATTCCTCACAGTTAAGAGACTCAAGTGTTTGGTTAAAGGTCTCTACTGATTTGGACGAAGTGCTTCTTTGTGCAGTGCTGCTGGCATTGCTCTAGGTATGTCCATAATATTCTCTAGAACCTCTAATCACCTTGGAAATTTAGAGTATTAGGAAAAAAATTCATTTAACAATGATATTTTCTGACATTCCCTTAAGGATGGAAAATGTTCAGAAGAGCAAATCAACCAGTATCTAATGCTTGTCTTTGAATTAGTGTTTAGCTGGAAACTTGTGGCTTAATCACAGGCAAGGCCTGAACAAGTTGGGCACGGTGCACGGCTTTCTAGGAAATGTTCCTCAGGAGTTTCCTACTTAAAGACATTACAAAGGCAAGAGACTAAGAGGAGATAGGCTCAGGATTAAATACGTTTGTCCTGGATTTGAGCCAGTAATTCCAAGCTAGTCCCACTGTGTTGGACCTCCCAGTTCAATAACTAGAAGCAGCTTTCCAGCATGCACTGTAAACCTGCCTTAGAGAGGTGACAATGATTGGTGAGCTCATGGTACTGAAATATCATTCATGTCCCTCTCAAATAGCTTTTCATCTCTGCCAAGTAGCCAGCCAGAGTAAGGACAGCTTATGTTTCAGACTGTTGGGTTATCCTAGCATTTCCTCTCCATCTCACTCAGTTGACTGAGGCAATTGTGTATTTGCAAACTGAGATAATGAGTGTCTTCCTAGCAGTTCTTTTGGGAGGGGAGGAAGGGCAAAGGAAGTAAAAATATTTGCCTGTCAGTTGTCTGCATCTGTTATTCCCCAAAGCCTACTGAGAATGCAAAAAGAGGAATGAACTTTTGAGATAATGTCCTATTATGTAGCAGACCACGTATCTCAAGCTGCCATTAAGATGAGATTCAGCAGTGGTAGATGACAGAATAGTCTAAAATAATTATCCATTATGAGAGGATTGGCATCTTTCCTGAAAGCATCCTGCACTCTACCTTGGTAGAAAGAGGATACAAAGTGCCTTAGATCAATGCTCTGGCTACTCTGTTTTTATTTTGGGAAGCACAAGTGTTTCCATACCCCGTGGTACTCTGACTAATAGTGTCCAAATGAACAATCATTTAAGAACACAAGTTTCCCAGGTGACAGGATACATGCCTCTTTACATTGATCATTTAATCACTCATTAGGAAGGAGAATAAAGACAGTCCACTGGTGTCTGGAGCACATGGGTCTGTAAACAGCGTAGTCTGATCACTAGGTATGTGAAATGACTTGAGATGTTTAAAGGTGTTTTAATCTCATTGGGAAGTGAATAACACTATGTTTTGATATTACTTCTAAAATAAGTATCAGAATTGTGTTTGGACAAGTAACACATCTGTAAAATGGGCAAAACACTTGTGACTTGAACTCATGAAGGGTGGGGAGCCAGATGCTATGCTGCAGTTAGCCATTGTTCTGTTAGACAAATCACTTCCTCAGTGTTATCTCCTCCTGTCATTCCCTGTCTTGTTTATTTTTATTGCAGACTCCTTACAGCAAGACACATTTCCTAGTAAGTGTCTGAGCAATGGCTAATATTTACTCCTTGTTCGTTGTCATGATGTTTTCAGATCTAAAGTGACTCTTATGGATCAGGTTCAAGGGTAAACTGCACAGTGCTTTTAGTGCTGTGGAACAAATTCAGGTGTGTTTGCACTGAAAATGTACTCCTGTCCATGTATCATTGGTGCTCTGTAAAAATCAAAGGAGTTATAAATTTGGCTTTTAAGGTCCCATTTTGCTAAAAACCCTGAGTATTTTTTTTGTTGCGGTGTATAGTGAATTTTTCATTTCAGCTAAGGTCATATTTTCAAGCCTGTAATAATTTATTTTGATGCCTAGGATTATAAATCTTTAATTATGGGAACTTCTGTTAATTTTTATATTTAAGAAATAAAGTCCGTGAGATGTCCAACCACCTCTGGACTTGTTATGCAACAAATGTGGGATTTTTCATTTTTTAGATACCTAATTAAAACTTCATCACAAAAAACAACTTAATGGTGCAACAAAGAATGGCAGAAATGAAAGATTAAAAAAAGGTTTTTTCAGTTTGATTCAAGATTGTCAGACCAAATAATTTGGTTAACAGCTTTATGACTGTTCCATTCTGCTATCATTGCTATGTCTAAAGGTCAATCTCTTTACCCCATAATACAGATTTATTTTGTTTGCATAGCTGATTCAGTCTTTCCTTCCTGAGTCAGATGTAACAATCTCCCTTTGACCTTCTCTGTAGGTGTTGTAGACAAAATCCTGCATAAGTTGTTAAGAGCAAACATGCACAGACTTTCCACTTTGACTATGGATTCAAATGAAGTAAGAGAAAAAGAGTCCCACACGATTGGGATGCTTTCCTGAGCTCTTGGGAAATAAAGATCCTCTTCTAGGAATACAGTGCAACTGTTAATGCATTACTTAGGCAGAGATTAGCACCTTGAAATACCATGTATTTGATAATCTTTATACAGACCAAAGAGACAGCTGGATGGATGACTATTCTGATGTTAGCCTGTCTTAATGACTCCCAACAAACTTGATATTTATCCTCTTTTTTCACAATTTCTATTCTATAATAGTGATAAGATGGTAAGCAGAGTGTTTCCAACCAATGGAAACAGTGGAAATCACTTAGCTTTCATTTGTGTTTCCAGACTGAGAATCAAAACAATTGCTTGGATATACCATGGACATTCACTGTCCTGTCTCTTCAGGAAATCACAGGGAACCTCCAGTTTTTGACTGAATGAGGTAATTTTCTTTCAAATGGTGCCCATAATTCAGATGATGACCTCAAAATATGAATCTAAGCCTGCTGTTCAAGAAGGATGAGTAGTTCAGCATAATCCAATGAAAACTGAATAGTCTGTCTTTTCTGTGTCATTGGCACTAAGGTTCTGTTATGTCCACTGGGATACTGGATGAGTGTAGATCAAACGAAAAGGACTTTGTTGCTCTGCAAGGCACCATCCAGACATCCAGAGTGCAGATTTGTTTCTGGTAGTAGTTAGGCTTCCTAGGTAGTGACCTGTTATAAATGAGTATAAAGAAGTTTTCCTATTAAGGACAAAGACTTAGGTGTCTGACAGCACATTAGATGTTTGGTGCCTGAGTAAGAGTGGCAGAAAAAAGCTTCCATTCATTCAGGTAATGCCCAGAGAAAGGTGCCTACATTTCTGTGAACGAACAGGGCATATTTCTTTATTCTTTTTTTTTCCTTTCTGTGTCCTACGCAATACAAATGATAAATCAAACCATAATTTCTTCAGTGGCTATCATCTTCTCCAAGTTCAGATTTTAAGACAGCATGCCTGCAGTTACTTAACTCTTTGAGAAAGTCTACATTTTAAGTAAGAAAACCGACCGCAAAGTTTCCAGAAGACACTTTTTTTCATGTCTTCAATTTTCCTCAGCTCTTTAGGTGAAATATCTGGGTGAATGTTGTCAGCTATTACATATTACTGTGATTCTACTGTGCTTTTACACGCATTGATTCATACCGAGAATCTCAGTAAGTGTATCTGTTCCTACCTTTTCCTTCAGCAAGGCAAGCCTTTTCTTTGTGGTCATGAGTCCTACAGAATGCAGGAAAAGCTTGAACCATCTCTGTTATAGCTCATCATGTGCTTGCCAAAGCCATCCTAATATGATTCCAAGCAAAAGATCAGTTGCTATTTTCAGCTTGCTATGTCTTACCTATTTCATGGGGCTGTTGCAGGTTGTTCAGTTTGCAAGTGCGTCTCAAAGCACATAGTAAACTCAGATTGTTGTAGCAGCAGAGCAGCCCAAAATGTTTTCCAAAGCATTTCTCTGGTGTACCAACATGCCTTCTTCTGAGTACTGCTGGGGCCTCTTGTCTTCCATTCTGTCATCTCTCACCACATCCTCCCCATTCTTCTGCTTGAGGGCAGAAGGTGTGGGGAAGGTAAAGAGAAAAAGTTTATCCTATACCTGGTTTAACAATATATACCTTGTCTATCTTGTGGATGTCAACACATTTGTTTTTAGCACTACCCCTTGATAAGGCAGTTTCAGCATCCAGAGGCATGGGCAAATCAGAGTTCCACAGTGCATATAAATCCCAGCACAGGTGGACATGCAATCTTTAGCTTCCATATTTCTGTAAGTAGCCAATTCCTGGAACCATCTCACAGAAAGGACATCTTTGTCCCAGGGGCGTTCTAGCAACTAAAACCTTGTTACAGTGAGTTCCTGTTCCTGAGCTAAATAATGCAAAAGCAGTAGGTACAGAATAGAAAAGCTGTCCAGGGATTTGATCCAATAGAACTACTGAGAGTCAAACACTTCTGACCAGTAGTCCTATGCTGTGCATCTTACATAAGGATCATCTGGAAATGATATAGATTTTGTAAGCAATATGATATGTTGAAAAAAAACTTGCTAGCATCAGTATGTGAAGAACCTGACTTAGCCCTCCAGTCCATTCAAAATTCCTTATTTTGAAATTGTCCTACATGAACAAACGAGTGGACTTCAATGCATATTTACACACAATTGCCTGTACTTCAAAAGGTGCATATATGACATTATTATTTTATGTCACTAGCTATGACTAAGCTTTGATCTTACCATTAGTCTGCACATTTTTTGTTCAAGACTTTCTTGCTTATAGATGGACCCTGAATTTTTAATAGGCTTATCTATTTTTTTTTGCAATACCAACAAATAGGTATGAATATATATGAAGTACACAAAATGGTTTTTCTGTGGCTGAATAAAGGATTTTTCAAACTGTGTTTCTGAGCAAACATGGAAATGGATAGAACAGGGAAAGGAATGCCCATTTTAAAGTGAGTTTGTAAGACTTTGCATGCCCAACACTGACAAAAATATGCTTTTGCATACTGCATGCTTGGTATGCATTAACTCCTGTCCCAGTTCTAAGTGGGCTACAATGTTTTCTGGATAGTGGCAGTTCTGCAAAAATAAATCACCTTTTTCTTCTAAGATCCTGCATGGAAATCAGAATTTTCTATGGCATTTCTGTGACTGAGCTGTACATGAACGGTACTGACAAAAAGCAAATGTTAAGCAGGGAGTCCATTGGTATTTATGTTAGAACTCATTTGTATTACATTGGAGAAGGCATTGGTAGTCATGGAAGAAAGAGAGAAATCCCTTTCAAAAGAGCTCTGTCACAGAGCACACGTATTAGCCTGCCTGTGATGTTATTATCCCTGTTTTAAGCAACATTAGCAGGTATATTGTTCATCTGCGAATAATAAAAAATAGGGGAAAAAGATTATATTAGACATTTATTGGAACTGAGACTAATTTTTGGTCTCTTTTTGCTGCTTTTAAGGAGTCCTTGTTCATGAATATGGTTTGTGGGTAATAGGAAATTTAATTAAAAAATAATTAATTATGTTGCATCTTTCTCTTGCTACCTTTTGTTCAGTCAAGTAGGAATTAAAAGACTCAGAGTGGGAAGATTCATATTTTGCTCAGGCATGTTAATCCTGCTTATTGTCAGATACTCATCTGACTTTTCCCTAAGAGTCCAAGGCCTGGTGATTTCTTCAGAACCCTCCCCTTGCAAAAATTTTGCCCACTAAAAGGAGTAGAAAACGGATTGCTATACTCAGTAATTACATTAAATGAACACAGGTCGACTTTTTGTCAATATTTGTGTTAGTTTTTTGTTACAAACCTTGTCACCTACTGAGCTTATGTAATGAATTAAATAAAGGGGACCAAAGCATTATCAAGAAGTATTCCTAAACAGAAAAGATTCCAACTTCATCATGTTAATGCCTCAGCTCTATTCTGCAGTTTTCATGACACAGTATCTACAAATTTGGGTTGCATGCCCTTCATCTTTCTAGCCACAACATTCAGATTTATGACAGCATAGATTTCCCATTGGAACAGATGGTATACTGCAGCAGAATTTATTAAAGCTTCACTTCCCAGATCCTTTTCTGTAGCACTTTTGCTCATTCCCCTCCTTTTCCCAACATGACAGAGCATTGTATGTCTCTGACACTGAAATTAGCACAAAGACGTGTGGTTCCCTGCAAATCTGCTATGCATAAATAATCACTCAGATTGCTGACCTGCTATGGCTCCTAACTGGCAATCAGACAGCAAAGCCTGTAATTTCCCCTACTTGGTGCTGCTCCACCATTTCCTTATCCTGACTTCTATGCTGTTATGCATCTCCCATGTCTGACATTAGAGAAAATAATCAGCTGGGGCTTAGGAACATTATCATTCTATGTCTTACGTGTAAGTATCTTGGCTTAGTAAGAAGACAGATAGGTATCAGAAAAAGGATGTGACTCAACAAAATTAGGCCAAGTTAAAAGTGTTTAGGTTTTCAGGAAGTATTATAATTTCAGTTTTTCCATAAATCAGATTTGTAGCAGATGGGTGAAATGTAGGTCAAATGCAGCAGACGTCTTCGTAAGCATTTGCTTTAATGGTTTCCTTGATAATTTCTGCCTCTCTTGTCACATGATAAAGGACGGTTCAAATCAGTCCATGCAGACCACTCGCAATAAACAAGGGGTACTGACTGAGAGGGCAGTCCTGCAAAATGAAGGAAAGGATTGTGGCGTTCACTTTTGCCTTAGGCCAATTTCATCCTGGATGCACACTGCATAAAGCAGCAGCATTGCAGGCAGGCAGAATTTGCCCCCTGTTAATGAGTACTGTGACACATTTTATAAACAAGATTACACACACCGAGGTGAAGTTCTTAAAATCACAGGGCACCAAAGGGCCAACCTAGGACAGAGTAGCAGCCTTGGCTTTGAATTTCCCACCTCTTGCCAGTTGTGTACCTGAGATTTATGTCTGCCTTTGTATTTTGAAAAAAGCTATGTCGGACATAGAGCCACCTCCTCAAAACAATATTTTGTTTATTCTCAGTCATTTCCTTTTAATGGCTCACAGCTCCTTCAGTAAATATATATATGTATATGAGAATTTAAATGATCAGAGTTTTAAATTAGGTATCCCTTGGAGCTGTGAGGGCCCACTGTATAAATACATCATTGCTCACAGGCATGAGGGATGTAGCTGCTCCTTTGGAGCTTTAAGAGGCTCTGATGCTGATGCTATGCCTGCTGCACACGCTGCTGGCTCTCATCTCATGACATACACAGAGCTCCGTGAGCATGGCTCTGCCCCTGCAGCTGCTCAGTGCATTGCTGGGCAGAGAGAAAGCAGAGATCTCTGTTACTTATGTGATCTAGCTTTAAGTGTAAAAATAAGCATGCACAAAATAATTCAAAATAATCTGTCATGTTACCTTTCTTCATGAACACTATTCTCTCACAGTTTATTTCCTCACATCTGATATATTTCTTTAAATTAGACACCATATTTCTTGTTTTACATCATTAATTGTGTGCCACCAGGATTTGAATCCACAGGAAAAGGTCAGTCAAACCCAGAAATTATTTTTCTAATTTATTTCTAAACTTGCTTAGTTCTGAGTCTGAGACCAAATTATTTTGAATATTGTAATTTTTTTAAAAATAGACTTCATTTGTTCATGTACTCTACCTAGAGAAGCCAGCCAGTAAAATTCTTGCCTATGTGTTTAATTCAACAGAATTGCCATTCACCTTAAAGACATACTTAAGTACCTCTCTTTCTGGCATCTCTGGGCAGAGCTGCTAATAGGAAATTACAGTTATTGATACAGAAAGATGTACTCATTTCAAAATCCCTGTCTTAGAATACTTTGAAACCTGTATGGAAAACAATTCTTGAACAAGACTAATCTCCATGGGCCAAAGGCAGGTATGAAATGATATTATTTCCCTGATGTACTCTAGGGAATCACTGCTATAAAGTGCAAGTCAAACCTGTTATGGGACAGATGAAGGCCAGGCTGAGTCTTCCTCTCCAAGCCTTGCATTAAGAGGGGTGCAACAGGAAGCCTCTGTTTGGGGCCTAAGGACAACTTCCACTGGAACTGAAATCAATCACAATATTTCCATGGCACAAAATAGCTTTGGCTATGATCCAATAGGAAAATAAATTTTAGCTCACTGATAGAGTGAGTGGAATTGATCATCTTTGCTGCCAAACTGTTTGTTTAAAAGATGTGTGTAAAGTCCATAGCAGAAACTTGTGGAGAAACCACTCTTTTGGTGATACTTCTAAGCTCTTCTCTGGGAACACTCATCCTGTAAATGTCTTTTCGGGTATTTCTGAAGAATAGCTGCCAGTACTTGTTCTGTCTCTGTTTCTGGTTCTTCCTTGCTCTCTTCTCTCTTGTTGCACTAAGTTAATTTGCTGGTTCTTCTCTATTGCATACAATAATAATAATAAGAGCAACAGACAAGTGAGCTGGATAGGGTCATAAAAGCCTTTGATGAAGACACGACTCTGGTTTCAACAGAAGTTACACTGGTGAATGTTTGTAGCTTTCTTATCATACCCTAAATAAACCTTGCAACTCTCTTTTCATTAAAGAGATTTAATCCAATTTATCACACCTGCATGTTATGTGGTCTTCCTTCTAGATCACACAAAATCAGAGAAGTATCTTTTGTCTCTGGCTTTTGGCAACTGGTTGCCTTGGAAAATACGGGTATACTGGTGGACTGCTCTTGACTGAAAGAGCAACCCATGTAAAAGGCTACACACTCCTCTTCATCACAACTCCAGGCTGAAGACTCTTTTGACACTATAAGTAGTTTGGGATACGTACTGATCAAATATGAAAATATTTTTGATAGAAAATTGCCTGTATACAATAAGTATCTCACAGGTTAGTTACCTCACTTTCATGAGCAGTGGAAGAATATTGTGACTTGTGACCATGCCTAAGCCCTGAATGGTGGGCCATTTAACTATGATGTAAAAACTCTGCAATAAACGTATCTTCATGTTTAATGACTCATATTTTGAGGATGGATGGTAACAGCCATTTTGCCTTTCTCCACCTCCAAGAGGGTTAGAAATTAACTCTTTCTTCTTTGCACATTCTCAGTGTTGTAGCACACAGCAAAAAAATGCTTGTGCCTCCTTGCTTGATGTCTCCCTGAAATTATGCATAGTAATGGATTATCAAATCAGAACTGCTCTGATTGACAAGGACATTTTTCAAAATGGAGCTTTGACATGGCATAGAAATTGTGCTCTGGCTTCTAAACAGTGCTTATATGGATTTGATAAGGTGCAGAGGCAGGGCTGGAACCACAGTTCCCAGAGTTGTGTCTCTTTTCCGGTACACTCGCACCACCAGGAAGGGCAGTGATCTACCCTGTGATACAGCTCCACAGCCACATGGCATGTTACCTCAGCTTCTACCATTTAAAAACACCAAATTCAAAAACTGGGGAATAGAAATTAGTCTGACAAAGATGACATTTCTCAGGACTCTCTATCTTCAAAATGTGTTCTGTTAGTCATAATTTTTGAGTCATTAATTTCCTTTCTGGGCAAGCAATTAGTGCACATTTTCCTGGGGAGAGAATTTCCCTTTGGAAGGTGGTGAGAGAGACTGGACAAACGATGAAAGGTTTGCAGAAGCTGGTCAGCTGCCTAATCCTTAGAAAAGTTTCTGGCCAGATGTTTTAGAGAGGGACACTTGCATGTCCATAAACATCCATACACACGTTTGTTTACGCACCGCACAGAAATGTCAGCCACAATCCAGGCCTCACTCTTCCCTGTGCTGTAAAGATAGAGCTCATGCCCAAAATATAATAAACTCCACAGCTGATGGCACCTGAAAGGTGGTAGATCTCTATACAGATCAATGATATTCAATTCATACTCCAAAAACCTTAATTTTTCTGCCTTTATTGGAGTACTGCTTGAATAAAGATCATAAACCAATTTTTTAATGTCAATATATACCTTAATATCTTGTTTGAACAACAACAGAGAAGTAGAGAAATAAAGAGAAAGACTTTATTTTTTCTTCATTCTTTGCTGTACATTTAATCTATTTCCGTTATTGTAACTGAAAAGTAGCAGACATTAATAGACGAAATGTTTCTCATGGTGCACTTTATTTCTTTTGTTCATGAGTGCTACTCACTTCAATTTCAAATCCAGTTCAGACTGCAGATCATTAATAAAGTTGACTGATGAAACAAATTCCACCCTTTGTAACCTTAAACTCTGAAAGATTTACTAAATTCTCATGTTCTTCAATCTTATGTGACTAACACAGTCAGAGGAAAATATAAAAATTGCAGCTGGGCAGATAAGATTTAGATTAAGAGAACCTCATAACAACACTAGGAAGAGAATACAAACGTTAAATTGAGTTTCGATGTTGCACAAAGCAGACTGTAAAGTGGTGGGAAGAGCCTGTGAACCCCCTGCTGCTGGGTGAATCGCTTTTCCTAGTGCAGCAACAGTACTTAGATAATCAAAATAATATACTATACATTTATATTTCAGTTAAACAGGAATAATTGTGAATAAACTTCCTACAAAATATTTTCCACCACTGAGCGTGGCATTTTGAACAGAAAATTGCCATCCCATGGTTTTCAAAGGCCTTGAGCCACATGAACATTTTCTGTAAGGGGTTGGGTTTGAAGGGTAGGTGTTCCTGGCCAGATGGCCCACTGGATGGATAAGGATGGGAGCCTGCCATCAGTATCTCATGGCCAAGGGTAGATGAGGCCGAGCCCTTGACTGTGGACTACACTGTTATTTGTGGAGCAAATGTGCTGGACCAAGTTCCCATCCCATGCAGGCTCTCAGGGCATCAGCAGAACCTCAGGCTCCACCTGCAAAGCTGACCATGTGGTTCAACATCTTCAGATATCAGACCCAGGTTTTGCTTGAGAGGTGATCCAGTGGCCCTAATCTGATGGGGAATTTCTCTGGGTAAGCAACAAATTGCTCTTCTTTCATACTTCCCTCTCCATCTCCTCTTTTTTCCTCTACTCATCAAGTGCAGAAGAGAAGTTTGTTGGCTGAAGGGAAGGTAAGGAGGGGAGGAATAACACCTCTCTGTACTTGTCTGATCTTGGAGCCACATTGTCTCTGTTCTCATTAAGAATCTGTAGCTAACATTCCTCAGGGGACACATATTCAACTGGGAGCTTTAGGAGACAGAAACCCCAGGTCTTCTGGGGTCAGTCACTCGAAGAAGATAAGAGTAGTAAAAAAATGGAGATAATGTTCTGGCTCTGTTTACCAAGTTATTTCTTCATGTTGGTTTTTTTTTGCCTGTTCCTGGAAATGCAAAGGGCCCAGAAACAGTTGTGGACATGTTTGTACATGCTGGTGTTAGCTCTCCTTCCAAGTTCATCCAAAGCTAGAAAGAAGAGTAATCTGAGAATTGATTCTTGCTTCTGTTGAGCTCTGAAATATGTGTCAGATTTGAGCTTCAAAAAAACTGCTTATTCACCTACACAGGATTCCACTTTTTTATATTCTCCTTTGCATTTTAACTGCACCCAGTGGACTGTTCTTTCAAACAGAGAAATCAGACACTCAGCTGAATACCAGCAGCTTTTGTGACATGTGTGCTGTGGTAAACAGCCCTTGTTTCTTCTGTTGCTGCATAAAACCTGAACTGAGTGCTTTTCTCCAAAAAGAGTTAGTATTATACTTTCTCAGATTATTTTTTAAAATTGATATATATGATGGTACATAACTGGTGACTGGGCGCTTACAAAAATTTTTCAGTCACAGTGAAAAATCTCAGTGATACAGTTGCTCATGTTACAGAGTACCAATCATTACAGTGTTACAAACGAGAGCCATTACCTAGGATGATCTGTGGTTCACATTTCCTGAAGATGAATTGAACACCTACATTCAATGGCCAATATATCTAAAATGAAGCATAATCTTCAAATATTTACGTTATTTTGAATCTTTGAGAAAAATATGTAGGGCCAGCTTCAGGTCAGAGTTCTGTCTGGAGCTGCACAAAATCACGGAGTTTGACTGCAGTAAAATTGCTCCTTATTCTGAAGAGGACAGCTAATTCTCAGGCAGCAAGCAAGAAACAGAGGTGATTATCCAGTACCTTGTGATTATCATCATACTCATCTGTCACTGTGATATTGTCAGCCAGCACAGGATCCATTTACTGTGCCACCTTACAGCCATCAGCAAGGAGCACAGTGGATCCCAGCTAAGGCATGTATCAGCATCTATTGTGGCCAAGGAACAAAATGCTTCTCCTATCTGTGGAAATTTATATTTATAAACCAGAGTGTATCACTTGTCTGGAGTGGTAAATCCTTGCTCAGGCAGATTTCTTTGCTGTAGTCAGGTTCTGTAGCAGCGTGGCGATGCAGAGGACCATCTGTACAACTTAGATCTGATCTTGTACAAAGCTATCACATATTAGATTATAGCCAGGAGCTGTTGAAACAAGCAGGGCTTATATTTGTTTCCTTCAAGTGTTGATGTGAACACACTTCACTCATGAGTCTATTTGCACAACGTAATTAGGAAGGATGTCAACTTGCCTGACTGAGTTAAGTTTCACAGCTTTTATGTGCTTAAGACTGCCTCTGCTACTGGGGCAGCAAGAGTAGGTAGTTGAGTGCATAGGCTTACTCTCAGGAACAGACCAGTGGATGTGGCCATAGATACTCTCCTTTCTGTGCCTTTGTTCTCCAGGTACCCTCTTGTCCACGTTGCCTATTCAGGCTATAAGGAATTTTGGGGCAGGATTGTTTCTATTGATATGTAGAGTGATATGGTACACTAGTTTGAAGTCCTCACCAGCTCTGTACCTATTCCTAAATCAAAATCACTATAGTAACACCAGCATGATGTTTGACCATTAAAATTATGAAAGTTAATTTATTCAGGCAAATAGCACATTGACAAAGTTATGTCGTCTCCCAGTTCTTCACACTCTGCTGTGCCACATAGCTACAGAATATAGAATTAAACAGCATTTGGGCTAAAGGGACCTTGATGATGAGCAGGACTTCTATATACTCCTATAATAGAAACTAAGGACATCATCAAGTGGTGACCAAATTATTTACATCAGGGGTAAGGTGAACATCTGTAATTGTTCAGTAGTGCTCTGGATGACAAATATGTTGCCTTTGTGCTCCAAAAGGGTTAAAGTTTGGGGAAGTAACAGAAAAGAAAGAAAGAAAAAGAAAGAAAGAAAGAAAGAAAGAAAGAAAGAAAGAAAGAAAGAAAAAGAAAAAAGAAAGAAAAAGAAAGAAAAGAAAAAGAGATAAAGCAAGAGCAGTTCATATCAAACTGTAAATTTTTAATTCAATAAATTGGAAATTGGGGGGTGGAGTAGGAAAGAGAGTGACAGAAAAATTTAATGTTCTTCCCACTGGCATGTGAATAATTACATATGTGTAATTGTAAGGCAGTGCAAAAGCCAGACCTGAGTCCATCTTGGTGGCATAGAAAGGAGCTAACTTTACCAAGTCTACCTTTTCTTGTTATGCTTCTAGAAAGATAAATGATTCATAAAGAAGAACTACTTTTCATGTGGGGTTTTTTTTTTCCATCTAGAAGGTACAAAACTCAACACAAAAAATTTCTGTTTTAGTACAGCTGTTCCAAGAACCATGAACTAGATTAAAGTAGATTTAAACTAGTTCCAGGTTCCAGCCTGCAAAATAAGACCAGGATAGCTGTTGATCCCCTATCTTACTGAGGTAATAGGAAAATAACTTGATTTATAATGAGTCCCTTTGGCCTTGTTTATATATGGACTTGTGGCAAAAACTTCCGGAGGGAGGCATTCCTACTCTCATTTCTGAAACTTACACCACTTTGTTTTGTAATTTTTATTTTTGGTAATCTCTTTTGTAAACAGTGTCCTGCAGAGACCTACAGTAGTGAGTCCAATGCAAACAGGACATCAAAACGCATTACATTTAAAAACACATGCTGGTGTATAGTTAAGATTGCGACACTTAGGACTACAGCTTGTAACAATATATAGGGCTACACTATACAAACACTTGAAATGAAGAATTTCTCACACAGTTACTATTATTTTTGAGGGAGTTTATGTTTGGGTTTCTCAGCATCTTATCACAGACTTTAATAACCTTTCCTTGAAAAATCCTCCCTCTTCCTTTGTATGTGACAGAAACCAATGTGCAACCAGACCTCGGGGATACCTTTGCTCAGGCTAACTAAAACAGACCTTGAAGGCAGCTGGGATTTGCAGGTAGCTCCAGCTCTGGGCAGTGCATGCAGCCGCCCTGGGGGGGAGCAGCCCGGCATGCAGAGCCCACTGAGTGGCAGTGAGATCACTCAGACCATGTCTCATCTGAACCACTGCCTCTCGCCCGCTCATTGCTCAGCTGCTGCCACACAGGCGCTGCACAAAGCACCCAGTGACAGTTTTGTGGTCCCCAGTGTCTGTCTTACTGCTTGCGTCCCCTTCCTGTCCCTGTTGCTGACAGGTAAGGGTAGCTGGAGGTAGCAGTGGGAGGACTAGGCACAGCAGGGTGTAGAAGGCAGGACAACTGCACATGCTTCAATCTAAATTTAGAATTTAGTGGCTTCTATTGAAAACGTATAACAAAAGTAGAAATATGTAACATTCCCATATTTCATCCTAAACCTTATATTGAAAGGAAGTTCTATATTAAATTGGAAACCTAGGACCTATTCAGGACTCGCTCCAGCTTTACTGAGAGAATTAAACTGGGGGTCAGGACTTAGTTCTGTCTGGTAGAGTAGAAATATGTAAAAAGATTTGGCCCCTGTGGAAGATAGTTTCCAGTCTAGTTCACTTCAGTGATTTCCGTGTTTGTCTTGCAGCTTGTCCTGCAATGAGATGGAATGCCACACTGTGTGGGAATTTACTGTTTTGTAACTAGCGTTTCCAAAGAGAAAAGGCTGCTTTGATAGAGATATCATTCAGTTTAGGCAACACCCAAGTTTTGCCAACATCCAACCCTGGCCTTATAGCCCACTTAGTTCGCTAATATGCTGCAGGAGTGCATCCCAAGTTTCTCAGATGACTTTGATTATTTCCTCATGCATAAATTAGTGTGATCCTGAAAACTGTGCAGTTTACTCTTTGTGTAGATCCCTGTATTTCTGGTTTGACATAGTCCTTCCCAGCTCCTTTTCATCCATCAAGTTTCTTGCAGTGGAAAGCAACAGCAGTGGAGGCAGTGCTGAGACATGTGTAGTGTCCCTACAACCATGGAGCCACCACATTAAGATAGTTGACAAGGCAGCTTTTAAAAATCTCCTGACACAGCTGAAAAAGAATGTTTGCTCTAAAAACTTGTCTAACCATATCAGTTAAAAAGAGTGACTCAACAAACTCCAGCCTCTATGATAGTAGCAGAAATCTGGAATTACTTTCTAAGCACTGAAGTGCTTTTACTGAAGATTTCCACTTGCAGAGGCAATTTCTGCTTTGGGCCCATATCACAAGCCACATTTTAATGATGTTCTAATGAAAATTTGCTCTAAGTGTGGCTAAAGTGTGTATATGGCTTTTAGTCAGAAGAAATATATATCTGAGGAAATTCTAGACTATTTTTTAGACTGTAGTGAGGTAGAAGCAGCACTTGTGGACTAAAAGCAGTCCTAGAGACAACCTTTGGACATTACTTGCAGGAACATTGATTCCTATCATCTTATCAGCCAAAGCATATGACTGCAGAACACACTAAGTGCTGGCAGGCTGTTTCCACTGCTATGACACAGAAATGACCATCAGATTATCTGCTTGAGTACAGAAGGTCAGCAGTCTTGCTGGGATCTTGGAATATAGGGAGGACAAATTCCTTTTTGTTACCAGGTAGAAGTTAAATGGAAAAAAAAAAAAGGAAAAGCAATCAATTTTAATGAGTGACTCTGTATTTACTGTTACAGCCGAGACCAGAGTTTGGCTCATTGTGTGTAGATATATCTATGAATAACCTTCTTAACCTGTTGGAAAGCTAATGATGGAAAATGTTCCCCATAAAAGTATATATATTACAGCTGTGTAAATATATTAAAAAACCCTAAACTGTCAGCAGACTTACTGGCAGATGTATGAATGCTTTAGCAAGATCTCTGTACTCCACATAGCTTCATTTTTATCCTCTACATACAAACACACACACACACAGGCACACACTTGTATAGACTTAGTAACATTTAGAGTACAAAACTCTCTGATCAATTAGCTCCTCCAAGCAAACAGGGTCTGTGGTAGAATACATGCTATGCTGTGCTGCTTATGAAACACATTTTATAAGCTTTACCTGGTTGTCAGCTGTAAAATTCAGCAGGCAAGCTATACAACAATCCCAAGACCTAAGAAAGAGAAGGTCTTTTTTGCTCCCTTCATATCTTCCAGGGGAGAACAAGAGACAGCTTATGATGGCACTGAAGTCTCCCCATAGGTGCCCCAGCAAGACCAGAGGGATTCCTTGTTTTCTAGCTCCATAAGTTGCTTTTATCATGGGCTAGTGGCAAATTTTTAAGGGCCAGGTAAGAAACATGGAGTAGGTGTCTATAAATCCCTCTGCCCCTTGGTATTCTGGAGAGCTGTGAATGACAAATTCAGGGCTAAATCTTGACTCAAACTTGTATGTCCAGTATTCAGTGGAAAAAAACGGGGAGGATTTGACACATACTTCTGGTATTTATAAAAGCTAATAAAGTGGTTAAATGTCTATAACTGAGCAGCTATAGTGAATAGTTAGTTTTTTTGGCAAGACTGTTAAGACATATTTACAGCATGCAATTGGAAAATAAGCTTGTTATATGTTATAAATAAACTATTCCCAGTGACAGATTAAGAAAATATTGGATATGTACAAAATGACAGCATTAAACAATGAAAGTATTTCCTGAGGAGCTGAGCCTTAGCAAAAGCCACAGACAAAATATTTTTAGTGGCATTCCAACACTCTGTGTTTCAGAGCCATTTATAACAGAGCTCATTATGAGATATTCCTTTCTGCTACAGGCCACAGCTGGATATACCAAAAAATTAAAGAAATATTTACCTACGAGAAAGAGTCACAGTACCTGGCTTTATTTCATACAGCTAATTTCTCCTCTTCGATCCACCATGTGGGTTCAAGAGAAGAATTTGCCCTTATGTCTCCAAATCCTTGAGTACCTGCCTCTCCTGAGAACTGCTATAAATCCAGTCATTCCCATATACATGAGCAAAAAATCACAGAAAAATACTTCTGCAGGAGCCTGTCAGGGTAGGAGGATACCTGTACCTGTGGGTTGTAATTGCCTGCTCCCTTACATCCTCCTACAACAAGGCAGCTCTGAGCCCTCTTACAGCACATGCAAAATGGATCCTGACTTCAGCTATTGTGCTGGGCATGAAAACTAGCTTTCAAGTGAGTCATGCTGCTAAAAGCTCAGGTATACTTTCTTCTCTCTACAGAACAGCTAAACTCAACCACTAAACAAATTATAGCCCTTAAGGACTGAGATGGGGTGGTGAGGTGGAAGGTGAAAGAAGAGAGCACAAGTGTGAAAATGCATTGCCTCTGAGCAGCAGTAGCTTGAATACCTTGAGGGCATTAGGAGGAAAATGCTCAGAGAAGACACTTTGTGGCTTTTGTGAAAGCTGGCCTGCAGGTACGGGACAGGTGTGCTGTTGTGCAGTGGCACCAAAAAGGGAATTTTGTCTGCTTGGCACTGGGCATGCATCCACCTTAATAACATTTGTGCTCTGCCTTGTCTTTTGGCTTGTGTCTCAAACCAGAACTCAGTCCAAGCATTTTGCTTTTAGGAGCTGCTTTTTAGCAGTGTTTTCCCCCTACCAGGATATGTCTGTTCTTCTGGGGTTTTCACCATATTCCTCCCAGCCAGGGCAGATGGCACAGTCTGTTACTGACCTGGGAAAGCTGTTCTAGGGGGAAGAAATAAAGTGGGAGGAGGCAGAGAGGTATCATCACTTTGCTCAGGGGACATCTCAGTGGAGAGCTAGATTCAGTTTTCCTTCCTTTCCTCTCCTTTCCTTTGTGAATGGTGTTGACAGAGTGTGTATGTGTGTGTGTAAACCTGCCAGGCTTCTGCAGCTGCCTGGCTGGTGATCCTCTCCCAGGGAGCACACATGCAGGTAGAGCTGCCAGTTGGCTTCCCTAACTGTGCTTGCTGTATAAATATGGACACTCTTCACATGTTGGCCTTTCTTTTGGAGAATATTAGTTCTTGGGTCTCTGGGTAACTGCAAACTAGGTCATATCAAGTGCCACCTTGTCTTCTCTCCCTTCTCACCTCTGTAAGCTGACTCTAAGCACACCCAACCACTAGCTGTATATACAGATGTGTGTAAATCCATGCCACTGTACAACAACAGCTCTGTCCTAGAAGTTAGAGAAGAGGAGGATCGCTTGGATCACTTCGTTTCTCCCTCTGATGACTGGGGATGCAACACAGTTTGGAACAGCAAGGTAGAGCTCTGTAATAAAATGTCAAGGCATTTCCTGTTTTGGGTTTTTGTTGTTTGTTTGTGTTGTTGTTATTGTTGTGTTTGTTTGTTTGTTTTGCATTTCTGTGTGTGTGTGTGTTTTAGACAGCTGTCCACTTCAAGTATTTTTTTAAGATCTTATACCTCTTCCATAGAAAAGACCAAAGACCATGGAGGTACATTGAGGAGATTCAATGTCAGATGCATCTCATTTCAGATTCTTCATAAATAAATAAATAAATAAACACCAATTGTTCTAAAAAGGGTGATCTAGGTTTTTCTGACAGTATATTTTAGATCCCAACCTGGAACTGACAATGGTGAGTCTTGGCTCCAAGAAGATATGAGAATATCCATACTTCCAGCCCCTCCTTCTAGCAGCCAGAACCACAGTGATGGCAGATATTCTGAACTCATAAGAAGATTTCACAGGCCTGTCCTAACCTGCGATTCTCCTGCTGTTTTGAATGATATATATGCTACATGATGGGAAATTAGTTTGAGAGTCCAAATTATTTTATAACAATGGAAGTATAGTATAGCTGAGATAAGATTTTTTGGCATTTCTACTGGCCTGATTTTGTTTTACTGGTCATTCCAGTAACTTGAAAACTTAACTAGGAAATCAGATGATTCTTTACAGAAATATATTAATTGTGTCTTTTTTTTTTCAAGAGGACTGCTAATGTACTGTAGCCAGGTATGTTTGCTAATTGCTGAATGCTTTTTCCATGAATCATATCACACTTTGATGCTAATTGCATAATAATTGAGGCATATTTTAGAGTAGATAGGAGCAGCCAAATTCTATTTGTACATAGTGTAAAACCAGAATAGTTTCTCTAGGATTTATTCCCCTAGCACTAAATATCACCTCCATTGAATAAAATGGAAGAGCGTCTCAAATAGAGTTAAATGGATCCACTGGGGGTTATAGGGGAGGGTACCAACAGAAGACAAATGGTTGAGTCCATAAAGCATGTAGAAGAAAAATGACTCTCAATAGAAAGATTACTCTGTTAAGCAATAATTAAGATATTACATGTTCTCATTAATCTGTATTTACTGTATGTGGCTAAGAAAAAATATTTTTACTGTGGAGGTGGTGCAACAACAGCTGGAAGAGATTGTCCAGAATAGTGGTGGAGTCTTTGTACTCATAGATATTCAGAACTCTAATGGTCACAGTCCTGAGCAAATTGCTTCAGTTGGGAGTTTGGACTAGATGATCTCCAAGAGGTCTCTGTCAACCTCGACCATTTTGTATTTCTGTGTATGTGCAATTTCCGGGTCCAAAGGCAATTTTAAGGACTGATAAAATACACTTATTTTTAAAAACTTTTTGCTTTAAAGGCTTCAGCTTGCTCTGGGAACAAATGTGAAGTGAAGCAATAACACAACAAAGCAAAACTGTTGAAGGTAAATAATAAATTTGGGTACACCTTCTCTCTTCCTGGGTTTCATAGCCAGAGTAAATAGCAGAGCAGCAGGAGAAGTGAATGCTGGAGGAAGGGGCTACATTCAGAAAGCACTAATTCTTGTTAGCTGAAAGCATAATCAATAACCATATAGCAAAATGGAGAGTCACCAATATTGTTCTGCCCTTTGGAAATCTGCTGTTGCAGAAATAGGTGTGGTGACTCGCATATTCAGAACAACTAGCTAAAGAGCAATTCCTTCCATTTTCCCTGTAATTAGAGTAATTATATATCCAACATGTCTATGTCCCAAGCTGTGATCATGCTAGTAAAAGTAACTTGTTTTCACGAAAATCTTATTAAGCTGCATCATCATTGGTATTAATCTTTCCCTGTTAAAAATGTCATTTTGTCCAATAAATGAAGTCCAATGTATTGTGCTTTTTGTATTGCAAAATCCATCTGTACTTTCCTTCAAGGCAAAAGATCTGAAGCAGCTGTTAATGTAGAGAAGTCTAACAGTGTAAATCATTTGATTTTCTCTTCAGTTTGATTCTAAGCAACAGCTGCTTTAATCTACTTCACAGCACATTATGTTTGTAAAACAAAACACAAATTGGGCTGTGTTTCAGTGGTTGACCTGTTTGTCTGGCAAGTATTAATTCAACAGTGGTACAGTTTTACTGCCATTTATAAAAAACAACTGATTAGTTTCCTGGGAATTCTCTGTCTGGATATTTTCCACCTTGTGTAGTATAGTAATAAACTGACTTCAGTTGGAGCAGAAGATATTTTCTTCCTATGGAAGCATACATATTTGACCACATTTTTAGCTGCTGTATTCCTTGTACAATCCAGTTAAGGGACAGAGTAATATGTGTTGTGTATGATCTTTCCTTGTGCACTGATTTTTACAGGGCAGGCCTGAATGGAATATTCCTGAAAATATTTACTGTACAGTCATCTAAGTCAGAGTAGCTACTTTTACATAAACATCCTTTTCACTTACTCTGAAAATATTGAAAAACACCAAGATTTTTTTTTTCTGTCTGCTTTAATATTAAGCTTGAGATAGGTGTGATCAAAACCATTTGAGAATAGTTTTGCAAATTCTGATTGACTTTTCTCATCTTATGTTCACATATCTTTGCCGTTCAAGGAATTTTAGGTGCTTGCATATTTGAAGAGTAGAGAATTTCTATTTTTTAAGTGAGTATACTCATATACGTAATTAACATGCAGGTTGTTAAAACAAAAAACTGTCAAATGGTGTGCTGTTACTGTAGTTGGTGCTATTACATGCATGAAAACTTCTTAACTTTGTTTATAATGTTTTTAGACACCTAAAAGCAATGCAGTGCCAATACATGCTCAGGAGAACACTGACAGGCAAGCCCTGGTAGGTCTTGCTGACCTAGTTAAATCAGCACGTCTTTCAAGAAGATATAGCTCCCAATTAAAGAGCTGTCAGAATAAAGCCTTTTACTGCACCTCAGCTGTTCCATTTTACAGCCCTGTACATGAGCTTAACTGAGCAATAGAAGTTGTTTTGCAGTAAGACACCAGATTATGAGTTGGAGCAGCTGAGGTGCAGCAGGTTTTGCTGTATCTGGAACGGGAGCAAGAATTTCTGGCAAAGGGTCAGTAACAAACAGCTGGGATGGGGGAGAAGAGGCAGTAAGGTCTTAGCTACTACAGCTGTTTGCCTAGTGAATATGAGTCAGAGCCTTGAGAGAAGCATATACTCAAAGACACTTGAATAGTTCATGAACCACCTGTAGCCTGAAATACATTCACAGGGAGTATTTGTTGGACAGCTGTAAATGATGAGTAAAAGTGTTCATGTCTGCTCTTGGATCACTTGCACAGAGCAGCAGAAGGCTATATCTGTAGTATAAAATTTCCTTTGTTAAGTTCACGGTCTTGTACCTGGACTCTGAAGGTAAAATATTTTGAATGGAAGTTGGTTTTGGAGGGTGTGTCCTTGTAACTAGTATGTTCTCAGCACTTTGCAAAATCCATTCAATGTTCTGCCAAAAATGGCACCTACCACTTACAGTACTGACATAGTTTATTGGGAAACACCACAAAAGAATTCAGAGGATGTTGAGGAAAAGAAAAGCTATGACATCAGCCAAAAAGACTTTCAATGTCAAAGTATTCACTCTGTTTTTACCTTTTTTCTTCTGACGATTCCTGAACCTTGCCTGTGAGAGGCACAGCTATTTATTTATTTATTGACATTCATATCTGTAAAACCTGTCACCACTGCCCAAGCATCTGGTTGGATTTGCATTCAAAAAAATTTAAGAAATAATTCACAACATATTACCAACTATTCTAGAGAAAAGAAAATCAAGAAGCGAATTAATATTCACGAGCACAAAAGCCTTCTAGAAACTTCAGGCGTAACCAATTTCCCCACTAAGTCTCTTAAGATAAGAAGTATGTGGATTTTCTTATGAAGAAACACAAAAATGCTTTGCTGCATGCCCTAAAGTCTAGCAGGACTAGCAGTCCAGCTGAAACAAGTTCTAGAACTGAGCATTTTTCCTGGCAAATATTTTCCTGTCCATTACTGGAACTGGAACTGACAACAGAAACGCTCCAGGTGAACTCAATGGCTTAAAAGATAAAGCAAAGAAAAAAACATGTCCCAGACCACTTAGGGCTTTGTAACTTATGCCAGCATGTTCAGTGTTATTGCTCCACAAACAAAACTTTATAGACTGCTTTCATAAAAAATGCACTCGGAACTAAGAGTAAAATGGTCATGGAGTTCATTTATGACACAATAAAAGTAAATTAGTTATGGAGAAGTAGTATCAGGTAAAATCAAATCAGATTTGCTTATTCAAACACTTTACAACCTGGAAAATAAAAGACAATAATTTGTAAAAATTTTATGTCTTGACAATAAAACCTTTAAACAGTCAGATACATTATCTTGCATTTAATGTAGGGGCAAACAAGCTAAAAGCTAAAAGGTTTAGAAAACTGCAGAACTCAATGACTTATACAATAAGAGTCTAGCAGATGAGTAATATTTATAGAGGTCTGTTGACATAGGCTGGGATGATTGGGACCTTATGACACATGCTCTCATGTTAAAGCTCAAGAAGCTGACACTGGCCAGAGATTTGCAGGGTTGCTTCATGGATTGCATTCCACAAGTGCAGGATTTTTTTATGTAGTTCAAATCCATTGGGTACAATACTATTTCAGCAGCTGTTTTGCTCCTTTGGTCTCATTAGGAAGGGAAATCTTTCTTTGTCCTGTAGGGATACTTTTCCACAATTGTCTAATGGGAAACAATGGCATTGTTTGATGGGGGCTTTACCATTAACTAAAGATAGTGAAAACTCTTGCCCTTAGTTTTACATTAGTAATTATGTTGGAGAAGCATTTTTCAAAATGTCTAAGGAGAGTTCAGAGGACATTGCTGAATCTTGGGAAGAATTGTACAGAAACACTGAGTATATAGAGAGGACAAAATGGTAGGTGAGAAGGAAAAATAGACTGCTTCTACTCGATCCCGAGAACATTCAAAATGCATAACTAATCAAAACTCCCATACAATTCTAATTCATGTAGAACATTTTCTTGCTGTGTATCTCATTGAATAAAATCTCAGAACTCCTGATGTCCAGTGGCCTGTAAATTCTAAAATACAGGAAAATCTGAGAATTCCCCCTTCCTGGTGACACAAAAATAATTATTCCCTCTATCACACAAAAGACAAACCCTACTATTTGTCTTCTTTCGTGTCTGGTGACTAAAATAATTTGCCACGGGTACAGCCCACACAGTTCAGATGGGCCAAGCTATGGAGGACCTGCCGAGAGGGGTTCTGCTCTACTTGCTTCCCAGCTCTGTCATTCATGGTTACATTTCTATTCAAACAGCAACTGTCTTTTGGATAAAATCAAAGAGCTTTGAGTTATCTGTGCACTTATACATAGCGTAGGACTACCATTGCTTTAAAATGACAGAACTTAGAGCATATTCAGAGCACTCTTTGTGTTCAAGCTTGTGCCTTACTTCACAAAGAAGCTGACAAGAGGTTGTTTATTGCCTGTTTCCTAGAATTAGAGCTCATTGTTCTGAGGTTACCCTTCAAAAGCAGATTTTTAACACATATATTCTGTTGACTCTGACCTGAGTTTTCCTGATAACTAGGCTGATACTATAAACCCATTGTCTTCAGCATACATATTTCTGGTTTATTTGCCTCTTTTTTTTACAACCAAGTTATCATTCTTACACAAATAGCAATAGGAGCCAATTCAAGATATGGTCCCTAGCAGTGTGAACAACATAGGTGTCTTTTTTTCCTCTTTCCCGAAGGATGTTTTGAGTTGGGACCAGTGCCACCTGAAGTGTCTGTCACCTTACAACCACCATCTGTCCTACTTGCAAATTCAGCAGGAACAAAGCACAGATAAACAAGAGAGGAACCTCTCCATGAGGTCCTTCCTGCTGCGTTGTTTCATCAATGTTTAAAGATAGAGAGGGACCTGCTGTGGGGCCCAGTGGGTGGCACCACAAAACCTGCAGCCCTCACAGGTCCAGATTGGCTCCCAGGGGGGCACTGACTGCCAGCCCCTCATGAAGAGGGCCTGAGACACCAGGAACCCTCTTGTGCTTCCCAGCAAGATCCTAAAGCAGCCATGCTGCCAGAGAATTCACAGGGAAAACTTCCCAGGGTTGTGAATACAGTCACAATCTTTAGTGCAGCAGTCTCTGTACTGGTGAATAAGAGATGATGTGCTGACTTGAAGCAGTATTACTCCTGTTATCTCTTGCTTTTATATTTTTCTGTAACTCTACAGACAGCATATTAAGAGTTTTTGTAGAATATTTCTGCTACCACAGATATGATCACCAAATCTTTGTTGTACAACTCCTTTCTAATCCTCCATAAAATCTCTTGCTCTTTGTACTTCAGAATGTGGCACAGACATCCACTGATATCAGCGACCTTTCAAATCCCATCCCAGAGTTTTCCCATAGGACAGACAAATCAGTCTACTAACACAGTGACAGTCAGAAATGTAAGCTTTACATCAGTAAATGACATGCACTGTGTTTCTTCCAGTAGGCTCCTTGTACAGGGCACTGAAGGTCTTCTCCAGTGTGTTATGAATAATCATGACTAAGACCAAACAGAATATTCCACTATTTGAGAGTGTCAAGACATCTTTTTCGAATGGCATAGGCAAGTTGACGTGTGATTAAGATCTTTGCTCTTTGTCAAGATATTTCCAAAGCTCTAGCAAAAAAAGCTTGTAAAAATGTAGGTGAATACTTTTTATTCAGTCTCCTGGGATAAAAATAGGTCTTGCATAGATCTGTGCTCTTGAATTTTCTGAATTCAGTCATTTTTTGTGAAAGACAAGAGTGATCTTAACTAACTTCACCCTAGATAAAGTTAAGTGTAAAGCAAAAGAGTGGGCAGATGGCTCCCTGACAAAAGAGTGGAGGCAAGTCTAGTTGGCAATTTACCTTCTTCTAAGCCAGATGTTTAAGTCATCCTGGCAAAGGACCACCCCTGAAAGTGCCTCTCTCTCATGTGTAACAAGGGCTTCCAGAAAATTAAGGCCTCCTGCTATTTGACAGGTTCAATCAGCCCCAGCTCTAAGAAATGCAGTCCCTATTTTATACACTTAGGACATCCCAAGTGTTGTTTCTAATATTGTATCTTTGTTTTACTGGACCAGATTTAATAGAGTTGCAATTATTAATCATCAGAGAATACTGACAACAGGCTGTGAGCAGCTGGCAAAAATGACCAATCTTTTTCTTTGCATCATTTTGTAAGGTTAACAAGAAATTGGTAGGGGCAGGAGGCAAGAAATGAACTTGGTTAAAGCCAATGCTTTAACCAAGCACTGAAGGTGTCATCATGGCTTTAGCTGTGTAGATGAAAAACAAAACCCTGAGTTCACAAACATAAACAAAACTACCTACAAGCCTTTCCAAGGCATATCTATGGATTTAAGTTTGCATTTATAGATCTTATAATTTTCTGCTTCTAACAATTTTTGTGTAAGCATCATGGTCCATGAATTAATCTATCCACATAGAGGAATAAGTATGAACTCAGTGCATTGAATGAATCAAGTACTTCACAGAGGAAGCAGACCACATTTCAATTCATTTACTAGTGAGTTAACAAAACATTATAACAGGGGATTTATTATAATGTAGAATGTGAAAATGGCTAAGGATCTGATTCTGAAAATTGCTGAATGAGAAAAAGCCTGTTTGGGAATGATAGGCTCCATGGGAAACATGAAATGCTGTGCAAAAGCTGCACTTACAAGAGTCTCTGTCATGGCACTGCCCATGGGACTAAATAAATACAACAGCTGCACTCACTTCCATTACCTCTGATTTTCCTTTGGTTTCTGAGACTAAACTGAATGATGAAAATTTGTGCAGATATAACATTTTCCTTCTTTCAATTGCTTTCTGATATAACTGCTGGTGCTTATCATCACAATAATTTGTTGATAAAGAAAAAAGACATGTAGCGCTTCAGTCCTTGGTGCAATATTTCTTTAATGTGGTTCTTTGCTATAGAAAGTTCAATTAGATGTTAACTACTATGAGCTGCTGAAGTGATAGCAGAAAAATGTTGCTGAAAAGTTTTCCAACTCAGGGACCAAGTTTATGACATTACTCTTTTGTGACAAGTCTGGTTCAAAGCTTGTAAACAGCCAACACATTAGTAAAATTAGGTAACAAGATAGGTAGAATAAAAACCCTGTCTTGAATGCTTCCCACTTGCTTGTGTCATGTCTGCAAGATTTTTCTTTTTCTTCCTGCTGTTGATTGGTGTCTGCTTTAGTTACAGATCTGACAGGACATGCTGTAGATACCTAAGCAGAAACATGTTACTGCAGACCAGTGTTGTGCAATCCTGAATACTGTTGGAGGCAAAAGACTCCGAGAAAATAGTCTTGATGTACCTCAGCAATGGCTGTGCACAACTTGAGTTGTTGGGATGAAGAATGCACTTTTTGACCAGAGGCATTATATTTTGGAGACTTGTCCCTTGAAGCACAAAATGAAATTTCCCCACTTCCAAAGTGCTGAAGGCTACGTCAGGTGGTAACTACAGTAAAGAAGACACTTAGGAAGTTTAGACTTCACTTCCTCTTCTCTCAGGTCAGAAATCTGATATAGGCATGATGAATGAATTTGCCTTTGGCTCTCTATTGACAAACAAGGATGTAAATGGCCACTTTCCTAAGCTCATGTGTGTATGCGTAACTTTAGATGTTATGGCTTCTGTTCATTGAGGCTTACTCATGATAATAATTTATTTTAAAATGATAATAATAATTTAATAATGATTTTAAAATATTTCCAATGAGGATGACAGCTGCTAATGTGACTGTAAGCCCACAGAGGATCAGGATGAATGTGTCTGATCTGGACTAGACCCTTACTCAGTCTCCCAGTTTCTTTAATGTGTTTCATAAGATCAGACTTCAGAGAGGATCTTCCTTCTCTTGATCCAGAGTCATGCCTATTAAAAATGATATCTTACTGGTGCAGTAGAAGTTCCCTGTTTCCTAGTGAGCTTAACATCTACTTTGTTCCTCTTATTATAAAGAGAGATTGCTGGTAAGCCTAAAATTAGATCTATCAGTTCTGTATTTTTGTTTGTGAATGTGTATGATGAGCTTGTCATACCACCCCTCTGTTCTGCCTGTCCATTCAGTTCTTCTAAGTAGAGACACTGACACAAATGCCGTAATAAGAGTTGTGCTGTCAAGTCTCACATACTTCATTACCTTGCCTGCACACAGAGGTGAAGCAGAGTAGAGTGGCAGAGTGGTGTGACCTGCACATATCTGCACAAAGATATGTGCAGGTCCTATTCCTCTAGGTTTGCTGTGGCCATGATACCATTGGGAAAACTGAATTTGAGCAGTACTGCACATTGTCACTGGGTAGAATCTTGGTTCCATAGGGCAGTGGAAAAAATAACATCATCAAATGGATGGACGGTTAAAAATGGGACTTGCCATTCTTAATAATGTCAGTCTTAACTTGAACTCAGTCCTTCTTTCAAGCATGCAGAGCTATGAATGACATGAAGGATTCACATTTAGCTGGTGGCAGGCAACCACAGTGTACAGAGGCAGAGTGCAGCTATTGTTTTGTAGTCATGTAACTTTATTACAGAGCTGCTTAATGTTATGCAGAGAACCCAGAGGGGAAAAAAATCACAATCAGTGGTAAAATCAAGTCTACTGGGAAACTAATTATATCTCTTGCACATAATCTTAAAGTCTATATAAAAGTCAGCTTCTGTGATCTTGTACCTCTTGCCAGTGCAAAATGTTAAGAACTTTATCTCTCTTCCTTTCTCCATTTCATAGTGCTCCATAGGAAGGTGGAGAGTATTCTTTACAAAAAGACAGGATATTGCAAATTTGTTCTGTGCTGCCTGTGATTGTAGAAATTGGACCAATAAAGGCCAGTGTTCAGCCTTGTACATACATGATGTTACATACTACAGAAAGTAGAAATCTGTGAATTCCTCAAGCTCTGGCATATTTTCTAAAGCACTCCAAGAAGATCTCTTAAAAAATTGTCAGTACATTCCCAACACTCTAAAGGCATTTTGAGACATAATATGGAAAAACCCAAAGGTTTAAATTTCAGTTGTCAGGCTTGCTGTGGAGTATTGATGCAGATGTTCAACTTATTAATTGAGGATGTGAATGAAGGGACAGAGTGTACCTTCACCAAGTGTTCTGATGATACAAAACTATGAGGAGCTACTGATAGACCACACAGCTTTATTGCCATTCAAAGGGACTTTGGCAGGCTGGAGAGTTAAGGAGAAAGAAACCGCATGAAATTCAACAAAGGCAGGTGCAGGGTCCTGCACCTGGAGAGAAATAACCCCATGTACCAGCACAGGCTGGAGCTGACCTGCTGGAAAGCTGCTCTGTGAAAAAGGACCTGGGGGACCTGGGGGTCCTGGTGGACAACAAGAGGTCTATCAGCCAGCAGTATGTCCTTGTGGTCAAGAAGGCAAGTGAGATCCTGGGGTGCATCAGGAAAAGCATTGCCAGCAAGTCAAGAGGGGTGATCCTGCACCTCTATTTAGCCCTAGTGAGGCACATCTGGAGTGCTGTGTCCAGTTCTGGGCTCCTCAGAGCAAGAAAGACTAGGAATTCCTGGACAGAATTCAACAGAAGTCTGCAAAGATGTTTAGGGGACAGGAGCATCTGTCTTATGAGGAAAGGCAGAGGGAGATGGGCCTGTTTAACCTGGAGAAAGAGGACTGACAAAGGATAGTATCAATGCATAAGAAAATCTTAAAGAGACGGAGTTAAGAGAATGGGGCCAGACTCTCTCCAATGGTGTAACAGGACAAGGGTCAATGGGCCTGAGTTGTAACACAGGAAGTTCCGTCTGACTATGAGGAAAAACTTCTTTGCCTTGAAAGTGAAAAAACACAAGAACAGTCTGCCCAGAGAGGTGGTACCTCTTCTGGAGATATTTAAAGCTGCCTGGACATGATCCTGTGCAAACTGCTCCAGGCGAACCTATCACAATGTGTGTGGGGATTAGACTAGATGAACTTTACACATCCCTTCCATTCTATGATTAAGATGCAATGTAACGAAAGATAAAATAGTAGAGTAAGTAAAGTAAGATATCATGTATGACCTGCAGATCAGGTTGACATTAGGAAATTGTTAAATCATGATTTTTAAAAAAATTTGTTTTTCTGTTTTTGTTAAAGACCTGTTAACCCACACACACACTCCATACCCCACCAGCTGAAAGATCAAAAGAAAATGGTTGGGATGACAGCAAGGCAAGACAGAGGTTTTTTTTCTTTGCTTGTTTTCAGCACTGGACAGCAGAGTGAATGCTTAAAGCTAGATGCATGGAATTAAAGTGGTCCAGGGCTTAAAATAAGGTAATCCTTTCCTTAAACAGAAATCTTATGATAAAATGAAAATTATTTGCAATTACTGTAAGAGTAGTTTTCTAATAGCCTGTTGGTGACATCGATAGACAAAGCCAACCTTGTATCATAGCATAAGTGTAGTGTATATGTTGAATTTTGTGGGTGTAAAATAATGTCTTGTGTATCCTTCTATGTGATGACAGAAAGTACGTCAAGTGCCCACATGGGGGTGGCGACTGAAAAGGCCAAAGGCTTGGTGTAATGCTGATGTTTTGTTCAAGGATAAAGAGCAAATCACAGCTTAACTCCAAAGAATATATTAGGAAACAATTCCATGTTTGAGACTCTAACTGATTCACTGGAGAAGGAAAAGTGGAGCCAGACAAAATGATGTGCAAAATCTCAAAACAGGTGAATCCAAGAGCCCAAAATACTTGTAGAATAAAAAAAAAGAAAAATCAAAGCAATCTTCTGCAAAATGCTAAAAAAACCAATAGTTTTTAGATGTACCTCCTCAATTAGGTTACCATCAGCATATTTTGGTGCTAATTATGCCAAAATCTACAGTGCGCTGGTGATTCCAGCTGACAGTAGAGTCTACTTGACAGTAAGAGAAGACTGGCAGATGCTTTGCTTGCCTGCTGAGAAGTACAGTTTTACGGAAATCTTTGGACCATTTAAAATATTGGTGTGTTACCCAGAAATTATGCTGTTCTCAGTTAAATACTCCTCTCCATTTCTTAGGATAAGGGAGAAAATATGCTTCACTTTGGAGGAAGAGCAAACATTGCTGTACCCCACCAGGAAACCAAATCTGTATTCTTTATGACTCCCTGTTGGGCACTTTAACAGCTCAAATTCAACCATCATTTACAGGTCTCTGAGGCAGTTTTCTTCCATCAGATGAAGACAAACAAAAGTCTTACAATCATTCATCTTCATTCTAAGTGATAAGTCTGCTAGCAATTTGAAAGAAGTATTAAAAGAAAGGGTCTCCTACCCCACTGATATTAAAGATTGAGTGGAAGATGATACTGAAACAGTGGAGTGATCTACTGGAACTGCCTGGAGTATGAGACATCACCTGTATACCGTCATTCTACTACTCCAATGGAAGAAGACATCTACTGACCTATTAAACATAAGCAAAATCATGTAGAGTAGGTTTCTAGCTAGCTTCACAAAGTTATCCTGGGCGTCTAGTTGGGATTCCTTTGCCTGTAAGGAACTCTTGATAGGGAAATGCAAGATGGAGACATAATTCCTGAAGCCATGACTAGCACCCACTTTGGATAAAAACCTTCTAGAGTGAGAGATAGACAGTGATCTTAATGAGAGAAGAAGCCTCGCTATGACTATATTTACTTTTTTGAGTGCCGTTTAATACCTTTCTTTCTCTATTAAAATTGTCTTTCAAAATCTTCCACAAGCTTTATACTGGCAAGTGGAAAGACAAGGCCTTGATGCTAGTCACACAGGCTCTTGGGTCACGACGGGACCTTTGACAAATTCTCCAGCTATGCTCTTCACTTAACAATGAGGAATGGTTTTCTCAATAATAAGTTATCTAGAATCAGGACTAATTCAGACAAAATTAAAACTAGACTGATATTTTATTCAGAGATTTCTAGTCTGTTCTCTCCTTCCTTCAATCTGTAGGAGTGTAAGATAAGGTACAAGTACAGCAGAACACATTTCCTTCCTGCTGAACTCTGACTTCTACAGGAAGTGTGCAGGTGAGAGAATTCACCTCTCTTCTCATCCCTACTTTTCAGTTCAGCGAAGGGACACTGAGCATAACAGAATCCTTTTCCCTACTCATCTTAGATACAAAATGCTAGCAATCTTGATGTGGATGTATTAGTTCAATAGTGACTACAGAAGATGGTACTTCAGCCCTCTAAGAGACAAATGCTTTCTCAAAGGGCCCTGTATGTTCCCCTCTGTAGTTAACTAAGAGTTAAAAGTGTTTCCAAAGGATGATTCGTTGAATCTTAGAATGGTTTGTGTTGGAAGGGACCTTTAAAGGCCATCTAGTGCCAACCCCCCACCATGGGCAGGGACACCTTTCGCTAGACCAGATTTCTCAAAGCCCCATCCAATCTGGCTTTGAATATTCCTAGGGATGGGACATCCATAACTTCTCTGGGCAACTTTTTCTCAGGTTAGCACCACCCTCACAGTAAAGAATTTCTTCCTTATATCTAATGTAAATCTACACTCTTTCAGTTTAAAGCCATTTCACCTTGTCCCATCACTGCATGCCACTGCACAAAGTCCTTCTCCAGACTCCTTGTAGGCTTCCTAATGGAAGGGGCTATAAGCCCTGACCCCTGGAGTCTTGATCTCTCCATACCGAACAAGTCCAGCTCTCTCAGCCTGTCTTCATAAGAGAGGTGCTCCAGCCCTTTGCTTATCTTTGTTGTCCTCCTTTGGACTTGGTCCAACTTAGTCCATGTCCTTCTTGTGTGGAGGACCCAGAGCTGGATGCAGCACTCCAGGCAGGGTCTCACCAGAGCAGAGAGGCATAATAATCTCCTTTGACCTGCTGGCCACGCTGCTTTGGATGCAGCCCAAGGCATGGTTGGTTTTCTGGGTTGCCGGTGCACATTACTAGCTTGTGTTGTGCTTTTCGTCAACCAATACCCCCAAGCTTTTTTCTTCAGGGTTACTCTCAATCCATAATCAAAAATTAAGTGTGTAGAATAGAGATGGGATGAACCCTCTAGAGGAACAATGTTCTCTGCACTGTCTGTTCAAATAACATAGATGATGACAGTCTCAGACTAGAGGCTTCAATTTTGCAAGCCTGCAGTTAGGTGAGGTGAACCTTATCTAAACTTAAAATTCCAACCACACAGTATCCAGAGTAGCACTTTAAATGATAAATATGGCTGAGTTAAACCTGCATGCCTATTGAAATACAATGGAAGAGGTCCATAAAGAAATTTTGCAATCAGCAAACTACCCAGTGGAAGCTGACAAAAATCATCATCCAGTGATCAAATATTTACTGACTGGTTTGTTTTCTTTATTTTTTTTTCTCTGCAGATGAATCATTTACATGAATAGCCCAAAAACTATAATCCTGTTTGTCGCCTTCAAACATGCTCTCTTTAATCCTTTAAATTTCTCTTTAGGAGGAACATTAGTGCTTTCTGATTTTTAATGCAACTGCTGCTTTGACTAATGATTGAATTGTTTAAACAGTTCAAGAATGTAAAGACTGCCTCTAAGCTAGGCCTTATTTAATGAACAGCAAGAACAAAGCTGCTGCAATATATATTAGAGAATGAGCTTCATTGGGGTGAGATCACCAATTCCCCTGTCCACCTCAGCAGTCTAGCCATTGTTTTCCGTGAAATAAATCCTTCCATCTATACTCAAAATTTAATCAGGAGAAAAGACACAATAACAGCACTAAGAGTGTCTTCTGGCAGAGCCCTTCATAACCTGAAGCTGTTTTGCTTTCCTGGCAGTATTGTGCTCCATTTTGCTTGACATGATGATAAAGCTCTGCAAAAGGCAGCGCTGTCGATCCCAAGGAAAGCCAACCCACATCCCTGTCTGCCCACTCTCAGAAGTGTGATGAGAAGGCTTCACTCATTGCCTTTACCTCTCTTTTAAGAAGGATAGCAGCACAAGAGAGTTTTTTGGAATGAAATGTTATGCGTTATCTTTGTGCTTTTAAGTCATACCTTCTAAAATGCCCTGCCCATTTCTTTTCAGGTGACATTGGCCTCTTGTTCCACAAAACCTTACCCTGTTTTATCTCCCTTCCCTGCCCATATTTCTTCTTCTCTGCATTAATCTCTTGCCACAGTGACAGTCTTCTCGTTTCCGTTAATTGAACTTTGATAGTGTTTAAATAAAGAATATATCACTGTGTTGGTATACTGCTGTGCACTGCTTTGGATAAAAATACATTTTTCTTTCTGCTATTCAATGCTTCTTTTATTTTAGTGCTCAGTGCTGTCATCTCTCTACTTGCTTCCTCCAACATGCATCTCAGCAGAAAGCAGGAAAGGCAGTCAGCTTTCAGCTCAGGATGACTACTCAAATACATAGAAAGAATGAAAGCTTAGTTTCATAATTTGGGAGATATTTTGCTCTTTTTCTCAGAATCAGAAGTGCTGAGAATTGCAGAGCAGGTGTCATTCTTCTCCCTCACTTGCTGCAAGCTGCAGTTTTTTGGGCTTTTAAGTGACTCTGTGATTCCACATGAGTAATTCATGATAAAGGAAGTGATTCAGTGCCCAAAAGTCCTATTATCAAGAATGTACAACCTGTTAAGTGCCTGCTACTGGATGAAGACAGTGAATTTGTGAAAAAAACTCAAACAAAATAATCCTGCCTATGTTGGAATTAAAAGTATAGGAGATAATGTGAGTGGCATGAAATGCTTGGGCTGTCAGCTGTAAAACAAACGCTATCTTCTGCTGTATTGCATTTATTTCATTTTTATCTGCTTAAAAAATACTCATTAGGGATGAGCTGTAGGAGAATGACTTTTGGACAGCTATGGGGTGAAATGAGCACACAATGAAGGGTGACCTTTCAAAGGGGGATTATCTATAAATAGCAATGGTTATCCCTCACAGCCTTCTGACATAAGCCTGCTGGGAGTATGAAAAAGGAGACCCTTTCCATCAGTTCCTCCAATATGATTTTAGATTGACACATGACATGCTTTGGCCATGAATAGCTGAGGAGAATTTGCAAAGAGATCAAGCAAAAAGCCTTAGCAGCTGTCTGGCTGTCGATATTATCCTGGGTTTAAAAATTAGCTCAGAGCTTCCTTCTCTTTGCCCATGTACAATGGCACACACTTTACCAGAAAAGTATATTAAGATTTTATGTTTAAAATATGTCATTTTGGGAGCTCATCTATTAAAAAAATTAACTATATCAGTTTTTAAAATTAGCCAAGCAGTGTCAGCAGAGTTTATTCAAACATCAAAGGGCTTTAGGATCAGACTGCAGTTCTTAACTACTGTTTTAACTTCTGCTTTGCACCATGGATCCATCAAATCCTTTATCTGGAATGAGGAAGAATTGGTATTCCTGGCCATTTACTATTTTTAAAGTGAAAGAGGTGAGTGAATTTATCAGGAAAAAATAATGGACCATTCTGTTTGCAGTGCATGTCCTTTGCTTATTTGCCATGTGATATTGTCATAAAATAGTATTTCAGAGATTTTCTTTTTGAAGTTTTCATATAAAGGATAATCTGCAAAGGGAGAGTGCATAGAAGATGATAGTTTTAAATAGTTGGATGTGATCAGTGCCTGAACACCTGTGTGTTTGTTGTATGCTTGTGTTTTAAGGTGTGTCCTCTGTGCAGCCAGACATCACCAGCAGCCCTTCCACAAAAGGCAGAACTGCACTGTGTTCCTAACTCCTGTGGCCTCATGTATTTAGGATAGTTATTCTGATAGAAACAAAGCCTAAGCTGCTTGATTACTGTTAGATGCATATTGAATGATTACTGTGTTTATCATCACTACAATGACCAAGATCTACACAAAAGATTGAGCCCATGCACTACATACTGTTGGTAAACATAGTAAGAGACAGTGTTTGTTTGAAGGCATTTACAACCTAAATAGACATGCAGCAAGAGGTGTTATTATCTGCTCTTCACAGATGGTGACCAAGATAAACTGACATGATGTGCCAAGGGATACAGGCAAATGTGAGGGGGCAGGGAGGGAGCGAGCCAGGGCTGAAGCTGGGTTAGCAGCTTGCCCTGACTGTGACCACTCTCCCTTGCAAACTGAATATGAGCTTCCCTCTGATTCCAGACAGGCAGTGCATGACAAGCAGCTTCCTCCCCAGCTCCTCCAGGCACAGTTTGGCCCTCATAGTTGACTTCTGCCAAATGGTGCAATGTTCCTGTATACCCAGGAAGTATTTGTAAATGGTTGGCTTCACAAAGAAGATTTTTCGATTCTGTCTTGCAGATGTTGTTTTAATGCACATTTGACAGTTGATTCTCTTTTTTAACATCATGATCTGGAAGCTGTTCACTTTGGATGTTTACAGCTGTTCTTGGGTTTAACAGCAGTGCTTCATTCAAACCTTTCCACAGTCCAGGATTCCTCCCTGAATTTATCATGAGAAATGTTGCCTTTAAAAAAATTAGGATTCTTACAGATGGGTTAGTGAAAGGCATTATATAATACCATGCTGACACTAGAAACAGACTCTGTGACCCAGAAGATAACTTCCAGTCCTGTGTAACTGCTATCTATGATACAATGACTTATTTTCAGTGCAACACCACTGTGCATTGCAAGTTCTCTTTTGACATGAAAATCCCCTGAATGGTGACAGGGAGCAGATCACTCTTTTGCCATTGTTATCATGTATTTCTACTCAGATGCAACTCCAGTTCAGGATTGGTGTTCTATTTTGACCTCTCCTACAAGGACAGGTATAGAAAATGATTCCTGTCCTGAACTGCCAGAACAATAGGAAATGTTAGCAGATAGTAACTGACAATTTTCATCTCCTGGTTGTCATTCCAGCATAAAATTGAGGATGTGTTTACTGTGTAGTTATGTTGCTGCTCCACTCTAACTGGCAGGTTAGTTTTCAAATGTGACTTATACTGTGAATCTTGTTTCCATGTTGGAAAGTTTCCACATTACTGCATGAAATTTGAATGTGTTGAAATAATGGGAATGCAGCAGTGGTGGTGGCTGGGAGGCAGGGATTATGTGAAAGCTTTCAGGATGCTCCTAGCAGTGTGCTGTATTAGCCAAGGGATTTTTATGGGCACAGAGGCACAAAGTAACCCCTTTAATCCCTTTCTCACTGGCTTACAGACTCTGAAGAAGCTTAATAATTACAGAGGAATGCAGTCAAAGTGTTTTTAAGGACATATGTGCAGAGGCTTATTTTAGTCATTTCCTAACACCAAATGCACTGGCGGATTCTCAAGGAGAAATCTGGGCACAAATTTTCCCTTCTCTCAACCTCCCAACCAAAAGATGGTTTACGCTTATATCAAAAAGAAGCTTAACCAGTGTGGAGCTGAAAGAATATTTCCTAGCCTGTAGGATTATGGTTTTTCCACAGCCACACCACTCACCCTCTCCTTCTGGTGAAATACAAAGTGTATCTCTGTTCTTCTGAGCCTCCCAGATGGGCTTTTTTTTTTTTTTTTCAATTAAAAGGCCAACAGAAAGCCTGCACGTTCCCTTTAAAATATTGTCCTACCCTTCTGGACTATTTCACCTTCTCTGAAATCACTGGTTCAGCTGATGGTGACTCCGCTGCTTATGTATCGTCATCCGTAAGTATGTCCCTAACTGCGTACTAAATATATGCATAAGAAGGAGGTGTCCAGGAACTGTTTCTGTGCTAAGCTTTTAGTTTCACAGCTATGTCATTTCTGGAGGAATCTGTGCCTGAAAGAGAAAGATATGGTGGATACTCTCTCACCCCAGAGAGTTTTTGTGATTTTTTTCTCTCTGAGAATCTTTCCTAATTCAAAAATTATGGCATGGATTACCCCTCATTCTCCTTCAAATATCAATCCTAGGAAATCTGGGCACAAAAAAAAAACAACAGTAACATGAGAAGTTTTTTGAGCATTAATGGTAGAGGAAGATAGGAAATGTATACTTGTTTTATGGTGCATGCTAATGCAGTGCTTGGTATCCTACTGTTGCTTGGAATATAAACTGCAATAAAAATGAAACAAGTTATATCTTATTACTGCATTACTAACTAAAAATGGCCTGTTTTCTCAGCTTTGTAGCAAAGATGAAAGTTTGTCCGTGTACTTGCCATAAGACAGTCCCAAGGCCTGTAAATTCATATTAAAAATATATGAAGTAAGAATTAGCTTCATCTGTCTTGAACTCTTCTAAAATTGCATTATTCTGCCTGTACCTTAACTAAAGTCTTGATCCTTTTCTGCTAGTGATGCTAGGAACAGATTGCTCCTGTTAGGATTGCAAATTAACTGCAGTTTGAACCCTTAGCATTTGCTACGCTTGATCCAGTTTACTCTATGTGAAATTTTGAGATGAAACAATGTAAACTAATCCACAATTGCTTTTCCTGTTTGGATATTAAAAACTTGTGGCACTTTCTGAAGAGAGGGTGTATGATGAAGTGACAAGAACCTGATCTTTCTTTCCTGTGGCCTCAAACTTTTTTTCCCTAGGGAAACTAACTCTCATTTTACACACTGCTTTCCCGCCAAAGGCAAGGCTGCCTGGTTCAAGTGGTCCAATCAGTTTAGATTTGAGCTGACTCAGCAAATCTCTGCTTTCAAGGCTGGAATCTAGATACCAAGACAAAGCAATGAGCACATGTGTTCCAGCACATGCACATACCCTTGATGATAGCTCATGAATGTGGGTGCTACTGACTCGCTGGCACCCTCTCATGATGCTTTCTCTTGCTTTGCACAAGACTTGCCAGGGACCTTGACAGCAACAAGAGAGAGCTTCACCCTACAAATGGGAAGGTCTCCTTCCCTATGTGGTAGCTGCACGTTCATCCCTCAAACGAGCTTTAAGGCTGTCTGAGTATTCATGCACCCACAGCATCTTCAAAAATTTTTTGTGGATGGCACACAGTAACCTCACAGTATTTGAGATGAGCAGGTCTGTGCCAGTCCAATTAACACACTCCAGCTCATGATAATACAGTGTCCTACAGACTCTTAGAATGTGCCATCTAAAAATTACTGAACAATATTTCTCTCATAACTAGTTCTGTATACTTCTACGGAATGACTTTGTGTGAGCACAAGGGGAATAATCCAGCCTTTCACATTTTTAATTGGAATTACCAGTTTAAAAACACAGAATTAAAAAAAAAGTGGGGGATTTGGATCTTAGATGCCATTACCCCAAGGTGCTGGATGTAATCTGGTTTTATTCTCTTTGAATGTTTCCAGGAAAAGCTGCTTCCCGAGTAGAAGAAACATGAAAGATCAGGAAAGTGACTAACAGCATGGGAGCCTTAATGACGCCTATCAAGTGCAATAACTGAGAACACCAGGGATTGTGGCAGGGATAACAAAATGGGCTGTTTAGGGCAATAACTGCCAGCTATTGTTTTTCAGGCAAATGACTGGGACTTTGGGGTGATTAGTCTATAACCAGAGGAGAGCAAAAACACTAGACAGGATGAGAAAGGGATTGTAAAAAACAGGAAATAAAACCCTCAGACAAACTTCCTATAGACATGAATTTCACCCCCAAACCAGTCAATCATCAAATTTCCTCCTCATGTATGCCAATAGAGTTAGCATGTTTGTACTGAGTTAAATATATTCTTTTATATATATGTAATTGTTTGATCACAAGTTAGCTCTCTTTGGCAGTAAAAAACCATCTTTTGCTGCTTGAATATACCTTCAGCCCTACTCTGTACACTTTCATGCTGTCCCATTGGCTTTATTGGTAGAAGGGACTAGAGGTGTTATTTCATGATGAAATATAAACATTTGCAGCAGAAAATCACCACTGATGACAACTCGTCATACTGAAATAAATGTCATCCATAAACTCATCCATTCCTGTGGTGTCTGTCTGCTCCAGCAGAGACCTCATGTTACTGTAGGAAAACAATCTAAAAGGCAACATGGCATTAAAATATTGATGGAACTATGTTAATAGGAGGGGAAATGCATATTTAATAAGTGCCTAGATTCCTTTCATGTTTACATGTGACACCAGATAACTCAGGTTAATCAGAGTGAGGTTGAGTCAGTCCTTGTGAGGGAAAGGTTCCAGACAATATATGGGGATATCTCAAGGGGTAAGACAAAAAGCTCACTGTGCCCCGAGCATCCCCTCACAGAGAGAGGTCAAGAACAACATAACCCAGGCTATTAATGGCAACAAGCTGTAAAAGCCTTGGCCTCTGTGTCCTGAAACTCTGCTTGTTACTACAGTGCACTTTATAACCTGCAATTCCACCTTGGGCTGCTCTGGGCCTAAACACGAGGGACAGTACAACCGTGTGTAAACGAGCGTGCACAGCCCCGTGCTCTGGCTTCTCAAAGGTGCGAACTGTGAGCAGCTGTTTGGTTTTACAGACCTGACACACACCTTTCAAATAGCTGCCCACAGATTCAAAAAGTTTAGCCTTTGAACTGCAAAATTATTCCTTGTGTCAAAGAGCCCCATGTGTGCCAATGTACGTGTAGGTATGTGCATTTAGGTGCTTGGTCCTTTATTTGTCTAAAACTTACTTATGACACTTACCAACAGTACCCTGTACGTTTTTGTTAATGCTAGCTCTTTAGCTCGCATACCCAATGCATCTGGCATAAGTAACAAAACTTACTTAATTGCCACAGTGAAGGAAATTTTCTATGCTTGAATTTTGATAAAAAAAAGTAATGGCTTAATAGAGAAGTACTTGGAAACAGTGACAAACCTTATTATGAATGTCATCTATTGGTGACTATGGTGAGTTGTAGATCACTTTTTAGTCTTTATCACAGCGCTATTATCTCCAGTTTTTCCACTGGAGAGTGTATGTTTCCTTCTAATCAGCTAGTTAGTGATGAGAAAAAATCCCTGGTAATGAGAAAAAAAATCCCTGATTAATGAGAAAAAATTACCTCAGTTAAAGGAAAGGAGTATTTTCACAGAACCTGCACAAAGCTGAAGCACATTAGGCAATTATTTGTAGTACATTACATCCCAGGCAAGGTAGACTTGCAAAGCATTAATAGTTAGACTCAGCCAGAGAGATGCTTTCATTGTAAACGTACTCCATGTTCTAGCACATCATTGCACCACAAATCTCTGAGGACAATTATGTTATCACGGAGTTCCCTTGAGATGTATTCGGTGATAATGTTGGTTATAATGAACTATAGAAAAAGATACAAATATCATGGTCAGGCCACCATTTACATATATTGCCAGTTTACCATTTATAGACTACTAAACTTGGGTTTGATCTGTTACACAGCTGGTTGTTGGTTTATAAAATATTAATAGGAGAAGAAATCTTTATTTGTCATAGAAATTCTGGAAATTAACATGACATCAAGAAAAATGGAATCTAAATCTGAAGACTGGGAAGCTTGTTTAGCTCCACCTTTTACCAGGATACTCAGGAAGAATTGAGAAAAATCTATGAGAAAGAATTGAAAGTGCAGGACTTTTGAGGAATCAAGTTACTCAGCCAGTAATGCCTGGTTTAGAGTCTTTTCTGAAGTGAAGACAGCACTTTATAATGATATTTAGCATGTGTATAGAAACAGACAAACAGCTACTAAAAAGGAGCCCACAGCAACATTTCAGCTATCTATTTGGCATATGGAGATGTACAGAAGTAACAAAGCAGCCTATACAAAACACTTCCAAACGAGTTGGAATGGTAAATATACATACAGTTGGGAGTATTCAATGCTAAATGCACACTGAAGTTGGGAGAACTATAGAGCAACCACACTGTATTGCATGAAAAATGCCAGTTTGGATCTCTTTCTATCAAGTAAACACTCGCAATGGGGAAAAAAAAGCATCTGCATTCCTCTCTTGAACTTCTCCTGTTTTATATCCTGCGCCAGGCTGCCTCCAGTGGAAGGGGCAAGGGTGACAACACCTATGAAGGAGGCCTGATGACTCCACTGGAGAACATTTGGCTGTACTACACCTGCAGCCTATTGCCACCAGCCTTTTTTTGGGAGGCAAAGATTGATCAGAGCAGTGGTTGCAAGGACTGTTGACCTGGCAGATGTCCCTACACTGCACTTATATATAGACATTCCCAGAAAGGAGCTGAGATGCCTTTTGCACGGATTTCCTTTGCAAGGCAAGGCCAAAAGCGGGAAGACATCTTCCTATTCTTCCCTCCTGTTCTCCTCTAATCTTATCCCAATAAAGACCTGGTCCTTCACAAAGTCACAGGGGCATGAGGAGTTTCTAGCAGGACAGAGGACCAGGTCTGTACACAGAGGGGCCTGTCTATGTGTTGATCATGAGAAAGACTGGTTCAAGTGGGGGCTGAGCTGGCTGCATCCAGACAAAGGGTTGCATGCACTAATCTTCCTGAATTGAAAGCATTGGATAGTATTTTACTCACTGGAGCTCCAGATCAGAATAATTGGTGAATTAAAATGGATTTTCTGCTAGGCAGGACATTGCTGAGGCTGGTTTTAGAAGTTTGGGGTTTTTTGTCTCCTTCTTAATAAAAAAAAAACAAACCAGAAACCCAAAACCAAAAAATCCCTGCAAGACAGCTGTCTTGTGAGGGATCTGTATTCAATATTAGAAAGCTACACAGCTGTGGAGTCTGGATGCTGTCATAAAAATTGAATAGCAGAGACATGGCATTGCTGAAATACAACCCACTTTGTAAGTGTGCTGGGTGCTTGGAATGTGCATATCGCACAATAAATGTGCTGTTCTTGTCTTCAAAGCAAGAGCACCAATAGGCCTGTGGAGCTGATGTAATGAGATTCAGGCTGCCCTCAACAGCTGAAATATTCAGTTCAGCAAATGGATATTTCAAATGTAAATATTTATATGGGCCAAGGGCTCTTTGTTGCTTGCTATTTTGACATTTTCAAATCCCTCAGCTTTACTTTTGTTACAGAGATGGTCTATTTGCTGATGAGAAGAACAAAGATCAGTGACTAGTTATGCAGGAATGGTGTTATTATCACAGCAAAATAACACTTCTCCCAGTCCACAAAGCTTTGATTCCATACGCTTCAACATGATAACCTATACATTAATAGAAATAATGCAGGTTGTTATGAGGAAGTACAATAATAAAATAAAGAAACAACTAATTTGAGGTCATTATTGGATAGAATTAATGGTTCATCAGGAAGAAATGTTACCTGCATTTGACTTTCACTACAGAAACATTCCCCAGCTGCTCTTATTAGCCACTTGTTGCATTTTGCTGGACTGGTATTTACCCTCAATACCATTGCTATTGCAATTCTTCACTCATTTAACAGTGGGGTAACTTTTTGATTTTCTCCCAATTTGGAGACTTAGGAGATGCTTAGGAAACTTATATTTTAGCTAAAATTATTGCTATTATTTAATCTCTAAAGCTTTAAAATTAATATTACAGTCTTAATGTTACCTATATGAGCAATTCTTTTCCTTTCTCTAGCTAGGTGTGACTGCCACTGTTTTTTTCCCTTTTTCGTCTCCTCACACCTTTCCTACTCTTTCTCCTTGCTATGCTTTTTGCTTTTCTCTCCTTTCCTTTCCAGATTTTGGGTACCCTGCTGCTCCCAAACAATCTGTCTCTGCCTCCTTGCAACCAATTACTCTCTTCTGCCACTTTCTTGGGCTGTAGCTAGCTCTTTCTCAGTTGGGTTCCACCAGCTCAGCTCCTCAAGTAAAGTTTCTTAGTTTGGGCTTCTCCCCACTCAGTACTTAGTCTGTTTATTCTTATTTCCATTTTATTGCATCAGTGGGAACTGTTGAATTATATATAACTGCTTCTTGGAAACTTGAAACAAAGATTGAATGTTTACCAAATCACTCTTGGGCAGATAGCCAAATTTAAATTCATATTGTTGGACTTCTTCCATAAATTGTTTTCTACAAAAATAGAATACCAATCTTTTTTTCTGAGAAACATATACATCTGGAGAATAAATTCTTCCAAGATGATTTGATGATCAAAGAACATACAGGGTTTTATGGCCTTGCTGCTACCTGCCCAGATGAGATAGGTCAGATTCTGAGAATATTTATTTTAGTCCACTTGAATATTTAGGTCTTAAGCACTGTTGACTACTTACTTCTGCTTTTGATAAGGGACGTGTTGAGGCATCATTATTCGTATTTGGTTGCATTCGCTATCCAATTCAGAAATTAGGAGTTAAACTTTCAGCAGGAGTCTAACTATGATTCAGATCTGGAGCTGTATTTGACTTTCAAACCAAAGTAGGGTGAAACTCTTCCCCGCAGGATTCCTTCCTCCAGTCTCCAACATCCTGTGTGCACAGACCTCTGCTCATTTCCTTTGCTCATCACCAAATTCTCATTCCTGGCATGAGAGTCTCCAGGTTTTATTATTTTTTTAAAAACTTTGGAACATTATTTTTTTAAGCAAAATCTGAGCTACATTAATTGCCAGGGAAAGGAAATTTCAAAGACATAGCTGTAGAATCAGGCTGCTATGAAAGTACGTGTGAGGTCAGGAGCACGTAAATGTCCTAGAAACATGTGACATTTTTGGACTGTGAATACATGTACTGTAAGGTAATGAGTGTAATACAGAACTCTGGTGTAATTGCAGAACTCCAGCTAACCTCTTAAAAGAGGAAGCTGTAGGTAAACAGCATCAGTTTTCCTCTAGTCCCTCCAATTTTCCTCAGTTTTCAGATATGAAAATTTATGTCTTAGCATTTGGACCATGACTAACAAATGCCTTTTTTTATGGAAGTAATTGGTTTTCCACATGGAGCCAATTACATATTATGTTAATATCTTACAATCCTCTCAGGTCACAACTTGTGTGTATCCTCTGATGGGAATGGATAGGAAGAGATATGCTGGTGTGTTTGTGAGAGTAGTTCTCTGACCATTAGGAGCATCATGGTTCAGTTTAATGAAAATTTCACTTGCCCACCCTCCCTTGCCAAAGATAAAGTAAGCTTTGACAGCATTGCTTTCACCAGGCAAAATGTTCCTTAAAAATATTATTTTCAGGTCACTGAGAAGCTCATAGAGAAGCTTCATTTTTTTGTGTATGCTTTCATATATTGTCCCACATGTGCATACACATGTACATTCTAGCTTGCCAGGTACCCTGAAAGAAATGTTCAGTGACAATTTTTACCCAATTAGAAGTAGAAAAATCTTGACTTTGTAATGACTTCACCATTCTTTACCATTTTTTTGAGCTAACCACATTCACAAAGTTCAGAAGCTGATAATTTTTTGTCATGTCCTAAATTATAAGCACAAAGATCTTGAGTTCTTCTCTTGGGCTCATTAATGTATGATTGGAATCCTTTTAGACACCACCAAGTTAAAATATCTTTTGTAATATTTGGCTTAAGTAGCACTCTGCCCTCAGATATTTTGTAGTTTATCCCCAGTATCAAATTATCATATGTTTTACCAGTGATTTTTTCCCTTTGAGTTAGTGCACTAATTATGTCCTGCGTCACTCAGCCCTGATGAGCCACAGCTGGAGTGTTGGGTCTGCACATCAACAGGCACATTGAAACAGGGGCCTGAGTTCAGTGAAGGATCACAAAGATGGTTGTGGGATTAGAGCATCTTTCATTAGAGGAAAGCCTGAGAGAGTCAGGACAGCTCTGCCTGGAGAAGACAAAGCTCAGTGGGATCTTGTGAATGCCTATTATATACCATGTCCTATACTTATAGGGCAGGAATAAAGAAGATGGAATGGGGCTCTTCTCAGTGGTATTCAATGAATGGAAACCACAAAATATTTAAAATAAGAAAACACTTTTTTGCTATAAGGGTGATTGAGCAACAGGACCAGTTTGCCCAGACAGGTTGTGGTGGCTCCATCCTTGAGGGTCTTCAAGGCCTAAATGGACACAGACCTGAGCAACCTACTGTGGTTCAGTTTCCAGCAGAGGCTGGAATTAGGTGATCCCCAGATGCCCCTGCCAAACAACCATTCTGTGGTTCTGAGTTTCTCCCTCACACTCCTATAACATTCTAACTTTTTTTTCTCTCCTTTTGCAGGTCTTCATTGCACACTGGTATGATTTGTTTTGTCATAGGTCACATCCTGAGAACCGTTTGCTGAGTGATTTTATTTCTTAGATCTGTTTGTGCTCTTAAATAAAACATATTATTTTGGATAAAGCTTTCTGGTGGTTTTTTTTTTTGACTGAATGTAGCTCATTATTCTAGAACTTCTTGCTCAGTGCAATTTTCTGACTTCTCAACGATATTTCCTTTTGCTTGTATGCGTTGCCTGGCTAAGTTTTATGGTATGCTGCGCCTGGACATCTGTATGCATAGAGATATCAAAACTTTACTCTGTTTTAGGTCCTGCAGTCCCACAAGGGTTTCCAAACAAACTCTTCACGAAGCACTTTCTGTACATTTGGATAGGAGAAAATAACCCTGTATTACTATTACTACCTAAATAAACCACACCTCTGTATCTGTACTAACATTCATTCATATGAGGAAGTCAGAGATTTATCTTACTCTCCCTCAGTTTTTCTCCTCAGCAGTTTCATCGTCCTCTAGACTGTCACCAGTCTCTGCCTTTCAGTACCAGGGAAGCCCTTCTCAAAATACTTTAATTTAGTCAATGCTATTGATCACATATGAAGTAATTTTCACAATGCAGTCCTTCTGAAATGGGATTGAAAACTAGATTTGGCTCATCCTTGCAAAAACATGCTTCACAAAGATGACCAGCATAACAATATTTCATCTTTTGATCCCCCTCTCTCCTCCACTTTTATTTTTTTGGTGGGGGAGGGGGTGGATTGGAGGGAAGTGGATACATATGTACTGCATGTCTTTTTTGTGCTACAGATGCTTCTGAAAATGAGGGGTTTTCTTCATTTTCTTCCTTAATATAAGCTGACAACTGAGCAAAATGAAGAGGAAGAGCCCTTCTGAGCCATGGCAGCTGATAATTACTTTGCTCTGCACAGGGCTCTCCATAACCTCAGTGTTGTGAGAAGTGTGCTTGATTACAGTGTGTAAGCCCAGCTCGGTGTGAGAGTTCTGCTTCGTTATGAAAATCGAGCTGCAATGCTTTTGCTGATCTTATTTCCACCTTCATTTTTGCCCTCACGTGTAAAGTTAAATTACCTTTATGCTCAAGTAACTGCCAATCTTTTGTCCTTGGAGAACTTTAGAGGTAAATGCATGGAGCCAAACAATTGGTAAAATACTTGTAAAAGTAGGTAGGCCGAGGAGAGGATAACCTGGTGGACCAGTAGTTTCTCTCCAGAAAAGAAAAAATAATGTTGTGATAGGATTTCTCTGGGGAAATAGTAGTGTTTATCATTTGAGTGGGTTTGTTTGTTCAATCTCTGGAGAAAAGAATCCCAGCTGAAAAAAAAGCCAATGTCTATCCCAGAGGGAAAGAGGTGTGATCTCTTGGAATAGGCAATGACTGATTACAATGATGATGACCAGAGGCCTTTTAATTTCGAAAAATGGATACATTGTGGCTCAACAGCCTGGCTCCAGCTAGGCACAGAGAGAACCATGGCACTCCAAAACACTCTATTAAAGTAAGTAGGGATTTTGGACATGGAGGAGACTTAGCTTAAAGGATTGTTTTCACAACTGAGTGATATTTGTCAGGATACATGTTTTCTTCTGTCAGTGACCAAATATTTCTGATTTGTCAGCATTTCAGAGCACATGTAATGACATTTGACAGGTATCTCCTCTCAGCCCTGGCATTGTTCTTCAGGACTTCGCAGTGAGCATGCAGCCCTATGAGCAAAGTAGAGAATTCATCTTGGACAGGAAAATTACTCATGCAGTTTTAGACCTAACTGCAGGTTTGGAATTATTTATTCTTTCATGGACTCAGTGTTCAATCCTTCATGAATTTGTGAGTGTAGCTCCACTGGCATCAAAAGGATGGTGCAAATTTAGGGACAATTAGGGAGTATGTACGCCTTGCAATAGAGCAAGGAGATCCATGGGCTAGTACAGTCTGGGACTAATGCACACTTAGTACAGTGCAGTCAGTAACAACTAGCTTGGGGTGGAAGGCAGATAGTACCCTCCTGAGATCATCTCACTTCCAGCAAATTCAAGCACAGATGGCAAGTGAGGGTGGGAAGTAGGAGGAGTGAGTATCTCCCTTCAGGTAATGTTGCTCTCATGCTCAGTTATGAGACATGTTGCTGTCATTTCTTGATGGCTGTGGAGTCCTCATGGGGTCAGGACAGGGTACCACCGTGGCTGTCACAGATCCAGCTTGGCTGACACACTACTACTAGAGTAGAAACTCCATTAGCTTTTCAGATCTCATGCCTATGTTACACAGACTATGCAGCAAAATAGTTGCTCTGGTTTCCTCAGCCATGTGTGTCTTCAGCAGATATTCTAAATGCTGCAGTTCACAGTAATTTTCTGGATGGTTTTAAAATCTGTAGGTATGAAAACCTGAGCCTCATTATTTCCTCATTTATATCAGTAACTTTAAAAAATCTCCTCAGAGCTATCTGTGCAAAAGTAAAAAAACTGATCTGAATGCCAGGAAGCATGGACTATTTATATGACCATTTATTCCACTCTTAAGTCTTCCTTATAGTGATGGGACTCCTGCGAATTTGGTTAGTACTGTGCTGCAGCATATGAGGCATGATAGAAACAATGAAAGGGGGCTAACAGAGTAACAGTTACTCTGCCAGCTATCCATGTTCCTTCTGGTTACCTGCACTTTTATGGAGCAATGCTGGTCCTCCCCAACCTGGTACATTTCCCATGCCTGTGTACTCAATAATTTCCTCTTTTTTAATGAAGAAGATTCACCACATCAAACTTATCCATAAAGCTACTCTGAACTGCATAATTCTGCTTAAATGAAGTCACCAGGGAAGGAAAGAATGGTCCATGCTATTAAAACAGTGAGGAAGTATTACCAGAAATTAGGCAAAACAAACAAAAAACTCTTATTACAAATAAACATCTAACCTACTTTTTAACATTGCACAAAGAATAATGAGTTTTATTTCCACTAGTGGCTAAGGTTTAAAGTAAAATCTTTCCTATTATGCTGCTCATGACCTCCTTAGATCTTGTCTCAGTCATAGTGCATGGAATGAAGTATTACAGTGTTGGCTCCCAAGGGATGCTTGCATCTTAGTTATCTTTTAAATTAGCTAAACCTTTTGGAAAGATTAAACCATTCCTACGCTACTGTGTTTCATCTGGTCATTTTATTGTTTTAGTTAGCATTTTATGTTTTACTACCTTTGATCAACATTTTCCCTGGATCAGAACAATCATGAAGACAGCTCATCGCAGCAAACTCTTCTCCCCTTTATTGCCTTAGTACAGCCACTGGCCATGTTGTGAGCAGCACACCTGTGGCTCCCAGTGTGATGTCTTCTGCCTTATAGTCAAATGTGCTGTTTTCCTAGTACTGAAGATATTTGTAATGTAAGGGCAGGTAAAGATGTCTCAATCAAATTCTTGAAATATTTTAATCTCTTTTTATAAAGTAAATGTAGTGCAGCCCTTGATTGCATAATATATTTTATTGGCCCCATGCTCTGGTTCTTAGGTAAGATTGACTGCTGTGAATCAAGATCAGGCAGGGAAGACAAATAGGCTCAACTGGTTTTGTAAGGCCATTTTGAGGCTTTTCTGAAGCTGTGCCAAAGCCTGCCTGCCTCATATATTCCTATAGCATTCTGAGTGTTCTTTGCTGAACCACAGCCTGCTTTCACTGTCCCCTTCCAACCTATGTTTCTATTGCATCTGGGGATCAGCATGTCACCAGCAGAGTGAACTTCTGCTTCTTGTCTGCATCCTCTTTCCCCTTGGACACACCATCCTCTACACAGTAGGCTAAATTTATCTGACTCATTTCTATGAAAGCAGTTTCAGCTATCCTAGATTCTATTTGAATCTAGGATGGATGAAACTGCTTTCATAGAAATCAGATGTTCGTTTTTTTGCTTTTTTAAAAGTCCCTTTTTGAAGCCAGGGCTCAACAGCAAGACACTTGTGCAAGTGCAAATCAGCTTCAGTGTATATATTTCTATGTCCTCCTGAGATGACAGTGCCTTGTGGAAGGAATTATCAAGCTGTGAGAGAAAACTTTCTAAAAGCAGTGGGTCTCTCTGCTTCCAGCTGATAATATGGGGGGGGGTACTGAACCTGGCACCTTATGATTATTTTCCTAGTGTTAACTAGGAACGAGTTAAAATCTGATGTTCAATTAAAGCATCTGATAATTCAGCAATTACCTTAATTTGATAGGTAAAGCATTAACAGTGCTTAGATAGGCAGTTAAGAGAGACCCATGGCCACTGGGTAGTATATCTAACAGTGCTCCACACTCAGATATGTCTCCATTGCAAGCTACAGAGATCCAGGATTTGTGGCTCTGCTAGTCTGGGTCTGGGAAATGGTCTGGTTGTGGTTAGAAAGGGCAATTTAGCTTGCCAAGAAACAGGGAAAGATTCACGATAAGATTTAGTGGGCAAAGCTTATATTACGCAGGTAAAAACCAATGGTACCTCAGTCGTGTACAAATGAAATGAGAGAGTGTTGAATCAGACTTTTTTATTTTTAACCATGGGAAACAGACACTGGAATGCATATGGGAAATGCAGCAGAATGTGCTATAGCCCAGGAATCTGCAGAAAATCTGCTTTCATATTTTGGATAGCTTGCTAAGGTAGGAGAATTAATAGCATTAGCAGCCTCTGACAAGATGCACAGCTTTCAGATTTCCTAAGTGGGTGGGTGTTAAAGCAAGGTGGATGATGGCAGGATGATTTTCAGTTCTAAAGAGAGCACCCAGAGCTCCAGCAAACAGCTTTAGCAGCTCAAAGAGCTTGCTACCAAGATGAACAGCAGTGCTAGGACTGGGGAGGAAGGGAAGGGAAGGGAAGGGAAGGGAAGGGAAGGGAAGGAGGAAAGAATACAAACTGTTTACTGTGTATTCTTGATACACTCCAGTAAGAANGAAGGGAAGGGAAGGGAAGGGAAGGGAAGGGAAGGGAAGGGAAGGGAAGGAGGAAAGAAATATCCTGAAGATTACCATCAGTCTCTCTCTGAGATTACTGAAATACAAAAGGATGACTTGGTTGATTCAGCTTCACTTGGTGTTGGGAACCTCCTCCCTTGCTCTCCCTCACATCTGATCTCAGCTCTATGTTTGAGAGCATGTGTCAAGCACGAGGGAGCAAAGCTGTTGAATATTTTGGTCACAGTCTGTTTCTTTGCAAAAAGTACAAGGTATTTTGAAACTGAAGCATGTCTCCTGGAAACACCTTTTCCCTTCCCTTTCCAAACCACATTTACTTGTTTCCTAACATTTATAATCTCAACTCAGGTCAATCTAATTTTAACCATAAAACTTGCCCTACTTTATCTTCTTTCCTGCTGTTTGGTAAACTCCTTCCTTCACAAACACAATTCATATTGCCGTAGCAATTATGGTCTTTTCATCCTCAGCATCAAAACCATGTAGTCAAATATTCTTTTTTTAAATCTGCCACATGGTACGATGTGAACAGCAAGAGTACGTCATATTTAGTTACAGTCCTCCCTCTCCAGAAACATCAAATGCTAGTGGGTAAACATTTAAGGTATCAGAGTAAAGAAAACTGCCTTTCAAGAGCCCCTCTCCCTGATGAGAGGGAGCCAACTCCCCCAGATACCCCTGTGTTCCTGACTGGCTTGGGGCACTGCTGCTGGATGCATCCCCATCCCTTCTGCTGATAATAGGCTGAGGAAGGAACACCTAGTAAATACAATTTGTTTTAGGATACCTTTTAATTTTTTTTTCCTTAGCCTGGCAACAGCATGCATGATGAATCTGTGCTGGCACATCTTCCTCTTGCTGCCACCCCCTCTTTGTCTGTTCAATGTCCTTGCCTATTCCTGTCTTAAATTGGGCTGCAGCATCCCATGTATAGCCTCTTCCTTCCTCAGTTTTTGTGTGTCTGAAGTCACCAGGGTGATGGGACTTTATTCCTGGCTAGGACTAGGTTCAGTATTTCTGTAAAAGCTGGTCTTCTGAGTAGTCCAGCTCTGGACATGTTGCCACAGAATTTTGTCAGTTACTCTCCACAGTTATAGCATTAAAGTAGGAAAGTGCCATTTTTCATGCATTATTCCCTGGCTGCACTAGCTCATCTATATTTTAATCCCTGTTAAAATGGCTTTTTACCCCTAGGAGACTCCTTTAGAAGATCACCTTGTGGTGGCTGGAGCCCCCAGACAGGCTGCACAGAAATGTGATAATGCAATGGGACTCTGTCCTTTCTGCCTCTGGCAGGCTGGTGGAAAAGAGGCTGTTTGAGAGACCCTACAGATACGTGAGTCAAATGTGAAATCTTAGTGATTTCACTAAGATTTCTAAGATGGCTGTAGGCACTACATGTGGGCCAGCTTGCAGTTCATCAGCAAAAGAAGTTCTGGACAAATGCCTCGGATTGAGTGGTGTTCCTCATCCTCACTTATTTGTGTCAAAACCAGCAGAAGACTAGGAGGTGGTGGCTGCAATCCCACAGGCCTGAAGCTGGGTGACAATGTACAGTCATTGGTGCCAGGTGGGCTCCCTGCACTGTCAGAGATGCCCAGGCACCCTGAAGGGGCCACATGGCATATGAGGGGCATCCAGGACTGCGTTGCAGCAGGATGGATGGTACACCATGCCCTGGGAAGGTCGCTTCATGTCACCACGGTGGTCACCCCAAGCTAGGCAGGGCAGGCTGCCCATGCTCTGCCCTGAGGACCCTGCAGAATTCCCTGCTGCTCTCATGCCATTCACTGCCCAGAGAAGGCTGCACAGGAAGGCACTTCCTCTCCTGAGCTCTGCTGAGTATAAATAGCTTTTGAGGTGAGTGGAAAGGGTTGCTGTCTTGCCAAGAGGCCAGAGCTGGTGGCAGAGAGGGCTGACAGGGGTGGCAGCAGCAGGCTCCCCTCTGGGCTGTGCCTCTCAAAGCCTCCTCTGTCTCAGCTGGCTCCCTTTGAGCAGTTGCTAGGTAAAGGCAGGTGTGTCAGCTGAAGTAGTGGAAATTTCTATTCATCTTATAAATAGTTGAACAGCCCGACTTGGTGAAATGTGAAACGAGCAAACATCCCATCTTCTCCTCCGAGGGCAGATCGGGATTCAGTCTATAGTGCTGTCATGTCAGCTGTGTCAGTGCTGCTTTCATGATGCCAAGGCCCTATAAGTTATTAATGTGAACACAGCAGACAAAGGTTTAGCTTAACCAAGGGATGAACATTCCTCCACCTGCAGCTTTCTCCACAGCTAGATGCAAAAAGTGCAGAGGTCACTTAATCTGTGACAGAAATAGACTGCACCATCTTTGGGGCAGTACTGTTTGCAAGTATAGTAATATGACTGCAGGCAGGTCTGAGGGCTTCTGGCAAGGCATCCTTGGTATCAAGAGAAAATGTCACTAAAATCCTTATGCAGCTTGGCTGGCTTGCTTGAAATTTGCTGGGCAAAATTATAAATTTCCCTTCTAATCATGTTTATACCCTAGGCTTTTAGAAGGATTTTTCCTGCTGCTAAGCCCTCACGCTTCTTGTCGAACTACTCTGACCCTTGTTCTCTTGTGTATTAAGACAGATCCTCATCAGTGGTTAATACTCCCTATGAGACTGCAGGAGCTTTTCAGGTCTTTCTCAGTGACAGAAGGGTTTCTGCTCTTAAAAAGATGAGACTCCACAGATGGAATTTGAAGCTATATGTCAGTTTGGCAATATATTAAATGGAGTTTATTGTAGGATTTCAATTGCAGTCAATTTTTAAGAAAGGAGATATCTCTGTGAAATTGCCTGGAAACACACGTGTCTGAGCAAGCTTTCATATAACCTCAAAGTATCCAGTCATCAACAGCATCTAGTGGTCAAAGCAGAGGGCTATGAGTAAAAGTAACATAGATCCTAATTCTGCCACAGACCCTTTAGCTGGACTGACTTAGCCAGTCTGTTCTACATCTTAGATGATCAAATTGTCATGGGGACACTATGAATAACATGCACTGAAAAGCACGGTGTGCTCATTAGATGAAAAGGACAAGTTTTTATTTTCTTTTGTTCCCATTTCTTCTTGTTAACCAGGTGGTAGGATTATGCTGATCCGTAGCTGATCTGGGCTCCAATCTCCACATGGACATGAAGACACTGCAGTGGCCCTGGACAGCAGCTACTGCCAGTTACTGCAGGGACAGTGACTGAGTGACATGGTCTGAAACCAGACCAGCACTTTATTTATGTGTAAAACAAAACACGTCATTGCAGGTGACTGGCTTATTGGTGAATTATCATGCCCCGCTCTCATTTGCCACTGTTCAGTGTAGCTGCTTCTGGAAAGGGGTGCCTTGTGGCAAGCCAAAGGAGGGTGCTGTGATGAGAAACCAAAGGGGGTATGCAAATGAAACCCAAGCCATTTAAGAGCATCTTATGCCTCTCCTGCATTTCTATTTTGTTATACTCACATCCACAGAGAAGGAAAAATTCAGCTTTTTTTGGGTTGGCCGTTGCCCTTAAACCCATGTTTGCCTGTAATCTGATTAAATTCAGGTGAAAGGAAAGCAATCAAAATTAAGATGGATAACAATGCTCAGTACAAAGCTGGTGCTTTACCCCTTGGCATGTGATGTAAGCTGTAAGTGAACCTTGCTGCCTTCCTGGGAGATTGGTAAGTAAGCGGAGCAGTCATATTTAGCAGATGTAGGAACAAGAAAGCCTATAGCTACAGCATGAAGGGGGGAGGATAAACAATTTATAAGTACTTGTAAGTGATGATGGCACAGCTCTGAGTTGCTGTTCTAATTTACTGCTTGCTGCTTGTCTCCCCCGCAAGCCTCAGCCAGCAGATTGCAGGGCCACTGCGTTCTGAGCTCTGTGCAGTCTCAGACACATGCTGAGGGCTATGCTGTATGAACCACAATTTCATTTTTGAGAGCATACACGAATAGCCTCACTAAATTCAGTGGGATGTTTTGCATAAATACTCACTCTGTATGGCTTACATTGGATAGTGCTTACGAGGTGAGCCACTTAACCACAAAACTTAGCAAAGGCATAAAAATACAACAGCTTTTTATATAGAGCTACTGTAGATCATTGGCCTCAAAAGTCCTTGTTTTTAACATGATAAATGGCTGGCTCCCAAGCGTAGTCACTACTGTTGTGGAGTGTAATCTGATACAGAATGGTAAACAAGGTTTTATTTGAAGTGAATTCATGATTTTAACACTCCCTCCTTTATTGGTCTAACCAAGCACAGTATTCTACTTTATGCAAATAATTACTGATGTGAACTTTTCAAATGCAAATGTTAATAAGGTATTGCTTGAAAGTGTTACATGGTCTCAATTAATTAGATGCAGGAAGCCATTTCTTGGTAGGATTCCTCATCACCTCAATGGAAAGATAAAGATTTTTTGAGGAACTGTGTGCAGATCAAAGGCACTCTTTGAACTGCGCCTAAGCGTTGGTTAGGCCTGGGAAATGAATTGTTGTGGGAGATGTATTTAACTGTGTGTGAATATATATATCTTAGGGCAGGCAAAAGGAAATTGTAGTTTCCTTAGAACTTCAAAGGGAGGAAACTTTATAATGAAAAACGAATATCTGTCTTCACGTAACACTTCAGGTTTTGCGTCTCCTGCCATTGTGTAATCTTGCATCAAAGGATACCTAGATTAATATTTGAGGGAAGCCATCAGCAAGAAGAGCAGCATAAGCTATGGAGGGAGAGAGAGAGAGAGGAAAAGAGAACTATCAAAAGGATTTGAGATTGATGAACAATGGATTGATTAAATTATGTTTTCCCATATTAAACTTCTATATTTGAAGAACAGCTTTAAGAAGTTGTTTAGATGTCGTGTGACCCTGTTACTGTAAAAGAGGCCATAAATATTCACATATTATCAAAGTGAAAGTTTCTACTGTTTTATTATCCTTGCATATTGTGTGGGATTTGTTTCCCACCAATATTTACGAAACTTCTTAGATTCAGTTGCTTTCAAGCAAATGTTGAGAGATACTTTTGATCATCAAATTTTTAATTAAAAAGATTTTTGATCCAGTAAACATCCTAAGAAATAAATATATGCACTCAGCAGGTACCATGGAGGTGGTAATGAGATTAGTCTTAAGGGAGAAGAATGAGGTAGCCAAAGATATGTATCATCCGTACAATAAAACTACAATACAGTTTAAGTTTGGAATATCTGATGCCCACAGTAAAACACTTTATGCCACAGATAATTAAAAAAAGATAATTAAAATAGTTTTGAATTCTGCATGAAAACTTCAGTGAGCCAATGGGCAGTTTGAATACAGAAAAAAAAGGTAATATTTATTTAAGGGATTATTTGCTAGGGATTGTTTGCAAAGTTTAATTGGCTGCCATCTTTATTTTGCATTTTACTCCAGCTCTTCCAATGGGTATTTATTTTGTTGTTCAAAGTCACTAAAAGCAACTTAAGATGCATATAAGTACTCAGAAATCACTTAGCTGATAAGTTGCTAAAATGATTTAGTGCTGCCTGAAGTTTTGTTAATGAAAGCCAAAGTCAAGTAGAAGCTACTTAACACAGTAGAGTTTTTATTCTGCTGTTCACTTAATTCAAACAAACACAAAAAGCTTATGCAGAGGTATGTGAGACAATGCTCCCCTTCCTACAGAAGCTATTTTGTACATAAAAATACAGATTCTACTATACCATCGATGCCAAGTTGGTAAGCAGCAGTAGTACTCAAACCTGTTTTCCTATGGATTTTTTTGTTAAAGTTGAGGTCATAGTAAGCATCTGTTATGACAAATGAAGTATGAAATCTCATTTTAACCTTTTCCTCAGTGAGGTTGTCTTTGAGTATCTCAACCTTCAATTTCTTTCTGAGAATTTAATACTTTGGGATATTTTTCTATACACCAAAGTTGGTAGAAAATCAGTAGTGGATTCAAAAATTATTAAAGGAAGTAACAGATTAGACTTCATATAATATCATCATATAATCCTTATTTATTTCAGCAACCAGACAGCAACAAAAAACAAACAAAATATCCTTTGGAATATTTTCCTCCTACGTTTTTTCTTGGTGTCTGCAACAAAATCACGCCCTCCAAACTTCAGAGACCACTTGTAAAAATTGACTGAGTAATTAAGCATGCTTAACTACTTAACTATTTAAGTGTTACAGGTACTGGAATGCAAATGCTGCTTTAAAGAAAGATGAAAATATGCTTGATGGTCTTTACTAGACAGAACAGAAGAAAGCCAGGCCAGCCCACCAAAGAAGACTGCTGTGTCGAAGGTGCTGACAGTATGATTGTTAAACTCTAACTTGCCAGTAGTAAGTTGTACTATAAATAAGAATTTTATTCTTATTCGTGGTCCTGTAATATGTCTTTGGCATATTCTCTCTACCAGAAGTAAATGGGACACATTTAACTTAAAGAGACTAAAGTTAACACTGTTTTCTTGTTACCAGACAAGGAAGAGAGGCACACACTTGTCATTATCAGTACCTTATCATTCACCACTGGGAACGTGGTGTGGCACCCACCAAGTCCTTGTGGAATGCAGTGAATATTTTGGCATTATACATGTTCAGGTTCCTACAAAGGACTTAAGAAAACAGATGGGATGGATTCCTGAAAATGTGTATATGCCATTCAGCTATTTTGCTGTAAAGAGAGCTCAGTGGCTCACGAGGGAAGATTTGCTATTTAAAGCCTTTTTTCTTCTCCCTTCTCTTATCTGTGGTGTTACACAGTAAGCCAATATGGTCCAAAGTCACAGAACAGAAGAAAAGGGACTCCATCTGCAGTAGGCAGCAAATTCTGTCTCTGTGAGAAGTGAGTGTTGTAGCAGCCTAACAGGCACTCAATCATGTGTAGTTAGCTACCTACCTGCAAATCTCTGTTTTAAAATATCCTAACTGTAACGCTACGTAGAACAAGTCAGTTTGATTCTGCTTTCCTTGATTCCATAGGAATCTGTGGAAAGAATCTATTTAAAACACTGTTGTCTTGAGGGCTTTTTTTATGTGCAAAAACCCCATCTGCTCACGGAAGAGTCTGTGGTGTCCCCTCAACAGGATTTTATGTTTCTGCCTAGTCTGTAAGAAATTCCTCTTCTGAGGATCTCAGCTGAGTCAGAGGTCCACTGAGATTTATGGTTTAGCATGGACACAGGAAAGACAGAGAAAGGGATATTGTGTCCTGCTGTACTGCTGCTTTCAGAGTAGCCAGATCATTTCTGGAAACTAGGACAAGTCAGGCCAGGCGTTAATAAAGCTCAGAGCTCTATCACATCCTTTTGGAGCCCCTAGTTCTATTATCTGCTGAGCAGCTGCAAGGGGAGCCAGATCAAAGGCAATGAACATGTGTGTGCTACAAGGAGGAAGGCAAGCTGTGCTCCACTGAAACACAGCTGTCCATGCTAAAGAGGATTCTAGTTTTGAGGAAGCTATTTCCTTTGAATGCTGACATTATTGTTCCAAAGGTTTAGAGGATGCCTTGGATGGCTTTAAATATGAGAGGCCAGCTCTGTCGTACTCTGAAGGAGAAGGAGGTGAAGCACTCAATCCTTTTGCCTGAAAAAATTTTAAGTGTTCACTGATAATAGCAAAGGGCCATGGAAATGGCTGGCTGCTTTGGCACCAAACAGAAATGTTATTGATGTAAAGAGAACAGAGCTTTCTCCAAATTTTCTTCTTCCCTGATTGCATAAAAATTATATGGCCAACGGCTATATGCTAAAAACACTTAATGTATTTTAAAATACAGGCCTCCTACAGACTTTACTTACATTTGAAGCAAGATAGAACTCATCATGAGTCCTATCAAAGATGGCCAATCATTGGGTGAACTGAGTATGTTGCTTTTGGCTAGTATATGTTCAAGTCAGCTAGTCATAGGTGTCAATCTAGCTCTCAAGATGTCCTTGGGGTATGGTTGAGACATACCATGTACTGTATTCTTATTGGTGGTTCAGTCTGAGGGGAAAATCTGTATATTCGACATTCAGAATAGCAGCTGTTCTCTAACCATCATAACTCTTACAACATGGGGCTGGGTCAGATGGCTCTCCAGATGATGTAAAGACAGCAGTTTGGGGACAACACTGAGGACTTTATGCACAGAATTCTGGTGCTTGGTGAAAATAAAATTACCCCCTTTAGTTTTATCTCATCTTCCATACTGAAGCAAGAAATGAAAAATAGTGCCACAAGGTCAGTTCCTGATACAATTATTTAAAAGAATGTATATCTCATGAGTTATGTTCTTTCCATTGTATCAGATCATTTTTTAAGCTGTTGCACACTGAATACTCTTATGTCTGGTGAACTGTGTGCCTGGCCTATCTTTCTTCTGGAAAATATTCAAAGCATAAAAAAATTATCAATGCTTCTGGTGGGCTAATGAAATTAATGCTGATCCTTGACATCTTTATTGATTTTGACTTACCACTTCACAAATCATTTTACAGAAGAGTGTGAGCAACAAAAAATAGCTCATACATTTGGTAAAATACCCTGCTTTTTACAGTACATATGGAACGTTGCAGGAAAAAATAAGCTAAGCTGGGGTTGTAAGTCCACCTACTGTTTTCAAGAAGAAGGGTAAAACTCAAGAGTAAACTGATGAGTGAAGACTTCTCAACCACATGGCAAAACTGGATTACTCCTATTAATGGTAATGATTTTTTTTCCATGCCAGAATTGATACAATTGATAAAACCTTTTGGCCTTTGCAGTAAGAGCACTTGCAGTAGGAAAAAAATACTAAATAATAAACAGATGACTAGAAATAGCATTTTCTCCATTCCTGCTCCATGCATTTCTCTATGTGATGCGAGCAACTCTAGCTCCTCTGTTGATGATAGTAAAATAATGCTGTAAAGGAATAAAATAAAAATAACAAAAAGGTAAATATCCTGGCATTAGATTTCCTTCCTGTCATTTTCCTAAATGTTTCTCCCCTCTCCTTTATAGGTACACACAATGAACCTTTAAAAATATGGAGCTGCCTTCAAAATTGCTATCATCATCCCAATCAATTTGGAACAAAGTCCTGTCTCCCAATCTATTCTAATTTCAATGTACACACTCTGCTGGCTGGTTGCCAGCATGGAGCTCAGGAAATGATAAATATCCATTTAGTCACAGATGCACAGATTTCCCCGGGATAGTGGGCTGGGGCTGCTTTAATATTCCCAAAGTTACTGCATGTTTACACATTCACTAACGTCACTTAGTGTGATATTTAGAAGCTGGGTGTAGCAATGACACATGGGGGAAAGGACAGAAGTTGCACATGCTCTTTTGAAGGGCAAGGGCTGAAACTCGGAGTCTTGTTTGCCTGCCCTGAGCTGATAGCCTTGCACCTCAAATAACTGTACATAACATGAATAGAAAATTAGGTTGGATTAATCTAATTTGAAACAAGCTGGCCACAGTCAGCTACTGTGAATCTCAAAGGTCTTATGAACTGGCTATGATAAGTATTTGACATTTCTACTGAGTACTAAATGTAGCTCTCAGTTGCTATAAAGTGCAGCACACTGTGCAAGGAAAATGGGCTGTATGCATTGATTTCTATGCTTATTGGTTTGGTGGCTTGTTGGTCTTTTTTCTTGAATTGCTACAGAGATGTGGTTGTCTTTGTGCATCTGGGATATTTCCAGAAAAGGGATGAATTAATAGCTTTGGATGACTTTTCCATGTAATTAATTTTTATATCCTTCTCCCCAATTATTTGAAGACTGAATATTTTGCAAAGGCTGAATCTAATGTCAGGGTAAATAGTTTCCAAAGTGGTTTGAATTTTTTTTTGGTGCGTTTGCTTGATGGTATGTTAGGTAAACATCAGCTTTAACAAACCCTGAATAAAAGCTGGAAGGCTGCAATGCAGTAAGCCTTAAAAAATGGAATGAGGTTAAGAGAGAAGCTCAGATTTTTCATTTACATTAGCAAGTCATTGAAAGAGCAAAATACTTGGTTAAAGATCATTATGAATATTTAACTAATACTGTAGGCAAAAAACATCTCTGGAAGAAAGTCAGAGCCTTCTAATGTATCTGTTGCATAATTACAATGTTAAAAACACATTCCTGTTTTCACCAGCATTAAAACAAACATATGCTTCGACTCTATGGATGATATATGGATTACATATATCATCCATATGGATGATATATGGACTGGATTATTTGCTGTTCTGAGTTTCTTTGTTGTGAGTGGACATTACAAAGGGATCTCTCATGACCCTTATCTCAGTTTCTGAGTGGGAAACTAAGTGATGCAGTCCCCTCATAAGAGGGTGGAAACATGTGGAACCTTTGTCTCAGAGGCACAATTAAAATAAGGGATTCAAGAGCACAGCTTGCTCTGTGTCAGTGCTGACTGGATGAAGGGATTTGTGTTGGGGTCATTACAGTTAGAGTCTACAATGTAATGTCTGCAGGTGAGATCGTTCGTCTTAAGGTTTATTTTAGACAATATGACCTGAATCACTCCTGAAGTGTCTTTATCTCTTGAGGGGAGCCCAGGAACAGTTGCTCATGCATACATGCCTACATGATAGACAGGTAAAGACAATGAAAGAAATCCTACATCTGTTTCCTGTTATAAAAGGCAACTACCTTAAAAATTCTTGATTTGCTACTTAAATTGTTGAACTAGATATTTTTACAAGTGGATAAAGAAGTTCTAGTTTCAAACAGCTTGTTTTCTAACAAGATATTGCTAAATGAAAAGTTAACATTTAATAAAATCATGACTCTGATCATAATGTGCCAGTAGAACAGTTTGGACTCAAAACAAGTTCCTAATGTTTTAAACAATGCATATAGGCTTCATAAACATTCTTAAATTAACTGACTTGGGAATACAGAAAAAATATGTAGACAGACTAAAGCAAAGAAGAAATTCCTTCTAAGTGTCCTTTTCATGTTTCTATTGAGATAACAAGTGTTTTCAAGTATGGAATTGCTAAAGATGTGACTTTAGCACATTAGATGTTAACCTTACTTGATAATTAATACTAACAAGCTTAAATTTACCTCTCGATTTGTTCTGTGCAGGCATACAATATCCTTACAATATCTCACAGACTAACCAGAAAAAACCTAGTTAGAAACATTTGTTTAGCTTGGGTATCCTTATCTCCAGCTCCATCCTTTCCCAACCATCTACCAGAGTTACTAGTTTCAATCATCAAAATTAATTTGCCACACATGAAATCTATTTTATATGTCACCTTTTCACTTTAGTAATTCAAAGCATGTGGATGAACCTGAGCTTGAAGAGTGCTGAGTAGCAGCATGACCACAGCCATTCTATAGCACGTGGGATGGCACACTTGTCAAATCTGAGAGTGACACTTGGGAGCTACTGCAGCCTGGACCTTGGCCTAGGCCCAAATATGCTGAGTGTAAATAATTGCTCATTAAGTTCTACTAAATATTAATTTGCAATAATAATGACAGAAACAAATGGTAATTTTCTTGGTAGAGTGTCTGTACTCCTTAATAAACTAATCTCCAAAGTGTTCTACACTATATTTTGTGGTTCTAACAATTTTTTTTTCTTGTAATGAATAATCACAAGGCCACTGAGTATTGACCGATATTACCATTAGAGAATAACAGAAGGAAGAGAAGTTGTTCTTATCTCAGAGAAAAGGAAATGTATTTTGGGAATGAAGTAGCCAAGATAAAATGAGTTAGGTTTAACCCCCACATGTACCTATATAAGGATGTTTGTCCTTCCCAAGCTTTGGTCTGTGAGTTGTTGCATCCATTGTGTAGTAACATGGTTAAATTCCAAGGTTATCTTATTTTTTTCTTCCTCTTCAATATAGACATGAAGATTTCCTTGAATGTTATGTTCTCCAAGGTCAGCAAAACATTGTTTTCTTTCCATGATCTTGGAAGGAAAACATTCCTGTCCCTTAAAAATATGTATTGTCTACTTAGTAGATTTGCAAAAGAAGCCTAGCGAAATCTGTGTGGACTAGAAGGGTTGTTTTGGATCAAAGCTATTTAGAACACAATCCAAGTTAATAATAACATTTTTTTTAGGTACACAGAAGTGCATGTGAATAGAAAGAGCTATTCAATACAGGCACTTACAGGAAGATTACTTCAATTTACACATTGATCACTGGTGGAGATAACACATGTGTAGCTGTCTGAGTCTAATGTCTTTTGTGTAGGTCTCCATTCTGTCATGAATTAAACCACACCATGTTTTGCTGTTCTCTGTTCATTCTGCTGAGAGGGAGCCCAGGGAATTTCTGACTGAATTGTAAAAATACATAAAACTTGGTAGCATTAATTCCAATTTGCAGTGGGAGTGGCAGTCTGTTTGCTTACTAAATTTCAGGATAAGTTTTCCATAGATTTTTCATTTGCTGTATGTAAATTTCAAATCTGCTTGCAGGAGGGGTATTGCAGTCCTGCATAGTAAATATGCTTGTAGACATTCACGCAAAAATTGCATGCACGTGGTGCTTTGGAACATGAGCAAAACTCTGCTAACTAATAATGACTTTCCTGAGGTATCTGGTTGTTTCCTAGACATGCTTTAAAGAAACAAAGTCTGACACTTTCCCTCAATTACTTCTGAGTTTGTAATTAAATCCATATGAGAAGAATTCTTGGTGGATTGGAGTGAATAAAGTGCTAATAAAAACAACTCTAATTTCCTGGCCAGTCCCTGTTTTCCTTCCCTTGTGCATCAGTGGCTATTCCAGGGTTCATTGCCAGATCTGCAGCCATATCCCCCGGGGCTTTGGTCTTGAGACATCTTTCAAAAGAAACAGGGCAGCGGATGTGGACAAGCAAATAGGTTACACAGAACCAAGTAAAGTTTTGGAAGTACCACCACGCCCCCATGGGTCTTGCTTCTTAGAACCTTGCTATTGCCATATACCAAGGAATAAGGACATGGTGAGGTAGAGCTTAATTCCCACCCTTACTTATTTTGGGAACTCTCTGACTAAACCTCCAGCTTGATTGAAGTGCAAATTCTGCTGTATACTACTTTAAAGTTATCTTAAACATTTCCATTGCCTTAATGAAGTTGAAATCAAGCCCGTAGATTGGCATCTCAAAGGAAAATGTGGGCACTACGATAAAAATGACGTGGGTGAATCAGTAGGTGTCAGATTGCTGAGTCCATAATGAATAATTATCTCAGCATAATTATTCTATGTGCTGTTTTTCAGGCAAGATGTAAAATCGAAGTCCTTTTGTTTCTTGGTAATTAAAACCACATCTCTTATGTGATTGCACCTTACAAAAGAGTCTCTCTTTTGGAAAATATGGTCTGCTAATAGTACCCGAGGCTGGATAAGAGCTATTATACTGATCATTAGGACTGTCTGTCCTATATAATTTTCTCTTCCAGCATCTCTGATACTAATTTTTGAATTTTCATTTCAGTTTATATATGCATTTTGTAGAAGAAGCCTGTATGTTGTACTTTCTTTGATACATTTTTTTAGTTTTGTGTAAATGAACAGGGTTTTGTTATTGCTCCTGGATCAATATTTGATATTTGATATAATTTTGAGTTAAAATATCAGCTACTGGATATCAAAAGCAACTGCATGCATTCATGGGATAAAAATACCTGAAAAGTGTTAAGCACAAAGACACAGCTTCTCTTTTAGGAAATCCTTGAGTAGTAAGCTGGTAAAAAACGAGAGAATATTCTTAAGATAAAGTCCTGAATGTTCCCACTATTCTTAAATTTTTTCCTCAGTATCTGCTCTTGACCACTGTTAGAACAATACCTGGGCCTTACGTATTTTTTATTTTTGTCCAGAATGGCCATGCTCAGTTTGCTGTGTAATATACTGTAATCACTGAAAAGAAATTTCCCACCATTAAGATTTCTCACCAAGGCAATGATGCAAACCTATTTTTCAAAAAAAGATTAAGAATTTAGGTAGATTTTTTTCTCTTGAAGCAATGTTACATGGGATATATTTTTTATAGAAATATTCTTGTTCTATTTTATTACAAAATTAGGCATTTTATCAAAATGTTTTGCACTTTCTGTAAGTTATGGTGTTTTTTTGGACATTATTCCTTGGCCTGCTCTTGGAGCTATTATGGGAAATTGGATGCAGAATAATGGTTTCTCATGTTCCATCCAAGTTCTTCAGCATATCCTCTTTTGCATTTGCTAGGTGCCAATGCAATTATTTTGAGTGGAAGATCCACAAAAAAATTTAGATGAGACATAGCTAAAAAATTTTCATGCATATATCCCAGAGAGAACAGTTAAAGGATACTTCTGTGAAGAGCAATAAGTCTGTATAATTAAAACTGGATTACTGACCTCCTGCTCAGAATCAGATTAAAGAATTATCTTACTGCACAGTGACAAATTCAGATTTTTCTAAAACTTTTCCTGTCATTATTTAGTGACTGTAACCAGTAAGGGCTACTGTTGGCTTTACCTTTGACTGCCCAGAGATTACAGCTGTGCTGCCTGTCCAAGTGTGACTTTGAGATGAATATTTCTTTTTCTCTGGCAAAAATGAAGGAAAAAACAGATAGAAAACATGAAACATCTAACTCTGAAATCAGACTGAAAACTAAGAAGCTGGAGATGAAATCTATCTGATATCTTTCTATCTTTGTAACTTGGATGTGGTAGGAGAGGGTCCCTTTCATGAAAAAAACAGTAGGAGGAAGAGAGTATATAAGTGTGAAGAAGATGACTTGGCCATTTTAATGGCAACCAGGAGATGAGAAGAAAACCACTAATTACTCCATGACTGTTATTTGGAGGAAGAAAATTCTCATTCTTGAGCAACGCAAACACCAGAATCTCAGGTGAAACTATGGTGCTGCATTTTCTTTGTGACAGTAGATGGTGAGATGGCTTTAAACAAAACAACAGTTTTTTATCCTGGCTGAAATTTGACTGATCAGTGGTAGATACAATTTTGAGCTTATCAAGAAGTTATCAAGATCACTGTGTCTGGTTACATTACAACTAAGAAGGAAACCAGAGGCACTGGAACTAGTGTTTCAGACTTTGTGGAAAATAACAGAGCATGTATACCCACGTCTTGAACTTGTTTAAACCATGTTTCAGGAAATGAATAATAAAAACCCAAATCTAATAGATATAATATAAACTTCAATATATTTCCATGAGTCTCCTGGGCTGGGTGTGGAATTGGGAAATCAACTCTGGCAATCAGTGGTGGTCTGCAGTCAGCTACCTGTGGGACTCAGGTGTACCCTGTGCTGCTCAGATTGTGAGACCTGGGCTTGACATTATCAAAATAAAGGTGTATGTCCTGTGCTTGGAGAGGTACAAAATAAGGCAGTTCTCAAGCAAGAGGCCGAGATAATTTTTCTCCTGTTTTTACCAAGTGCATTTATACATGGAGTGCTTGGCTGCCACTTGTGCAGGCTTCCTTTGGAAGCATTTTCCTTCTGCCATGCTCACATGCAAAAAAAAAAAAAAAAAAACCCTAGAGATTCCACCCCCATCACTGAAATAGAACATCTCTTTGTCTCTTAGAGCTTTCAGCAAGACTTTTATTAAAGAGACAGAAAGGAGAGGAAAAAATGCAGACAAGGTGCTTTCTAGCGTTTCATATCAAGAGCTGCAGCCAACAAATGCCTCAGATGGCAAAGAGAAAGGCATTCAGTTTCACCTTGAATCCTTATTTCCGCTAACAACCTCCCCTTTATCTGCAGCACTGTCCGTTCCATCAGCTGCTTCATCCAGGCCTACTAAGAATGAAGTCTCTTCATATGTGGAGAACAGTGAAATAAACTGAAGCTAGGAATTCTTGACATTGTTTTCTTCTGTACTTAGAACTGCATGTGAAATATCAGCCATCTTCTTCACAAAAGTAACAGAAAATACTTTTCAATATGATTTGTAACAACATTCCCTTTTATAATGCATCACTCACATCAACAGCAAAATGGAAAAAAAAATCACTGAAAAAAATATATGAGAGGATGAGCATCCTAAACTTGATCAGTGATGATGGGGGTTGATACATCTCTCTTATGTCTTTTTTTTTCAAAACTGTAATTATTTTGCAAATAGACTACTCTTATATGATGATTGTGACTTTCAGAAGACAATCTTTGGACAGCACTTTATATTTTCTACAAGACATATACTGAATAGATGTTAGGATAACTAGATCATTTGAACAGATGGGATCTTTCTTTAAAAGAATTTCCTTGATTTAAATTTCTGCTTCACATATTATGTGAAAAGAAGCTGCATATTCAGATTATTGTGGCAAGGCCTGCTTAAAAGACTGGCTGATGTGCCTATCACTGACAGTGAAAGTCTGAAATTTCTGTTGTATTTCAGTTATATTTTGGTGATAGGGACATTTAAAATTACCTTTCAGTATATTGGAAAAAAATCTAGCTCTTATTTTTCAGAAGGATTTTTTGGCTTCTCCTGTCTGCTCTCCCCTCCTAACTCTATACAAGCCATGTCTCTCAAGGCACTGGAAACAACAGGTTAGCACATTTTTCATGAAGACGTATTGAACTTCTGCCTGTTAACTGGGCTTCTTCAACTCTCCTGCCTGATGCCACACAGTGTGCCAGGCTGTGGCTGGGCTGACAAGGCTTTGCTGTGTCTCATTATAATAAAAAGCACAATCATCTGGAGCAGTGAAAAAAATATAGGTTTATCAGAGATAAAGAAAACAAATTATTCACAGGGAAATGATCCATAATTGCTTGTGATTGGAGACTTTAAGAATTACTTGTAGGAGAAGAAAGGAATTGCATAATAAATTTAACTCCCTGGTTTGTTCTCAGAACATGAGTGAATTGGGGCAAAACTTTCCTGTGAGCCAAAACACACAAATGCTGATCATGCTCCTCAGCAGGCCTCTTAAATGTGCTTTTAGTGAATTGAATGCTACCACCAATTCATTTTGTAATGGAAGAAAAAAAGGTGTCAACCTTGTGAAAGTATCTTTTTATCCAACAATACAGAAGACAGAAAATGAATTGGAAAAATTCTTTTGAGACCTCTCCCCTCACCAGTCCAAAAAAATGAGTCCAAATCTAATGGTATTGTTTGAAAAATGAAAAAATATAGGCACAAGAAAGTACTCTCAGCTTACCAGAACCAGGCCTGCCACAGAGACCATCATTGTGTCCTTCTCCACATCAGTTTCCAATATATTTCGGTAGTTGCTGTACTCTGGTATCCAGCATCCATGCTTCACCACAGGGGAGTCCGCACTTCCATTTTGGCTGAGGAATTCATGGGTTGCAGAGATAAGAGACAAAAGGACAGCAGAAAATGGCAAAAAGGCAAGATAAATCTGGTGGTACCCTCTGATCTCCATGGTCTGCTGTCTGCCAGCAGTAACCCCATGCAGAGTGCAGATGCACACACATGAATACACACTGTCAGTCTCCCTCTTCCCTGCAGTTGGCTTTGCCATGCCACCTGTGTTCATACCACAGGAAGATATTCCTTATTCCTAGGCTTGCTGGAAGGAGGGGAATGAGGGATGGAAAATGAAGCTGCTGTCTGGGCAGAGAGATTCTGTCAGGCAGCTTCCCCCCAGTGACTGTTTCACTGTGCCCACCCCAGGTCAGGGGAGACTGTTGGTCACAGACTAATACCGGGAATTGCACAGGATATGTCACTTTGTGTGTCTGATAGACAAACTGCCGCGGTAATTGCTTATCCACATGCTGTATACACGGTGACTGATAGATTTCTCATGAGCAATCAAGACTCTAGACAGAGAAGGATTAGAGGCAAAAATTCATATATATTTGCACATACAGTTATAGATGTAAAAGGCTGATGCCTAGTTGTTCTGGGCACCAGAATAGCTTATTATGGTCACAGGGCTGAGGTTATGTCATGTTTGTATTCTAATATCCCATTTTTAATGTCTAATAATATTCAGACACTTTTCTCTGATCCAGAAAGGGTTTCTGTCCAAACATAACTTTATTTGTAAACTTTGAAAAAGAATGGTTCTTCGGTTTTTTTTCTCATCCCCAAAAATTATTCAGGTCTGCACTTTGATCATGGGCTGCTGAAAACAGGATTTGAATCAGACGAAATCCACCTGCTTTCTGTCAGGGCATGCCCAAGGAGAGGCATCAGCAACTCTTCTGTTAAAACTGCATCCATATATCAGGACTTCATTTCTGTACAGTAACAGAGTGTAGAACAAAAAATATCTCTGCCAGAGAAAGCGAAAGAAGTGAGGTCAGTGTGACAAAAAACAAGGAATGTGGGCAAAGAAGGAAAGTGTGGTGTGCTGTACCTGGGAATTCTGAGAAAGATAGTGAGGGAGGACAAAAGGATGAGTTATGCATATCTCTGACCAAAAAGGCATTACTATGTTTTAGTTGCTTCTCATTTTTCTCACCATCCTTTGGCAGTTGCTCTGCCTTCTGGAAAGGCCCATGGCCGTATTTTGTTTCTGTGAATGTTTTCTGTCAGCTTATGGTGAATGTTTCTTGCACTCATTGACTGAGCTCCTTGCAGTGTATCTCCAAGGGCTGCATAGTGTCACGTAGTCGTGTATTTTCTCTAGGCTGCCAGCATCACCCTCACTGATTCAGGGAACAAGGCTTTTGTTTAACTGTTTTCTCTCTTGTGCAGTGCTGCTTGGAACATAATTGCAAATTTGTATTTACTCTTTTTTTTTGTTTTCTAACTTTGAAAATGAGGCAGATAACGATCCATGATGCTACAAAATCTTCAGTAAGAACAGAAACATTTCAGTACTTTTTTGCAAGTACTCCTTGTCTGCCATTTCCTATTGGTGTCCTTGCTCTTAACCAAATGTTGCACTCCCTGTTTCACAATGTGAATGTTTTAACTCCCGCACTGCCCAGGGCATTCTTTCTGTTACTGGCTCAACTTTTCTTATGAGCCAGGTTTTAATGGCTCAGATTAAACCCTTTCTGAATATTTTCTCACTTGTATTAATGGGTTTTTCACTGTTTATGAGTACTGCGTCTTTGCTGAAATGACACAATCTTTTCCTAAAATGTGTTTTTATTCCCTATCATCAGCTTCGTGTGGCCACACAAACCATGTACATTCTGTCCTTATTATCTGACTAATCTCAACACTTCTATCAATTCACTCTAGTCCAGAGTTTATACAAACCCTAGAGCTGGCATTTGCAACCTCATATTTGGAATCAGGACCATGAGAACATCTTTGCTTGAGCTTCTAACCACCACCTGCAGATAATTTTTCCATTTCTCTGGCAACTTAATTATGCATTGTAATTGATTTAGAGCCTATGTAGAAGAGACATCATTGTGAAATGTGATATTACAGATTATATACTTGTCTAATTTTTAAATCCTACATTACATTATTGTCTTTAATAAAGGAAGAAGAAAGTTCTTTTTAACTTAGGAAGTTACTCCCAAAGTCTTAATAAGTTATTTGATTTTTTTTTTGGTTAGCCAATACTGTGGAATCTGAGGATATGAAATTACTTCCCCCTTTCCTTCCCCCCCCGCCCCCCCCAAAAGAGATCAGGCAGTGGAAGCTGGGACCTATGGATATTTGCAAACATTTGCAAATGAACACATGAGAAGAAAGAAGGAGCACCACCTAACAGTCTTTTTAGATTGCTCTATATCAGGGTGCTCCTATCTAAAGGGAAGTAAGACTCTGAAACATCCTAGCCAGCGCGGGTATGTGAAAGCAGGTTCCTCTTGACCTATCTGACCTCCTTCTACACAAGGTGACCCGTTTAGTGGATGAGGGGAAGACTGTCGATGTTGTCTACCTAGATTTTAGAAGTCTTTGACACTGTTTCCTACATAATTGTCAAGCAGAAATTAGATGTTCATGACGTGGATCGGTGTGGTCTTACCTGGGTGAAAAAGTGGCTGGGTGTATCAGCCCTGAGAGTGGTGGTAAATGGAGTTAAATACAGTTGGTGACCAGTCACTAAGGGTGTTCCCAAAGGCTCCCAAAGTATTGGAGCCAGTCATGCATAATACCTTTTATTGACAATATGGATGCAGGGATCAAGGGCACTCTCAGTAAGTTTGCAGATGACACCAAGCTGGCAGGATGGAAGGACATGGAAGGCAGGAAGGCTCTGCAGAGAGATCTGGACAGGCTGGATCAGTGGGCCGAGGACAATTGTGTGAAGTTCAAGAAGGCAAAGTGCTAAGTCCTACACTTGAGTCACGACAACCCCATGCAGCCCTATAGGTTGGGAACAGGGTGGCTGGGAAGCTGCCCGGAGGAAAAAGAGACTGGATGTGCTGGTGGACAGCCAGCTGAACATGAGCCATCAGTGTGCCCAGGTGGCCAAGAAGACCGATGGATGGCATCCTGGCTTGTATGAAGAATAGTGTGGCCAGCCGGATTAAGGAAGGGGCTGTAACCTACTTGGCACTGGTGGGGTCACATCTTGAGTGCTGTGTCTAGTTCTGGGCCCCCCATTAAAGAAAAACATTGAGGTGCTGAGATGTGTCCAGAGAAGGGCAACAGAACTAGTGAAGGGTCTGGAACACAAGTCTGAGGTGGAATGGCTGAGAGAGCTGGGGTTTAGCATGGGGAAAAGGAAGCTCAGGGGAGACCTTACCACTCTCTACAATGACCTGATAGGAGGCTGTAGCCAGGTGGGGTTGGTTTCTTCTTCCATGTAACAAGTGACAAGATGAGAGGAAATGGCTTCAAATTGTGCAGGGGAAGTTTAGATTGGGTACTAGGGAAAATCTCTTCACCAAAAGGGTTGTAAAGAACTGGAACAGGCTGTCCAGGGAGGTGGTTGAGCCACTATCCCTAGAGGCATTTGAAAGACATGTAGATGTGGTGCTAAGGGTTATGGTTTAGTGATGGACTTGTCAGTGCTTGGGTAATATTTAGACTTGATGATCTTGGAAGTATTTTCAAACCTAAATGATTCTGTGATTGTCTATGCTATTCTCTCCTGGAAATGTTAGCTCTAATAAGTAAAATTTTAAATAATACCTTCCAGAGTCTGAATGCCTTTAATATTAGTAGCATAACAGACCTGTACATTTTGCTGCAAACCATTTGTAAGAAGCAGAATTGCTGTGAATAGTGAATATTTTCTATGTATAGATCTCACCGTATATGCATCACAATGACATTCAATAAGACTTTATTGATAGGGCCAAAATATGGCTCAAACCAACCCTGCTGTGCTGAATCTAGAAACAAGTTTGGAAGAGTTAACTTCCTCAGAAAAACAAGAATGAATTTGTAAGTAGTTTAACATATGAGAGTCAAAACCTGCAAAAAATTAGACTAGGTAAAATTCCCTTTTATGTATATTTAAAAGGAGAAATAAATAGAAATTTGGTGTCTTTTCAAAAATATCAGGTATTATTGTACAGTACATGTGACATAGAACATACCAAGAAAGACTTATTAATGAAGTGACTGACAGCTTCGTGCTACTATTACACAGCTCATGATCAAACATGACAAAATGGCCCTTACGAACATCAGACCATTTGCAGACCCACCGGCAAGGACATGAGAAGTTTTAGATGTGATGAAGACACCTTTCACATCAATTGAAGTGATATGAAGAGCTCCAGAGGGACCCCTCCTCAACATATGAAGACACAGAGGTCTAGAGAGTCACAATGCAGTCCACTTCAGGACCTGGAATAAATTTAGTGTATAGCAAACAACAGTACTGTAGGGCAAACAGTGCAAATAATTAGTTGTCTCTCAATAATCTCCAATCATCATAAGTCACATGGAAAATACAACTTGCACTGAACTTTTGGTCTGTGCACACTCATTCTCTGGAGTGATTAATGGAATGAATTCATATAATCTGACCAGTACTCTGAAAAACCAAAGACATTTGTTGGGAAAGATCAAGTCTTTTGAAGATGGTAAATTTGGATGAAACCAAGTATGTGATAAAAGAACTGGAGACCTGACTGCAGAGCCTGTTGCCTGCACTTACGTGCTATAAACAAAAGTATACGTACACAACAGTGCCCTGCTATGCCCATTAGCTTGAAGCTATTCCTATGGAATACAAAAATGGGCTTGTTTTGCATGAAAAACAAGGTATGTCGGTTAGACATATAGAAAAACCAACAAGAAAAATCTCTATAGAGATAGAAAATCAGCTGTGGTGTGTGGATTGCCATAGCACCAGGATGAGGCACCACTACCAGTTATGAGAGTAGCTGTGCTAACAGAGATGTGACTCATACAGTTCAGTTCAGCTCAGGAATCAGTGACCTGAGTAACAATTGCTCTTAGGAGAGGGTCAGAATTGTTTGCCAATAAGCTTATGGGCAGCAGTAGTGGAAAATCTTTATTGTTACACCTCCTTGTGTTTCAAGAGAGACTTTCAGTTCAGTGTGGCTGCACCATGGAATACCAATTTCCTTGTTTTACCTCTGCAGAAGTTAAAATGTGACAAAGGAGACTACAACCACATAAGGGAAAATATCTCTGCCTCAGCATTCACTGGGAATATCTTCAAAAGGCTGCTCTCAGAAACACCAACAGGAGACCAGCTGGTGCTGACTGCATGTGACAACCTTCCCAAGTTGAGATAGAGCAGTCACACAACATAAAACTCCCTGACAGTTAATCACACATTACCTAGTTCTTGTTGGCCTTCAGCCACGCTTCTTTTTTTCTTCACTGGGTTATTTTAGGACTACAGGAACCTATGTTTCCCTCTAATCAGATCTCTGTAGCCAGGTGCTCTGGAAGTCCTTGGACTTCAAAAGATGGAAGAGTGGAGGAAACACAGTCAGGGAGCCTCTGACAGACAGACTACATATTGATGCTGAAAAGACAATAATCACGTGAACATCCAGGACAAAGAACAGGAGCCAGAGAAAAGCTGAGGGAAAAAAATTCCTAGAATACTAATTTTATTCTATCTATTCTATCTAGAATAGTTGTTATGAATCTAAAGCTTAGATTCAGAAAAACAGAGCCTTCTTTTTACAGCACATTGGAAACCAGCATGCAGATTAACTAGCAGTGAGAAATGTCAGTAAAAAGAAAACTCAGTCATTGGAGAGACATGAAAGAGATTTACAAATATTCAGGTAAGTTCTACATGTCTTAATAAGTTTTGTTGCGTTCCTTGTAATGGAGCAATTTGCAGCAAAGAAGGAATTGGTGCTTTACCACCAGAGGCTCAACTTGGTGCAGTGTCTATGTGCCCAGTGGGTAGGTGTAACTGTAAACAAGAGACCTATGACCACTGATAACACAGATGTGCATTTGAGCAGCCACTTTGAGGCTGAAGTTAGGACATGAGCATGCACAATACTTAGGAACATCACATAAACACATGAACATGTGGATTCTTAGGGGTTAAAGGAATGATAAGGGCTTATTAAAGCTGTCTGGATTGATAGGAGTTGTAATGTTCAGTGTAGGCAGCAAGAATAAGTACTAATATTTTAAGGTTTTGTGTGGTTTTATGTTCACTTACTGTCATCTGAGTTAAACTCTGACTGAATGTTCTGGTGTTAGTACTTGTGTTGTCACTTTAAATCAAATTCTTCCTAGAAATTCAAGACTTTATGAGTCTTCAAGTATCTTTACTGGCGTTTCTCTTTCCTCCATGGTATAGTGCCATAGTTCATGTGGCTACAAGACTGGATGGAGTAACAGTGCATTTATGTAAGTGGTTATGCATTTCTTCACTTAAACTTACTTTGGTGACTGCTTGATGCTTTTTTGGAAAATAAAATAAATAGTGTAGTGTATTCAAAGGTTGTCTCCAAATTTTTCATAAGGATTCAGCTTTTAGAACTCCTATCAACATGTTCGATATTAAGATAGACTTTACATTCTTTACGAACAAGAGCTCCATTGATTCAGATTAAATAGTGGTGAGTGGTGTGTCCTGCATCTTGTTGTGATCTTTGCAGAAATATGAATGAAATGGCATTTGAAAATGGTCACAGAACCACAGCCATGCACTTTTGTATATTTCCTTAATTAATTGTGAATTAAAAAAAAATCTGTTCCTGTGTTTCTCAGAGTGGAATTGTCCCCCAAGACATCTCAGGAGGATCTTCTCCGTGTGCTGTCTAAGCTCACGGAGTAAACAGAAGTTGTTCCTGTCTCCTAGGATTGTTTCTGCCCTTTTTTTTTTCTTGCCAGGACATTGTTGCTTTTTATTCCTTCTGTTGTGTATTTCAATGATACAGACAAAGAGCAATTCTTGGTAATCAGGACTCTGCAGCATCTGGCCACAGCAGAGGCTTAAAAGTTGTCAGAAAATCAAAGCCCATTTTTGTGAAAGTGACATTAGCTATCAGGACAAACACAAACTCTGGGGAATCAGCAGTGTTCCTGGAATTGTGGCACCTTGTGCACAGAAACACAGAACCAGGCAAAGCTTTTCTGATGGCACCAGAGCCAGTAACAGCTTGCAGGTCTGTGGAACAAGCTCTGGAGATGGATGCCAGCACAACTAATTGCCTTCTGGAAATAAAAAGGGGCAGCAAAAGGGGAGTAGGATCCTAGAAAACTACTTCTTAAAAATGGTTTGCTTCAGTTTGAGAATCTGGCTAGTCTATTTCCTTGAATTATTTCTTCTGCTATCACTTTGAGAAATGCAAGGAGAATGACTCAATCCTCCAGCATCTTACACGCGTCTTAGTCATTGTCAATCACAAAAAAGTTACAGTCTGCTTCTCATGCTGAATTGAAACACTTCCTGAAAGAATAGGCATACTTGATGCAATACTGACTCACTCTCAGCTGCTCACCATTATTAGGTATTCAGCACAGCTAAATTGATACAATTAATTTTCCTGAAGTCCTATAAAAGTCTCTTTATCCTCCTGACATCCCAATATTATTTCTATTCTTTTTTATTGTGGTAGTCAGTTTGCTGCTAAGACATTATTTCTTTCCTTTTTTGTTATGGTAGTCAGTTTGTTGCAAAAACAAAGACAAGCGAGCTTTTGCTCTTGCTTTTATATTTGAATCCCAAAGAGCAATTTTTTTATTCTCATTTTATCCACTTATTTGTGAATCACTGCATCTTTCAGAATATGAATCTGTAGAACATTATGCTCTTAGGTATAAAGTGAAAGGATAAATCCTCTTAGCCATCTCCTGAAAAGTCATAGGAAAAGAGCCACTGGATAGGCTGACCTACATACTGGATAGTGTCCCTTAAACAAAACAAAACAGCTTGGATATTTTCTGTGAATTATTGAGGCAGATATTACCATTTAAGATAGGACACACAAGTATAATCCAGAATACTTTCTATTTAACATTTTATTCTTTGGTTCACCTTGTGATGACTTGTTGGATCTGTCTTAGTTTATCTCACCTGCTGGTCTGATGTACCAGGAGAGACTGATTTCTTGGAAAGCATATACCAAAAGGTGGCTGGCCTCATTTTCTAAATCAGCAGGCAATGTGCTCCGTATACACACACATTGTAGGGATTCCAGATGTTAAAGTCCCCCAGAGAGGGTTTCTTGGGGGAACAGGTTTTATGTTTTGCACTCCATGAACAAACTTTCCAGACCTCTCTCCTTTATAGTACGGTTCTGTATTTCAAGCTGAAGTCAAACAACTCCCCTTCTTCTCCATCTGAAAAACAATTCCTGTTAAACCATGGAAAACTATTGTTAAGTCCTTAACAAGGACAAGTTGCACTCTCTCCTACTGCATTTCACATGAATGAAAAAAAATTCCTACACTTTGGGAACTGCTAATGGCAAAAAGAGGCCTTCCAGAATTTAAGTTCCCTAAGACACATCAGCAATAAACTTTCCATAAAAAAAAAAAAAAGAAACATTGCCTCTGCTACTGCAAAATTATCTCTTCTCCAGGAATATCACTTTCTGTTCCTCTCTCAGCCCATTCATTTTCCTCAGAATGCTTCCTTGACCTCCACTTTTGTGGCTTGAACACTGCAAATTTCAAGGTCTAGGCTAAAATAAAGATGGAGTTGACAACATGACTAATGAAATAGAAACCATATTTTTCTTACGAATGATGCAGAATTTGTTTTTAAGCGTCTTGTTTGTTTAGAAACTTGACTCAACGCAGGCAGTGAGCATCAGTGATTCCAAGAAAAGGGGTAATGTGTATTGCAAAAAGGATCCCAGAAAGGATAGTGGTTTTATTCTATGTAGATTGTCACTGTTCAGAGCAACAAAGAAATAAATGGCATGACAGCACCAATCTTTTTGAGTAGAGCTTCTCCTCAACACCTTTTGTAGCCTTCATTCTATGGCAAAAGGCCGTTAATATGTGTTGAGTTTTTAAAAATTAATTAAAATAATTGAAGTTCACACTTTCTAGAGCCTCATTTTACTATATTAAATAACATTTGGAAGTTCAACTATGCCAGTGTTGAATCCCAGACATCACTTTTGTGTCATTGTGTAGAAGGCAAATTTCCCCATTTCTTGGCTGGCAGTTTTATTAGAGACATCCTGAGAAAAGCTCAATAAATTTTCCTCCTTTTGGTAGTTCTGCTTTGGGGAATGACACTGTTGGTGCTTTGCTGTCAAAACTTTACATTTAGAAGATAAAAAAAAATTTCTACAACAAATTCATGGACTGCTGAAGGTCTTTGTTCCATATCTGTGCTGACACCTTGAGGGTAACCAAAGCCATGTGCTCTAAATTTAGAAACCTAAAGAACTAATTTATGTTCATGTACTGTCCATTTATCAAAAGAAAGAGAAACAAAATCATTGTGATAAGCAGGAAACTTAGATGGAGTCTCACATTGCCTTGTGTGCTTAGATGCTGATTTTTAGCCATACCAAGGGCAGGCTTGGAAAACTAGTTGTGCTCTTCTAAAAAGAGACAATGGAGGGAGAAGGGCCACTGATTATATTCCTCGTCTAGCGCAGAAAGTCTGGATTCAGTTTCTTGCTTTGCCATGATCACAAAAGTTTCAGTGATCCTAGAAAGATCTTGAAAATTAAGAGGCATCCAAAGTATTTGCCTCTGCAAATGCAAGTACCTTCTCTTGATCTTTCTTGTTCTAACATAAATTCACCATAAAACTGTATTCTGATATGCACTTTAGAAACTCCTTTTTTTATGTAAGCACTGTAGATAGACAAAATGAAATTGCTTTGTGGATTGAGTCTTTCTAACACCTAGACAAGAGCATAGCGTCCTTTATGCCTTTGTAATTTTGTGAAGTCCATGTGAAGGATGGGCAGAATTGCAGCCTCTCCACTTAATGTGGAACAGGAATTGTTATCCAGCTAATGCCTCAAAAGGGGCAGAGAAGAAATGACATCATCAGGACGAGACCTTGGCACCAGACTTTCTTGGCTGCCTGCAGGAAGGGAATTGTGCTACAACAGTTCTATGTGGGATTTGTGCTTCTCTTCTCTTAATTGGAAATTGTAGGTTCTCCTGGGTTGGTAAGGTGCCTGTTTCCTGCATTGAAGGTCCACGCAATTTAAATACAATTTGGGCCTCCAGTTTCCTTTGAAAAAGAGACTCATACATGAATATCTAGATGGAATGAGCTTCTTTTTGCACGTATAGGAATTGCATTTATATGCAATGCATATTGTGTATACATACCAATATGTATTTATACCTCTGTGGGTTGTAACTGCAGAAGATCGTGATTTTCTTTTTGCTATATCTGGATATGTTGATTTGCAATGAGCTACGTCTGAAATCTCATTCTGATTGTCATTTGCAGGTATCCACTGTTTGTCTTGCTTATGAGACAAAATTTCACAGGCATTTTAGACCCTCAGGAACCTGCAGATGCCAAAGTCTCCTACTGGCTCTGAAGAGTGCATTGCAAAATAAGGGATAGCCAGTTCAGCTGGGGCATGCAAGGCAGTGTAGGAATTTTATTAATTGAAATTTTATTCAGTGATGATCTGTTAAGTGACCATGAAGACTGATTGTCCTTTTCTTCTCCATGATACCACTCTGAGTGCTGTACCTTCCCAGGATAAACATTGCTGCTCTGTGCTGATGTTGGACAAGCTTATGTTGGAGTGAACTGCTTAGAGACTGTAACAAGAGAAACAAGACTGGAGACCCATGCCACCCTCTCCGTCTGTTTGAAAGTGCAACTATACTCCTGGTTTACGATGCTGTTACAGCCCTGGTCTTTCTTCAGATCATGTATCCACCAGCCCTGGACCGCAGTGTGGTTTTTTTGGGTTTGTTTCTGCTAAAAAGAATATAATGATCAGAATGAAGGCAATACTCAAATCAAAATTCAAAGAATCAAAACTCACTGAATATTAAATATTGTTCTCCTTTATTACACTCAGAAATTTTAATAAAACAAAGCCTTTCCGCTTCCGTATATCATCAGCTGGAGCCATCATGAGAACAACATGTCATTTGCTGTTGTGTCAGACCTGCAAGCTGTTGCAGAAGTTACACTCATTTTTGGTCCTTAGGGAGCTTTAATATATTTGTGTTAGAAAAGAAGACACTGTGACACAATTTCAGTTTGTTTGCCCACTGACAGGTTTTCAGGAACTAAATGAAAAGTAACAAGACCATCTAGTGTTAGGGCTGTTTCATCTGCTTTATGTGTATCACAAATATCACAGTGCCCTTGCAGACTCAATGAAACTCCATCTAGTGTGCCATTCAGCAATCAACATTGATTCCTAACACATCTGCTTGGATATGGCATTAATCCCTCTCTGCTTCATCTGTATTTATCAATTTTTCAGAAATTTGTGTCACCTAGTCTCGTACTCTAGCATGTCTGCACAACTGACTTGATAATCTGAAACTTTTAGGAAAAGTCAGCAATGAAATAAAATAACATAGATATATTTAGGTCTGACAAATACACTGTGACTAATTGCGCCTGTCAGCATAGTCATGTCATTTTATATCCTAGATTTCCTAGCACCCATTTAGAAGAAAACCCACATTGTATTGAATGAAAACTTCCTAAGGAGAATAGTAAAAAATATTAAATTGCAGCAGCATTTAAATCTATATTTGCAACATTGCAATAGGAATAGGTAGACTAAAGCAGAGCTAATGCAAGTCTATGAACTTTTCCCTCTTTGGCACATGAAGATTTCCCTGCCCCCTCCCCTCACTAAATACTTTTTAAATTGTCCTAAAGTGCAGTTTGTGTTTTATGTTAGGACATGCTGATCCATCCAAATTCTGTGCTGGCAAAGCAAGTATGCTTTTACCTCTAGAGCATATACCTGGTTATTCACTTCTTCCCTCTTCTCCTTTAAGTTCATGCAAGGAAATTTCCTGGGGAATTTAAGAATCATCTACTACCCCATTCAGTCAAGGTAAAATGATACCTATGAATATTTCTCCAGTGAAGGTCTAAGGTCATGAACTACTGTCTTCTTTCTGCAGATGAACTTGAATGTCACAGAGAGAACAACAGGAATTATCCCAGAATATGAACAGATTCTTTTAACCAGGTCTGTGGTTTTCTTCTCCTTTTTATTTCTCATTCTCTTCCAAAGATCAGCTGAAGTTCGTATGATTTCAAGATTAATGTTTCAGATCCCTGCTAAATATGGAAGACTGAACATTAGGTTGTAGAGTCCTTAAAAAAGATTAAGATATTTGTTAGATAGGCTTTTAAGGCTAAAATAAATTTTCAATATACATAGCAATGCTAAAATACCATGATAAAATAAAGGATTTAGGGGATTTACACAAGTAAGAGGTATAGTTGAGATGGATAGGAAGCTTCAAGATATCTCATTTTTCCCTTATTTCCACATTTGTGTTGATAGTCTGCCTGTTTGTGCTATCACAATAAACCTAACTTCTGTACTGATTTGTGATAACAAGGCGAGGAATAAAAATTGAAAAAAAAAAAAAGAAAAAATAATTAGAATTCTGAGCCTGTCTTTTTGTTATTATTTGGTTTGGTTTCTTTTCTATAAAGTTTTCCTTAATGTTTTTGCTTTTCTGAAAGCTTCCACCACCTCAAATCTTGCTTTTAAAAAGACCCCCTTAAAAGTTTCTTAAGCTTCTCATTCACATGGAGACAACAGATTGGGAAGGGCAGACATCTCAGTGAAGCATGGTCCCTCCCTCCTGCCATGGCAGCCTGATCTACTGCCCCAGCTCAGAAAATCTGCCCTCTGTGACCGATTCCTTCCTTTCCATGAATCAAATATGTAGTCATCTGAAATCCTGTTGGGTCATCCCTGGAGCTATGGGAAAAATTAATTTCCAAGTCATTTTCTCTACACCATCTACAATGAGCAGTAACATTTTAAAATGGGAAGTAATTAGGACTTGAAATTAATGGATTTCCTACCTCAAGGTGGACTTCTGCTTCTGGCTTTTGATAGAACTGCTTTATTATCAAGCTTCTGACTGCTCAATACAGTTAGAGTCTCAGAATGGATGCTGGCAGAGACCTGTGAATTTTATTAATGACTGAATAACTAATGAGGAAATGCTGTAGAACTTGCAGATTTTTAAATAATTCACACTTACCTTAGAAGACTTCTGCCCCCTTTTTTTGATTGCGGACAGAATATGCTTCAGCTGAGACATTTTTCTACTGATTTGATTTCTATGCAATTTTCTGCTGCTCTGGAAATCAAATACTTGGATGACACAATAGCCCCCTTCAAACCATGTGGAGCACAGCACAGTCTGTTTCATTTCAAGTCAAGATGGCTCAATTGATGTACATCATGCAGTCACTAAATTTATTGCTCTTTATAAATTTATAAATTTATAATTAGTCACCCGCAGCATCATCCTGGATGAAGTCTAGTGGTTGAAACAATGTTTGAACAGTGCTATCAGCACATGAAATATAGAGAACATGGTGTTTTCCTTAGGTGCTTGGAAGTGGCACATCTCTTACCTTGAGCATGGGGAGTCCTTTTCCATTCATTCTGAACCAAATATGAAAAGACAATAAAATCCTTTTAAAAAAGAAGATATTTTGTTTCCGTTCTTTTCAGATATTGAAAATGACAAAATTGTTGTTAGAAATTTGAAAGATTAATATCAAAAATTTTCAGACCCAAAGGACTTGACAAAAGGCAATTATGCATTTTCTTTTGTAGTCCAAAATCTGTCTAGCATATCAAGTTATACAAACCTAGAAAAATAGATCCACAGAAAATGGTGGGATTAATCTAGCTTAGCCAGAGTAATAATGACTTCTATCTCTATGTAATTTTGCAAGCAAAAAAACATTATGACTTTCTCCTACCTAATTTTCTGTAGCTAATATGAAAGAAAGAAAGATTTTGCAGTTTTCTATTTCCTATGATGACAATTGCATTAGCAGTTTTGTTTTTCTCCGGAGGTTACACATAGTGCTATCACGAAGTGATCTCCTGTAACATTAGTAGTAGCAACTTAGTGTAGACCTCAAATAATTCTCACAGTGATGTAAAATTTACATTCACATGGGTGAAAACAGAATTTGTCCTACTGAAGTTCTTTTCTCTTAGTAGCTGTTTGACCTTATAAGGCAGAAGGTGCTTTGTGCCACTAACAGATGCCATTTTACTGGATATGAATCAGTTAAGCAGTGCTGTGCTAAAGCTGTTAGCATTAAGAAGGTCTGTCAGCTGATTTAGTTCAAAGCAATGTAGCTTAAATGTCAAGTATATATATATATACACACACATATATATGTATTTACATATATAATACGCATATGTATTTACATCTGCAATTTAGAAAGAGAATTGTTTAGAAACGGCTTACTGTACCTTGCACAACACAGACCTGAAAAGTGAATTGATGATGCAGATGTCACCAAAAAAGTTTCAATGGACTTATTTAATGCATGGGTGACTCTCAGTGTCAGAATGTCAAAGTCTGGCAAAAAAAGCATTGATGTCTGGGAAAAAAAATCTTGATTTTCATTTTACTTAGTGTTGCAATTCTGTGTGAACAGGTAACACGATGTGTCAAGAAAAAAGGTGGTTCTGCTGAAGAAAGTTGCTTTATCATTAATTTTGGTTGATTGACTAATCTTCTAAAAAGTCATGGATCCAATAATGGAATGAACACAATCAGTGAGTTCATGGAAGTCTGAATTATCATGAGGAACTGACACTACTTTGATTGAGTCCTTAATTTATACACCTCTCATTGCTGATCTAGGCCAAGATCCTTTTTCTGACTGGCTCATGACACTAGTTAGAATTGACTAATCAGTGCAGTTTTGGTTCATGCTTGAACCACAAAAGATGAAGAGATTAAAAATTCAGGCCAGAACAAGCAAAGAAATATTCTTAGCGGGAAAAAAAAAAAAGGAACAAAGATCAAACAAGTATAACTAATTTTTATTTTGCATTTGCCTGAAATATTTCAGGGAACTCCAAATTAAATGTTGTGCATTGTTTTCAGCTTATTTATATCTGAAGGAAAGAAAATTCTGAAACAATTAATTGCATTAGAATTCAGACCAATTAAACAAAGTTCTTTTTGAATAAGCATGCATCCAACTGTTTATCAAATCTGAAAATAATTTCAAAGTAATTTTTTGTATGCATATATTGTGGATTTTTCATTTTTTTTTACTAATTTTTATTAATATTCCTAAAATAACAAGTACAGAACTCTCTGACCAGAGAGAAAGCTTTTTTTGGCTCCCATTTTCTATATATTGACTTATCTCCAGAAATATTAAGAATTTGTCCCATTGCTTTGTGTCTTTCTCTTTTAAATCTTCAGAGTTTCAACAAATTGTAGACCCCACCTACTTTGAGCAGGAGATTGGTCTAGAGACATACTGGGATCCCTTCTGATCTGAACAAATTCTGTCTGTATGACCAATATTGGTAAACACCTTTTTAAAGTTCTTTTTTTTGGATTACGCCATCTTCTTCTTTACAGAAGAAATAACACAAATATTTCACCCATTCCAATAAACAGCCTTCATAATGCAATTTCTTTACTTATATACTCTATTAACATATAACAGAGCAACAGAAATTCACTTATTAGTGTGCCTGAACTCTGACATGGCAGGCTACCATGAAGAGCAAGAAATTGCTTATTTTACTGGCCTGTTTACTGAATCCTAGGCTGATCCAGCAGGGACGTCAGTGTAACTTGAAGATTCACACACTTGAGATAACAGCAGCAATTCCACTAAGAAGCACTAATTTTTGCAGTGGGACCCATCACTTGCTCTCCTCAACGTCTCTCTAAAGCAGCTGGCAAAATCTATCTGCACTAGGCATGTTAGTACCAATGAGAGAAAGTGGAAAAGAGATCTCATCTGCTTTGTACCACTTTTAGGAAGGAGTTGCCAGCTTGTTTCCATTGCCCAGAAGGAGAGCCTGCGTAGTTACTGTAGTCCAGGCAACTAACTCCTCTATTGCCAAACTTAGACTGTGTGCATCTCATCTTCTGTTCCAATTGTAAAGATAAAGCTGAAAATCTGGAGTTTAATGTTTTCATTGTGCATCCCCAAAATCTTGGACTCTTTACACCTATAAAAGATTCCAGTACAATATCCCTGACGAAGATATTGAGACAAATTGAGACACTTACCCTAGTCCAAGGCTAGAATCAAAATTTCTACTCTAGAATGGCCATAAATAAATTATCTCAAAAGCTTTCAAAATATCATTAAAGACTTTATTCCTATTAGCATTTTCAAGGCGTAAAGGAGATGAAATAATGATATTGTACCTCCACCTTAACCAAACAAAATCAAATGCTTTTACATTACCACAATTTAAATACTAGTCTGATAGATACCTAGTTTTGGTATTAAGTGCATATTTCTCTGCCTGTGAAGACATTAAAGTCCATCTATTGTGACTTTTATTAAGTAGAAGAAGATTAGTGCCTATTCATCTGAAGAGTACAAAAAAAAGGAAAAGATGACTGAATTACATAAATCAGTTTAACTTCAGTTCACCGAATAAGTCTGGAGCAGTTTTCAGAACCTGGAAAACAACAAGGAGAGAACCAGAAGCCAACATAAATTTGCCAAGAATAAATCAAATCAAAATAATTCGCTCTTTCAATGACTGGGTAATAGGTCCTGTGGACAGATAATGAGCAGAGGAACACATGTACCTTTACTTGAGCAAAGTTTTGGACTCAGTCTCTGTTGCTATTCTCATGTGCGAAGTAAGAAAAACATAGCCTTTATTTTGTGGGCACAAAACCACACCATAGAGAAATTAATAAAAATCTAATTATGCTCATGGCTCTGTGGGGAGTCTGCCTTAGATCTGCTCCTGTTCAAGGTTTTCATTAGCAAAACAGATGGAGGAATAGTCAAAATGCTCATTAGTTTTGTATCTGACACAGTGCTAGGAAGGACCCCAAATGTGTTGGAGGATAGCAGTAAAAATAAAAGTCTGCCGACATGGACTGGAAACATAGAATGTAAGTCAAGGTAGAAAAGGAATGGGGGCAAGGTTAAGAGAAAGGGCAAGACAGTAAAGAAAACATCAGTTATACAAATTTATTATGATGGTAAATATCAGAAAATAAGGTCTTCATAAAGATATTAAGAGTTTGGTGGATCACATATAGGGTCTGAATCAACAATGTCAGATTCTTTTGGAAAGACGAATATTCGGCTCATAGTGTAAAAACCAGAAATATATCCCACAAGATGCATACAAGATCAGAAGTCGTAGAAGTCACAAAGAAGTAAGATTGGAAGAGTGGGTAATATCAAGCCTAAGAAAGACAGAGAAGGACATTTAGGCAAGAAATTTTAACAATATTAAGCTATTCCTGTTGGTACAAAAGGAAACAATACTTTTGTCTGTATCCGCAAAGAATGGGAAAAGAAGAAAGAGTTAAATTGACACAAAAAAGATGAAAGTTACTAGAAATGTTTTCTAATTATAAAGTTAACTGAGCACACTGGGAACACTTGCTAGATTGGGAACACTGGATCTGCTGTCACTGGAAGTCTTTAATGAAAAGTTATAATTTTTTCAGAAATAACATTGCTATTGTGAATCTCTAGAGCATTGTGATGAACCAAATTGGTTTGTGGTTTTGGTTCTACTGGAAGGACACAGCATAATAGGTAAAACAAGGACTATTTTGTTCTCTTGTACATTACTGTAAATCTGAATTTTACTTATCTAATGAGTCAGTATTGGACATTAGCACATCATCTCAGTAAGACTGGCACTTACATGTTATTACAATTGCATTCAGAAATTCTCCTTTGGTATAAATGAGATAGACCTGTTAGCAGCCACTGCTCATCACTGCTAGTTCTTGATTCTTTTAAGTGTCTTTCCATAAGCACAGCCATTAGCACTGGCACATGCTGCTGTGTGTGAACTATTGTTTTTTACATTTATTCTAATTATTTGTGTAGTATCCAAATATGGTGACAAAAGAACAGGAATATACTTGGAGTAAAACAGGAATAAAAAAAAGTATGTATGAAGGCCAGCGTTTATAGCCATACGTAACTGTGAAGCTGTTGGCTAAGAATTGGCAGGGCTTTTACCTCCATTAGATTGGAAAGTGCACAAGCGACTCTGATGGTTTTAGAGACATTTAGAGGCATTATAATCCTGCTCTGCTCTCTGTCTGCAGTGTAGCTTTCCCTAAACAACCTAGTCCCATGGGGTCAAGGACTAACAAAATCATGAGCTTCTGTCTTGTACTTACTTATCTTTCAAACCAAATTTATACTTAGGTTGCAGTGGAACCTTTTTCCACATCTTTCACTTGGGTGAGGAGGCAGGTTCTCAAGAGCCCCACAGGGCATGCTACCTGACTGAGTCTTTCCCAGAACTGAGATGTCCAGAAAGTTTTCCTCACTTAGGTCCCTTGTGTCTAACACAGGGCAAACTCATGCTGCAGCATTTCCTTCAGTGGGTCCTTATCTAGACTCTTCCTCAGTCAGACCTTTTGCATTTTTCCTGTCTCAAAACTCACAGGAGGTGTGCAAGTCAAGTATATATCAAAATGCATTAAGGACTTCCCAGGATTATTATCAGACTGCAAACTTCCCAGCGCAACGATAAACTTAATTACCCTCAAACTGTCTATACCACCTTGTCAAAATACACTCAACATCTCACTTCTGTTCCTATATGAATTAACCTCAGTTCTCACTCTTTTCCTCTATTTCCCATCATAACACTCTTTGTTTCTTCCTATATTTCCTACCTGGCATTGGTTTAGCCTGGAGGGTCTCCAGGAGGTGATATCTGCTCTGGCTAGACCAAATCCATGTGCCTGTGGAATGGTCTGGCAGGTGCTTCCTCTGCTTGGGTAAATACCTGGTACATTTTCATTTTAGATCTACGACATGGATTTAGACCTGAGAGAGGCCTCAGGAGCTGTGTGTACTGGCTGTTCAAAGTCACATTTGTCACATTCCTTTTCCAAGTCAGAGCTTGAGAAGATTTTGGGTGAGAGACAGGCAGATGAGCATTCCACTCCTTTGGATTAATTGCAAAAGAAATCTTTTGTTGGGGAAAGCAGGCCAAGTTTTTCCCCCCGCCACCTCTCCACCTTCTTACATAAAACTGTTTAATCTGCCAGCTGTAACACACACAAAGAATCTAGATGCAACCCTTCATATTTCCCATACATATCTGTATTTTCCATGACTGTACTGCTGTACATTTTAATAAATAGGCAGCATGTCTGCTGGGTAGGACAAAGAGAAGTCTCCTTTCACCTACCACAAGCAGTGGAAAAGGAAATACAGAAACAAAATCCATGATTAAAGGAGACAACAAAAATCACCTCCAAAATTTGATTAAATGGAAGCATCTGAAAACTCATTTGCAGTTTTGCTGAATTTAAGATGGGTAGTTTTCTACCAATGAGAATAAATTGGAGACCAAATTACTTTGGTTGAGTTTCAATTAAAAAAAAAAAGAAAAGGAAAAAAAAATGTTCCCTTGATGTAGATTATTTAGTGAGTCATAAACCTTTCATTTATAAACAGAAATGTTCTTAGAATTTGAGAAGCAGAAAAATATTTTGTGTACAACTACTTTTGGATGAAAAGCACTCTTGACTAAGAATATATCCCAAGCATTGTCAGAAAAAAAATTACCTAACCCAAGGTAGCATAACTTGCTTTAGCATTAGCTAGAGAACACTTTCAGTTTGCCTCTCTTGGCACATATACTAGGGAGTATTGTGCTAGAGAATAGGGAAGGGGTTAGAGTGCCTCTTTTACATGCAGGTTTCTGCCATTCTATTTGTGAATGTTCCCTGGTCCTTTTCCCCACCTGGATCCCGTGGATTTCTTCTAATTAATAGATGTGCAAGAGGTTGTGGTGCTGTGCTACGTGTGTATTGTATTTGGTCCTTGCAAGGGGTCAGTCAGGAGTAGGGAGCTCACAAACACAGCACTCTAGTTCAGCATAAAATTTTCTGATGGACTTAGGTGTAAACTGAAGTAAAAAAAAAATCTTGTAAATGCCTTAATCCCAAAACCACAAATTGTCTCAAAATAATACTCAGTCTTCACCTACAAAGAGGAAAACAAATTCCCATGATGTGTCATTTTTTCATACAGAAAGCAACAATCTCAGTCCCAGCTTTGAAATGAAGTAGCTCCAATGAAATGTAGATTGAATCAATCATTTTGCAATATGCATGTTAGGTCCAAGAAAGGATCTTTGCCCAGATAATATTATGCATAAATAAAAAGCTGTCTGGTTTTAACTCTTTTTTTCTCCCCAGAAATTTATTGATGGAAAGTCTTCTAGATATCATTAACATAAATGATATATAATTAATAATTTAATACTTAGGCCTGAGATGTTTGCATCTGTTGCTCCCAGGAGAAGGACTTTTCTATTTCCTGCCAGGAGCTCTGTATGTGAATTCAAGAATAAGCAGCTCATCCCACAACATTTCCTTATGCTCAAACAGACAAGGTGACACATAAAGCCCAGGGGCAAAGGGAAACCTGATAGCTAAATAGCTGAGCTGCAGTCGGAAGTGGTGAATTCCCTCGACCACAGGGAAAGCTTCCTGTTCTTTGTAGATGAGCCTATTATTGGAATACACTTGCTTGCAGTTAATCTTCAAAGTAATTAAATGGAAAGGAAGCAATTAAATCACTGAAAAGGATTTGCATCTGGTTCAGAGGGAAAAACCCAGGCCTAGGAAGTATTTCGGTGATAGTATGTACTCAGCATAAACAGGTATCTTCCTGTTTGCACAGACAATTAATATTTATGTGATGAGAATATCTTGTGGAAATCAAACAAGGTTGTAAATCAGTTGTCATTAGTGTGTGCTAGAAGTACCAAGGAAAGAAACGTTGATATATGTTTTTCCTATGATGGGATAAAATTGAAACCTGGGCCCCTTACACTTATGTTGCATAGCTTAGCCTGGCACCTTGAAAGTTAGTAAAGCAATATACATTTACTGCTGCTGCGAATCTAACTCAGTAAGCACATCCCAGAGAAGGAAGACCATTACAATGACAATGATTCATACCAGTCTCCAAAGAGAAAGATATTCAAGTTTAGAAAGAGCCTGGAATGATTGCTTAAAATCAGGTGTCGGGGCTATGTGAAACAGGACAGTGCCTTTTAAAGATTGGCAGAGATCTTTAACTAAATTCAATTTTAAATGTGTTGAAAGAAGCACTTGTTTTATAATACTCCTAAATGCTTGTACGTCGAATTTATTAATTGTGGCAAGACAGCGAATATCGTTGTATTTTTAAGGTGTACGTTTTGCTCACACTGGAACAAGGGATCCCATATATTGCTCCAGTCTGTTATAATAGTATAATTGCTGGAAAGCTATCAAGAGGGTCTTGCAGTGAAATGCTCATCAAAGTTTTTACTGACACTGAAAAGTACAGGTAGCTAAACAGGTTGTTAAACAATTAGGAGGTAGTTAAAGAACAACTGTATTAATTAAAAATCTAGAGCTGAGAACAGAGGTTCTGTTGCAAGAGCATAAAGAACCAATCTTCAACTTTTCTTTGTCTTTCTTATGTCTTTTCTTTTTCCTTTGGAAAAATTTTGCCCTGCAGTTATATGGGATCTAACTATGGTGTCCTCATAATGAGTGAACAGCTATAGGTAAGGTAGAATGAGCTACCTGGGACATTAGCAGTGAACACTGGTAAGTGGTCGTTGCTGGGACTGAGCAAAAGGAGGTGATGCAGAAAAGAGAGCTGACATAGTTAAAACAGTAGACTCAAACTATATTTGTGGGAAAAGAGTAGCAAGAAAGAAGTTGGTAGCAGGAACTCAGACCTGAGAGGATGAACATATGGATGGGACATGTAGGTGCTGGACAAAAAAGGCCATATGTGACAGGTGATCCACTGGCAAAGGTGCAACCTTTTTCTCAGATAAAGACAAATATTAGCAGAAAAATATGCCTGGATTGTTGACTTGAGACGCAAACATTTGTTCCTGGGGCAGGGAGACGGGACTGAGGTTTGGAGAGAGAACAGAAATACTGACTGTTTCCCAGCAAATGTTACATAAAACACTCTTGGTTATTTAAAGTAGTTCACTACCTGGCAAGAAAAAAATATAATTCATGTTACATATGAAGGACCAAACTTTACTTTTGAGTACACATAGGTGTGCTCCTATTGTGTTAGCCCAGTTCCAAAACAGGTCCTTGATGTACATAGGTCTAGAACCTTTATTTTTATCTTGTATCAATTTTTATATTGCTGTCTCTCCTGTTCTCAGAGAATTTAATGCAAGATGTCAGTCAGCTAGACTACCATTTCCTTCATGATCAGCCCCTCTAGCTACATATGCATTGGCATAATGCAGATAATTCAGTATGGATGCTTAGTTCCCCATACACTATTGTGTACCCATTTCAGACCTTAACAGAAAGGAATTTTAATATTTGGATTGCATAATATGAAATTTATTCAAATAGGACATATTAGTATATTAGACAATGTAGTTTTGTGGTTCTCAATGTAAAATATTTATTTGCATTCTCAGAGACTTGTCTGGTAGCACAATTACAATTGAATTTTGTGTAATACTTCAAGAAAGGTCCAATTTTTAGTACTCACTTTAGAATAGTCATGTTTTTGAACATATTTATATTCAAAAGTGCCATGGGCTGTTTTATTTTTATTTCTATTCAGATGCTTCCAAAAAGGGGTATATCTGCAGGAAGGCAGGTTCTTCAGCCCGTTCTTCATGCCCAGAAAGATTCTCAGCAGCATTAGGCTTCCTGTATGTGGGGCAAGGACTAGCTAAGGGGTAGCAGGGAACCTTTGTATCAAGAATCTACTTTCAGCCATCTTGCCAAGCTGGAAGGTTTCGGAATAAATTTCATCTGCTCAGTAGAGACTAGGGAGACTTTAATGAACAAGCCTCTATTCCTCCCCCATGCCATCTGCAGCAACATGCTAGAAATCCACTAAACTGCCAGAAAATTATGCTCCCTGTGTAAATGCAGGTACTGCAGATGCCTACCATAGCTCAGTGAGATGCTGGGCATAAGGAAGAAGGAAGAGTGTGGGGAGAGAGGAAACAGCAGGACTCAGCAGTTAGAGATGAATTGGGAGAATGGAGGAGGAATGGGACTAGGAAAAAAGGAACATAATTTAAGAGTAGATCTCCATATACATATGGATATACATATAAGAAAAACTGAATTAAAGTTGATCAGGCAGCCTTAATAGTGTAATTTCTCAATTTGATGTCTCTGTCAAAGGGACACCCTGATGTCCCATAGAAGCTTTATGACCTTTTAGGCTTAGTTCTGCTGCCCACCCTTCATCACTTATCACTATTTGCAATGTCCTGTGTGCAGTAGGCTGACAGACATAATTCAGGGCCAGCAGAGTTGTGCATTGCTAGACACAGGCAGGATAGCCTGATGGGTTACTCATGGTACTCTTCACCGGGTGAGGCCTGATGAGTTTAACATCTACAGAGATTGGGAGTAGCCAGGAGATACATGGGAGATAACGACCATTAATGGACATTATTCCTGTAGTAATGTAAGTTCTGCTAAAGAGTAAACAAGTAGCCCTTTGTCTCCTTAGAAAGGAAAAAAGCCCAGAAGTTCTGTCCTTAATGGGCTTAAAAGACACCTCATAGGACCAAGGGGACATCACATCAAATTTGGGGATAGCCAACTGGACAAAAGCCAAAAGGTCCCGCCTCAGCAATTCCCTAGAAAAGAGGAGCACAAAGGAGGTAAATAGCTTTTGTGAGGTGTTTCTAGCAGGGCAAAGAACTTTCTACCCTGGCTTGCCTTTTTCTCTGTTAAGAGATTTGTTATTTTGCTCTTTATTAAAATCTTTATGTTTCTAACACTATCACAGAAGTCATCCTGCTGTTTTTTAAGCCATCTAAAATAGCTGAGCTATTTTGGGTGTGTTACATATCTCTGAAAGCTCATTCCACCTGGCTCGAAGAGATACATGTAACATATCCCCGAACACCACCCCCTGGAGCGGTTGGAGACACCTGGTCGGGGAAAGGACTGATAAAGACAACCAAAGAATGAGGACCAAATTAGCATTGAAGGCGAAGGGCTCAATAATCAATAGGAGATGAAATACTAAGAACTGTGCAATTTAAGATCAATCAACAGGAATTTTTTTGGGTTTTGTCCGTATAAACATGAAAAGTCTGGTAAAGAATTATGTGTGATGAAATGATTTTCACTGCACAGCCTGAGCATGCATGGGTGAAATGATTTCTATTGCACATCCTGGCCAGAATAACCTCCTGGCCAAAATAAAGTAATGCCTTGATTCTCTCACACAAAAAAATTTTTAGTGTTGGAGAGTTTCTGCTTTTGCCACAGTTTCGGTGACAACACCTTTGTAAGGGTGCATGAATTGGTGTCAGTGAATTTTTTTGTGGGAGTACCTATTCACAGGATGCTAAGTGCCATTTGGATTACTCGGAATCAACTTCATGTTTTGCTCTGCTCTTCAGCTCAGCCTTTATCAGCCCCCGGGCATGGCAGGCACCCATTACGGTTAATTCTTGCCGCTGCAGTGGATTCAAGGGAAGTGCTGTCAAGTAGACACAGATGAATGTTACCTTAAGGTTATTCGAATCCATGGTAGAATCATCGGCTTAGACCCTGGCTGCTTAAGTTTCCTATCTTGTTCACAAATAAGCCTTTGATATCTCACTGAGAAACTGAACAGAAAATTGTACCATAGTGTGATAGACTTGATGAATTTTTATGAAGAGCAAATTTAGTAATTAAAATTTTTTTATTTACATTCTTGCAGGTAGAACCCCTATAAATACCTTCTGAATTAGCAGGTCCTAAATTGTGTCAGACTTAGATGTTGATCATATTCTAGTTGGTTATTCATGCACTATGTTTCTGCCTTTTCAGCTCATTTGGACTCCTGCATGACCTCGAGTGTATTCACTCCTACTGCAGCTCGACTGTTACAAAAAAACATCGCTAAAATATTTTGAAGGAAGTATGCAGATGTTTTGCAAGGAGCGTGATACACTGTCCACGGGGAAAACAACCTCAAGGTTTTATCTGGAACCCTAATGGTTTAGCTAAAATGCTTCTTCTGAGAGAGAATACAGGACTTATGGAAGATTGAAGTAAATTATTTCTCTGTTCCAGAATTGCTAGTCTTACGGCTGAAATTGCAGATAACAGCGGGTAAGTCTCGGTGCTGTTAAACTTCACTTACTTTGGAATGCTGGCAATAAAAGGACAATTTAATTTACATTTTTGGCCTTTTCTAACTTACTATAACTGAAGAATGACTTCCCAATGGCATGTAGAGAGCAGTTATCTCTGCAGGATGCTAGTCTGGCTACTGCGAAGAGGGAACAGGAACACATAAACAGCCAATTGATTTGCTGTGGTTTTGATAACTGCAGCATTTGTCTTACTTTATGTCAGGAGACACGGTGGCCATCCTGCCACTGTGCTGTGTGGGGATTGTAGGACTTTGGAAATGTTAAAGTTTGATTGTTTAGTCTCTCTAAAAGCAAATAACCCCCCCCAAAAATGTATTAAAAAATGCCTCAAAATTGTAGCAACAAATAAGTAATAGGTGAATCAATAAATATATCAGTGGCACTGTAGAATCTTTACCTCTTATCTGCATCCTGTAATGAATGAAATCCTTGAAGCCTGAAAGGATGGACAACTCATGATTCTAACTTGTTTTTTCCTCACAAGTGTCATGTAACACTTTGAATAACATGGTGCAGCTGCCAGGCAAGTAGGCTAAAATCACAAGACTAGTGAATACAAGAGTGAATGCATCAAGCAAGTAGAACTGGGCAAGTGTTTTCTGCCCTTATAAATCAGAATGCTGGCTCAGCTCTTGCTTTGTGCTATAGGGGAGGTTAGGATGCGTTGCAACAGATTAGCTAATGAAGTTACAATATTTTTTAATTAAGGTTTTTCTCTATCTATCTATCTATCTATCTATCTATCATCTATCTATCTATCTATCTATCTATCTATCTATCATATTTTATCTCCATTTACAAGATTTTAAAATCAACAAAAATGAGCTCTTCAGTGATGTAATTAGTTTAAAAATTCAGCAGTGCTGACGCAGATAAGTCTAGGCAAGAAAAAAAAGGGTTGCTGGTCGTTAGATGCATGGCAGCCCTACATGGAAAGAATAGCAAGGCACAGCAGGGATACTTTTTGCTTGTTAGAGAAAAAAATCCCAAGGAAAGATATAAGTGGGGGGAAAAAAAAACTTATAGACATTCGTGGATTGACAAGTGTGCTGACCATATATAGGGAGAATTACCCTCCCTTCCCAGACTGTCTGGTAAAATGAGTTGCCCCCTGCAGGGGTCCTTTAAGTCCAAGGCTGGTGCAGTCACACTGCACGCAGGCATGCACAGTGATGACATAACCTGCCAGCTGGAGGGGACTTCCACAAAGGAGCCCATGTCATCGTTTGCTTCTCTAAACACTCCAGAGGCTTTCAAGGACTTCTGGAAACTGGATATAGCCAAGAACAGCTGTTGTAACAGGTGTGCTGATCAGTGATCCCTCAGTGTTAGATCCACACGGGAGTAAAACCGCCATGAACCCCAATTTTTAGGTGCCAGCTTGTGGATCCATGATCTTCATATCCTTTTATTTTTCAGCTGTCACCTGTCTTTGGATGTGTGTTAAGCCCATCAGAGTTAGGAAGGCAGAGGAAGCTACCAACACAAAGCCTGAACTAGGATTTCCTTCTCTCTGGTGAAGGCTGCCAGCAGCCAGGCATGGCTCCTGCCTGTCCTTGCCCGTGTAGAAATTTCACCTCACTGCACAGATGGAAACACCCCCAAGGTGGCAGATGACCAGGGCATCTTCTCCTCTCCGGTGGCCTGAAGCAAGTTTGACAACCTTTTTCCGCCACGTGGCAGAGCTTGGTGCCTGTCACCAAGGTGAGAGGAGGCTGTCACCAAGGTGAGGTGAGAGGCTCTCACCAGGTGAAAGAAGGAGGTCAATCCCAGTGCAAGCACAGCAGTCACAATGTGCCATCGCAGATAATGTACCTACTGACAGAGGCAGGCACAAGGCACACCTCCCATCCAGGGGACCACTCAGTGGAAGTATGATGCACTAGCTGTGAAATATGTCTTTGGGTGATTCATACTATAAATTAAAGGTTATCCTAATTCTTTACAGTACAAAATGTGCTTTAAAGAGTTATTTTCCTGGTATGAATCACCAAGCTAGTCCTCCCTCTAGGTTAGCAACAGAGACCAAGCTGCAAGTGGTCAGGAAAAAAAATATAATTTAACTTCTCCAATCATTTTGAACTAGGAAATATATTCTGTTTAAGATAATATTTTCAAGAGACCTAAGCCTCCAAAAGTTGAATTCAGGCTCTCCTAAATGCAGACTTTTATCCAGCACAGATAGATCATTTGTCAGGTCTAGGTGTTTCTCCAGACTGTATTGGGGTGGGGTAGGGGCACGACTTGTTGAGAAAGGAGCAACTTGCTAGAGGAACTGTGGGCTTAGCCAACTCTCAGACACATTTTAAAGGGGGAGTGAGGACCAGGAAACTTTGAAAGTCTCACTCTTGCAGGAAGATATCAGATGGGCAATTTGGGGAAAATATGCCAGGGCATCCATAGAAGTCTGTGGCATACAGCTGGGGCACTTGGTGGAGCAGGCAGGGAGAAGCAGAGGGGTGGCTGAATGGGTCAGATCTTCTCCTAGGCTGCCTTATTTTAGTCAAAACTCTGACAGAACTGCATATTCCTGCAGAAAACTGAATTTGCATCTTTTTGCAGGGGAAATATTTCTCCTAGTTTTCCTTAATTTCTTGATTTTTAGCTCCAAGAGTCTTAGACCTTTAAGTGCAATGATCGCGAGCTTTGTTTAGCAGTGTCTCCAGCCCATTCAAAGCTCTCCAGTGTGCTGACTCTGAATGCTCAGATTATGTTTGAGCTTTGGAGCACCGAGACAGGGCAAGACCTCTTGATTTGAATTTGAAAGCAAAGGATGACAAGGGTAGTGAGAATAAGAACCATCCTCACACCAACTGGATGTGAATGGCATGGCTATGAACTGGAACTATTTTTAACAACAAGGTCTTCTGAACTCTACCTAACTAGCTGCACAGTTCAACCCCTGAAGGAGGATCTGCCTCTATCTGCCCACTGTATCAGTCTTTCTAAGTTGAATAAATGTGTGATCTTTATTGCTTTCTACTGAACTTCTGCACACAAAAGTATTCTAAATAACTTTTTCAAATTCAAAAACAGTCTTCTAGATTAGTCACTATTTTCAGGACACTGAAATAAGTATTTTCAAGACAAATGTATACTCTTCAGAGTACTGTGTGAAGTCAATCTCACCTAAAGATGTGAGAAGGTAAATAGCTCTTACTATAAAAATGTGTCTAGGTGGGCAAATGCCATCTTCAGTTTTATGACTTTAGATTTGAAGAGGTCTTATTACATTTCAAATTAAATGCCTGTCATTAGAAAAGGAAAAAAAACCTGAAATCCTCTGAAAAAGTGAGAAGAAGAAGAAACAAAGGAACTATACATGTTGAAGCTTATGTGAGTAGAAAAAGATTTTCTGCACAAACATTTTTTCCTGAATTATTTATATTTTTAAGTCATTCACAATTATTTTTATGGTTAATTTTAATGACATATATTTGTTAGCCCAGATATCAGCATGCAAACCACAATACTTGAAATGCCAAATTTTGTTGCTCTCCAAAGCATGGTAAGCTTCTGTTGCATAGTACTGTGACTGTGAGGACATGTTGAGATCCTCATACAAACACACACCATAACACATGGCTATACTGGGCAAGGGAGAAGTAGGTGAAAAGGTGATTGAGCCTCAGAGAAAAATTTACATTTCCTGGTCTGTTTTAATGTGTGAAATTATGAGAATTTTCTCAATCTGTCCTTCCATTCTGAAAAGATGTTCATGGAACTGACCAGTAGATGCTTAATTGTTGTTAAACATCTACCAGAATAGTAAGGATACCGTATGACAACTCCTCTCTGTGGTTTCTTGCTTTATTTGATTTCTTCTTCTTTCAGGTTTAAAGCTGTCTCATGCAAAAAGAAAATAACAGAAGTTTTTGTGTTCTGTACATGCAAGATGTATATTCCTTTTACAATACTGTTGGTCTACTGAGATTTATTCAAAATTTGTAGAGTGATAAGCATTGTTTTTCACTGCTGTTTCATTTTTATAACCTGATCTGTCCTCCGTGAACAGCATGAAAACTGTACTAGGTCCAGCCAAGAATTTTCATACATATGTTTAATGTAAAAGCATAATTTTCTTGCTGTAAGTGATCTTCAGGTCAAATAGATAAGTAGATATTTTGGAACAGTGAAAAGATAGAAAAAGATTATTTTCTACCTTTTTTCTTTGCCCAGCTATGGTAAGTCCAAAGGATGAGCTACATCTCCTCATTCTGATAAGTGCTTTAGTATTTTAACTAGTGGAATAGAACTAGATAATTCTTTTAGGAAAACTTTATATTGTTAGTATTTCTCCTAGATATCTCTTGAATGTAAAAGTATGGCTTCTGCAACTTCAGTTTTGTTGTGTTACGGATTTCTACACCTGCTCCTTGTGGAACACAAGCACAATTTCTTGGTTTCAGAGAAGACTGGAAATTATATAGAACCATCTGATAACCTAATCATTCTCTTATAAATCATCAGGTTAGGCTTTAGTTTACATATTTCATTAGTATCCCTTCAAAGAGCAGGAGAGATTTCTTGGCAAGACTCTAGCAGTTTCATCATTGGAGATCTCTTAGAACTTGCTAGACAAACATCTATTTCAAGCATCATGAAACAAATTAATCTTACTTTTGGACAGAGTGATAAATTAGATAGACCCTAGCATCACTTTCTGTCCCATGATTAGATCATGTTTCCTGAAAAAGAGCATATAATATGATTTCTGGATCTGAATCAGGCTGGAGATTGACCCTGTTGACCAGATGGTCACTTCTCAGCAGATTTGCAGGGTGCGTGGAAAAGGAAAAAAAGGCAAGGGTGGGTTTATAAGTGGATGTTGAGTAAAATTGTATAGAAATATAATGAACAGCAGGAGAGTGTAAGACACTCCATCATCTGAGAATCCAAGAATTAACTCTTTAGCCCAGCATGTAGCCTGAGATAGCTCACAGAGATTAAAAAATAGTGAAAGGACAAATTTTAGCTGGTGTTTTGGGGTGGGATGAAAGAAATTTTAAGTGTGCAGAAACATAATTTTGGCCATTCTTGTCAGCAGTTTGAAGAGCAAAAAAGACATATGGTATTTATCATAGTGCTAAAGTCTTAGAAATGAAAAATAACAATTATCAGAAAAGATCTGGAAAATTTGTTAGAACATTTGTTTTACACCCCTTCTCTCTCAGCCTGTGAAAGCTGAGAATTCTAACAGTTTAGAAGTTCAAAATCCTTTGTATGCAGTAGAAATTACTGTCTGTGCTACAACAGCATCTGGAGACTCTAAAAGAGTTTTGGCCTTTTGTAGGCAAATACATACCCGGTATGCACAGAAGCTGTGCATTTCCCACAGAGTTCAAATCCCTGTCACAAAAGATAGGAATGACATTCCTAGTTTATGTGGGGATGGCGGTTTGGTTTTGTTTTGTTTTTTCTTTGTTTGATTTTGATGTTTTTTGTTTTGATGTTAAAATTGTGGGGAAAATGCAGGACAAGAGTATATACATTGCTTGCAAATCACCAATGGTACATATCAGAACTGAGTCCATCACTGCCAAATGTCCTTCTGTAAGCATATAATGATTTTGGTTTTAAGCAGACAGTAATTTTACAGCTACATCTAAAAGCTGCAAGAGATCACTTGAAGGGATCCAATGGCTGGCCCATGACCTCTGCTGATAAACTGTGTAGGAACCACAAGGAGAGGTTGTACATATATTTGTACGTATGTTTGTGTAGCCAGTTGTATGCATCTGAAGCTACTTCTCATGCAAGGAGTGCCTTTCAAGTACATGTGTCAGAATAGTATCAGCAATGCAGTTTGTCAATGAGGAAAACCTGAGTAATTGAAGTAGAAGGCTATGAGAGAGAGAAAAAGCCACTTCTCATGATGCCTTAGAAGATATAGAGGGGAGATTTCTGTATCAAATGTCTTAAGCACAACCTCTAGACACTTCAGAATATTGAAGGAACTGCATTCCCTGCTTGAGATGTTTGTTGGATGAAAATGGAAATCTGCTACTGCATTTTAGAAGGTAATTATTAAAGTGAAAAACTTCAGATTATTGTGAGCACTTGTCCATCCCACATGAATCTATACTTTGTTGTTCTACAAGGTCACAGATCACCATGACATCAACAGGTCCCAGAAGACTTAGCTTGGTTGGCAAACCCAGGAACAATATTAAGTGACCAAAATAAAAGAAACACCATGTGGAGAACAAGGAAAAGAAATAAAACCTGAGATGTTTCCTGTAGTCACACAGTGTATAACAAATACTGCATGTAGTCAAACTAAAATAATCTGTTTGGTGAAGACAGGAAGAGAACCATATGAAGCAGCTGGAATAGGATGGGGTTTGAGTTAAATAAATAGATATTAAACATTTTTCACTACCATTAGAAATATCAAAACACAAAATCCACAACATATGCTAAGTTTGTGGATTAAAAAAAAAGAAATTAAAAAAACTATTTTTTTTTCATCTGGTGGAGCTTTCAGCTATGTTGAGGGCATATCTCCCTAAATTGTAATAGAAATGTTTTACTATCCATTGTCCAATTTGTAAAATATTTTATTTGGAAATAAATGAGATAAACTCCAAATAGGAAGGTTTCTTTTTAAGAAATTTGTCTGATCACTACTTTATTATTATGACACTGATTTATTAGAAAGTGTCCTCAGTTCTTTAGCATTATTTATCTAAGGAAATTAACACGAAGAATATAATTTTTAGAAATCTTTACCTGAAGGAAAGAAGTTGCTAGAATTGATTGAAATTACAGGAGAGAGATTATTTGCTATAATACTTAGCAGCTTTTTTTTATACTAATGCATTTATAGCACTTCCATAGGCAGGTTTGCTAAATCTTTGGCAAAATATATTTGAGTTTGTTCTACAGGCCGTGCTCCTGACAGTTGCCAGGCACAGATAGCTGTGGAAACTGAAGTCATGTATTTGTTCACTGTTCAAGGATAGGGTTCCTGAAGCAGATCTGACCTGGACCAAAGCATGGGTTTATTTATATCTTTATGCCTACTGGGTTCCCAGTTGAGCATTCCTGCCTTGCTGCCAATCCATGGGTTACATTTTCTAGCCAGTCTCTTCAGTGACTGAGACCTTCCCTACTGCCCTGTCAGTTATGGTGGGAATCAGATTACGCAAACAGGGCAGGAAGATGGAGTGCAGTAGAGAGGAAGGTGGAAACATTGGCTGTGGAAGGGACACCATCTGTCCAGCTGGAGAAACTCAGGTTTAGCTGGAGGAGCTCTGTTTTTTTTTTTTTTTTTTTTTGGCTGGTTGACGTGACAGACAAGATTTGTGAAGAACAATGAAACTGAATTTTATAGTTAGAGCACAGTGCTTTCACTCTTCTGGGCCAGTGGGAAAACAATCCCCTGAATGAGCCTACTTGCAACTATTCACTCAGCAGAGGTATCCCCACCCACTACTGCTTGCCACCAAAGGCTTCTTTTGGATAACGTCTACATTGGTGTTTAACCAAGGTAAACAGAGTGGGGACTCATAAGTTCTACTCATAGTTGTATCTGAGCAGAAACCCTGAATAGCCAAACATAGAAAAAAAAGTTATTTTATTGCACATTGGAATATTTTTCAGCTACTCTTACCTATGCTGAAGGTTAAGGAGAGGGAATGTGAGACAACAGAAGCAAAAAACTTGTAATTTAGTAACTAGAGTGCCTCGCCTGTAGGCACCTGTCTCCTGAAAGAAGATGGAAGCAGGGGATTTGCATTTGCATTCATGTGCAGTGTGTGCAGGGGATTGTAAACCTTGCCATGAAAGCTTTCATTGCAACTGAGGGACACCTTGGGCTATGCAGCAGGGAAGCACCAAGCTGACAAATGAAACTGAGAAGACACTGGTTCCCACACAGGCAGAGAAGCAGGGAGTGTTCTGTCTCCTTGATGCCCAGGGCCTGTAACTTTTCTTCCCTGAGAGAAAGCTGAGACTTACCTGCCAGTGAAGGGAGTGCAGACTGCTCTGAGCAGGGGAGCTGCTTTGCTGTGCAATAACTGTGTGCAATTATGTAAGAAAGAAATACCTGAGAGGGACAGAAAAATAAAAGGAAGAAAGAAAATAGAGAAGTGAGTAGGCTTGGCCAGATGAGCAGAGACGACTTTCAGGGTCACTGGGACATTTGAGGAGGAGAAAGCATTTCTCTCTCATGTTTTCAAGTCCTCACTGCACTAAGCAGTGGAGGGAGCATGAGATTGCATGCATGGGTTTTCTGACTCTGTCCCAAGAGGCTAAAAGTTGGGTACTCATCCACATCCAAAGACAAGAAAATTTCTCAGAATGAAACTTCCATTTAAAAGTTTGACTTTCAGGACACTCCCTGAGGAATGAGAAATTTTTATTGCATCTTTGATTCAAAATCATATTTCCCATCTCAAAGGTAAGTTTGCTGAACACTGAGGTGAGAATGGGAAGAGACGTCTTTCACATCCTTAGCTGAAACATCCAGGTGAGTGAAAATGAATCAAAGTTTACCGGGGGGAATAAAGGAGACAAAGAGGTAGAACATGATTTGAGCACCCAGGTTCAGGGTCTTTAGTTTACAAAGGAGATGTCCTGGGCTACAATATTCTGTGTCAAAGAACAGTTGCTGCGTTTTATACCAAAGAAAAACTGTCCCAGCAACAGACACACCAAAACTCTAAGTTTTTTCATCCTAAGCTGATGTCTTAACATTGGACTAGACTATTCCTTTGTCTTCTCTTCTTTTGATTCAGCAATCCCCTTATAGAGTGACATGGCTTGGATGGAGAGAAAGAGGAGAGAGAACATGGAGAGAAGGGTCAGTGTCAAAAGGGGGAGCTTGCTCTTTGCACCAGGCTGTGCTCCCACAGTTGAGACATTATTCTCAGATGCATCTTTCCTGCATCTGAAGATTGAATTGAACTATAGGTTCTTCTGCTTGGGTGAAAACCTCCTAGAGTGAAACTATTAAAAAAAAAAAAAAAAAGGGGGAGCATTTGTTCTCCTGCGCCTTGCGCAAGAGAGTGGTTCCTACTACTCCTTGGAAGGAATTTTTTCCTGTTAGACTGGCTTAGAAACACTCCAGCCAAGCCTCCCAGAATAGACCTCACATTAAACAGTGAATATTAAGTAGAAGAAGAATGCTAAGTAGAGGAAGACCCAGTTTCTGAATCTAAACAGGGCTTAGGCATGAGTGGCAGAGACTTGGCCTAAAGCCTGGTGATGGTTTAGTCCCATAAAAATTTTATTCTCTTCTCCCTTCACTTCTCAAAGTAGAATGTACCCAGTAACATCTTTAACATCTTTTAACTTCTTAAACATTTCCAAATGCTTGGATTCTTTGCTCTGTTTTCATGTTCAGATGCCTTCTACTGAACTTTTTAACTCACTTCTGCCTCTAGTTTGTTCTTTTTTATTTGTCCCTAGCATACAGCTGAGACTCAGTTTCCTGACTGCCTGCTCAGAAGGAAGGTGAGTCCTTGACTTTGGCTGCCCTTAGCATTACCATGTCCTGATTTTTCCCAAAAGGCCCAGGGTTAGGCCAAATGTAAGTAGGGGTTGCTGGAATTGCAATTGTGGATGCAAGTGCCTAAATCCTTCTTAAAGCCCCTACTCAGCACTGTAAGGTTGAAATCAATAAACTAAAGCCAGGAGGGTCTGAGGCAGATATGAAAAGTTTGAGGTAAGGAGTTTAAAAATAGGTGCCTATTGGTGGTTCCTTTTCATGATGGGATAGTAATTCATTCATGCTGGAAGCCTTTGTACAGGGACTATATGAAGTCTTTAATTAAAGCTGATTAAAATGGTAATTTTGAGCCCTGATAGTTTAGAATAACAATTTTTTCTCTCCTCACTCCACATTTGAAAACCTTTAAACTACTTCAGTGAACTGCAACCTAAGTAATCCTGCTCCTATTTTTAGGGACATAAGCCCTGGCTTCAGCAGGGCCATGGCAGTTAGAATAAGAAGATTTTCCAAGTGTGGAGGATTAGCCTTTGCAGCAGTTGTATGACAAAGCAATATAGTTGCCAGTGATAACAAGGAGGGGGAAAGAATTTATAATTTATTACATATTCATATTTGTCTTTTTTAAACACAGCAATCTGTGAAAATGCATCCAAAATTATTCTATGTTTTCTGTTTGTTTTGTTTTTGTGTTTTTTAATTACTCAGAGCCTTCAGTTCCACAAATGTCTCACCTCACTGCAGAGCAGAATAGATGAATACTGGATGCCAGTTCTGTCCTGGAACTGAGAACACTAAGCATCACAGTTTGGGTCCTGTCTAATCCTCTGGTGTGGAGTTAACCTGCTAAGACCTAAAAGCTCCTCTCTTCCTGGTACTGATCTTTGTAATCATGAGGAAAACAGCTAATTAAATACACAGATGAAGGGACATTTTATTATTCAGCTCTTAGATATCTATACTAGCTTTACTTTTCCTGTAAAATCTGTACTCCAGCTGAGCAAGTGAACTAGTGCCCTTAAATTTTATGACATCAGTCCTGCACTGGTGAACCTGCAAGATGACAAAGGAGATAAATTACTGAAACAGCAAACCAGCAGAGGATAGTGCAGAAGGCTAAGAGGTAAACTTGTCATTAAAGCAAAAAACCCCAACTCACAACTTTCTCCCTTAGTCCCCTCAAACAAAACACCCAAAACTCAAAGTTCTTTTATAATCCAGCCAGTGAAACATGCAGGGTTTCAGAACTAGAATGGATAACACAAGGTAAGAAACATGGAGCTCTGTATTTTCACTGATTTGGGATAAATCTCCCTTTTCTGTTGCAGAAATTTTCAATGTAAAAAGATGACAACAGCGACATCAGATATTCTTGGTTACCATAATTTAAATGTTCATCTGGTCCTGCTTACATTGTCTTGAAGTTCACGCTTTGTAGATTTTTCAGAGATCTCCCTTTATTGACACAAAGATCCACAAACAGATCTCTTTAGACTCATACATGTATAAGTGTTTACAGCTCCTAGGGAATGCATCTCTCTTTATGCCACCTTACGGCATGAAGAAGCTATCAACTCCTGAGAGAATACCCCATTGTGCACATACTGTAAGCTGCTGGAATGACTTTGTGCCATTTGTCCTTCTTGTGGTGCCTTAGGTCTCACAGCAAGATGTTGAGCTCAGTGGGAAATTAGTAGAGTCTTAAACACCTGAAGGCTTCTTTAAATTATGGTAATTGCTGGTGGGCAGGTGGAACAGCCAATCTGAAACTTCAGTAAAGGAAGTCCCAGGCATCCTTCCCTTTCCACACCAGTGCTTGCTGCAGGGTGTTGTAAAAGCTCAGCAAAAAAGACACTGTTCCAGATGCTACATTTATTTCTATGGAGAGTCTCATGCATTTTTCTGGACAAAAAGATACTTTGTGTTTTCAAACAAATAAAACCAGTAAACATGTGTGTATCTTCCTTAATGAGTTTAACTGGGACTTATTATGAACAATTTTGATTTTTAATCTATTTCACTGGGTTTGGACATTAGCAAAGTTTTTGCCCTCTGATACAGACCCATGGTCAAAGTTACAAAGGCATCTTTGATGCTGATAGATACACCCCGTGGGATTTGCAAAGCACCTGAATGTTGCAGACACCAAATTTTAATTGCTTGGGCAGAATCCTAAAAGAGACATATCCACTAGATGACAAATTATCTAAAAATCAGTTGTGATATCGTCTAAGTTTCAGGTGTCAAACCTATCATTCCCATAAAAGAGTCCTAAATTTTAGTTGAGGAATCTGAGGTTTCTACAAACTTCATGGGAGACTCCAGCCCTTCTTTTTGCTTTGCAACATGCAACTTGTCAATGCCTAGAGTTAGTCAACTCTAGTGAGTAACAACGTTTTCAGAGAAATATCTGAAATATTGTTAATTCTTGTGACTTAGGCCTCAGATTCAGGCCTTCAGGACATTTTGATCAGTTCTGCAGCTACAGATAAGGCTTTTTTGTGTTGTTGTTTTTTTAAGGTTTTTTTGTTTTGTTCTTTCCCCTGAGATTAGAGAAATCTTTGGCTTCAGCTTCTTTTCCCCTAGACATTACCTTGAGCATCAGTCTGCATGGTAATCAGGCAAGACGAGACTTTGAGCTACAGTAAACTCAGCCAGTGGGTGTGAATAAATACCAGATACCATAAACCAGAAAGGAGTGTATAACGAAATAGTTTTGGGTGCTAAAATAAGGTGTACAACTTGAAAAGTAGATTTCTGGTCCCAGCTGTTTCTGTGAAAACTTCTTTAGAGTTTTTAACCCATTGGCTAATAAGAGGGTGAGAAATTGAGGATTACTGCCCAGGATTATCAAAAAACATTACCCCTAATACTCCTTGCTGGATACTCTTTTCCATTAATGATGCCGCTCAAGTTTCTTGCAATGCAGTGCAGGAAAGGCAGCATGTTATCCATCCTATCAGGCTCATTCATGCTAGTCTCTTGGATATGTGGGTTGGACTTCCCTCAAGTTAAGGATTCAGTAGTACTTAATGCAATGTTTCCTACCTGTTCTGCCACAGAAAACATCTACTTCTGCTGCCTCAACTGTAAAGAAATGGTTCCCTTCCTTACTTTGCAAGTGCATTGAATACCTCTGCTAGAGTGGGGTCTTCAGCAGGTGTGGTGTGCGCTAGGCACCAGTGTACATACAATGGGCATATGCTGAAGACACAGGAGCCTAGAAGAACTCTTAATTAGGAGGCATCTAACAAAGTTGATATGGTTTGAAATTAAGTGACAGAAGGGTGCTGCCTTCAAATTTGATTGGAAGTTTCAGTTCCTAGAAAGGCACTTACCTGATTCTTTGAAGAATTAATTACAAATTTAACTTTGGGGTTCTTCTGCCCTCTGAGCCCTAAGTAAAGAAATAAAAGCTTTTTCTTTACTTCTGCCTTTACTAATAGCACTCTGATGGTTCAGTTTGTCCTCTATAGAGCCTCAAGGCTTCACTTATGTTGTGGCAGTCTGGTTTGACATGTTTGTCAACTTAAACATCAGCACGACACTGCAGCAGAACGCTGGTGATTTAGGTGTAAAATAAAATTAAGATAAAAATAGTGCAGGGAAATTTCACATAATGTCAGAGACCCTATTCTGGCATAATTCCATGTCCTCCAGAATATCCTTCCATTAAACTGATTGCAAAGCTTATATGCACTAGAAATTGAAAGGCAATGTGGGTTTATCACTTAATCTTCAATATTAGTTTGTCCTTTTTTATTATTATGTGGGACACTTTAGTGGAATCTCTTCAGAGATGATAAAATTTCATTCTTGGTTTTCCATTTTAGAGTTGTCAGTGGAACAAGTATTCTTCATAGATCATTTTGACCTGAGGTCTCCTCATCAACAATGAGGACCATACTCTGAAATATGTTCAACTTTCTTTTGAATGTGTCATGAATTTGCTAATCTTCAGGTCACCCTCTATGCCACTCGGATAAATTATAAGCCTAGAGATTCTGCAAATGCTGAGCAGCATCTCTCCCTCTCTCTTTTTTTTTTTAGTACTTTTTCCTTGCAGCAGAGATTTGTTTCGTGCACAATCATTTTAATTTATCAGGATATGTGTTAGACATTTTGAATAAGATCAATACTGAACTGAACTTTCACTCAAACAGGAACTAAATTAATCTTGATATTAAGGAAACAGTATTTAGAAATACTAAATCTCCATTTTGCAGAAATGTAGCAATTTCACAAGAAAATGAGAGTGAGATATTTACAGAATCATTTATTGACACACTTGGCTGATCTTCGGATTAGAATAAGTTTTTATTTTTTTCAAATTTCCTCATCACTGATTATATTGGTTATGGCTTTAATGTGCAAAACAATAAATATCTGTAAATCTGGTTCATTGGGGTTTTTGCACTATGGTTCATTATATTGCTACCTCTTAGCTAGATCCTGTTCTAGTGAGGTAAATCCCATGGGAGCTGCACTTAGATCAAACTATGCATACATAATATGCAGCTGACATTGTTTATGAAGTGCTAACGGAAGTGGCTGATTTTGCTTCTACTGAAGTTGGTAAATGCAGAATAAATCCTGAAATGAGTATGTATACATGAGCATTATTTGTTGTGCACATGTACCTTTACCTGGCAGATATACTAGGGACAGGCAACACTGCTAAGAGCTATGAATATGAAGACAGCACAAACTTTAGCAAGACTAACAATCCTTCAACTGGAAGAAGTAATGGTTCCAGCTTCCCAGATTACTTATGCTACAATGAAACTGGAATGCTCTGGTTAATAGTATATGTGTTTGCTCCTAATGATATCTTCATATTGGAAAATATTATTTTAATGAAATAAAAATTGGTTAGATGAATTTGCTTATTTCACTGAAGCTTCAGAAAAACAATTTCTTGCCTTAAAAATATTCTCTTTCCAGATCTGTAATATTTTGGTTTTTCCATTTTTAAATAGCTTTTGAATTTTAAAAATGCATAAAATCAAAGAATCACAGAAAAATTCATGTTGAAAGGAATTTAATTCAGTCTCCTCATAATGGGCTCAATGTTATACTCAAACCAGTTTATAGAGTATACAACTGTATAAAAAAATCAGATGTGAGACAAAATATTGTGATTAATCATAAAACAAAGAAAAAAGATAAATGATGCTTTCAAGAAAATTTGAAATTGTCTGCTTTTTTTTCTGGTAAGTTATGATCCAATATTGAAAAGATAAGTTTCCCAGGAAGCAGAAACTCTTTTATAATTCATTTATAACTTCAGTTGACAGCATCACAATGTACTAAAGCTAACACAATAATATAACAACCAGATTCAGCAACTGAAAACCTCAAGTGTGAAAATTAGAGCTGGTTAAAGAGTTACACTGTTGTAGATAATGTGGTTGATTTACTCAGAGTGAATATTGACTGTTCTTGTACACAAGAATAACATTCTATCCTAGAAGAATAGCAATCCAACTTGCATGCTGAGCTCAAGCACAAATAATATGTCATTTCAGCATCAAATGGAATAGTTTATTCCAAACAGTGAGGATACCTCCTCTTTGGATTACCTCTCCTTTTGGGATTCCTCTGCAACTCCATAGCAGTATTTTAAGAACCAAAATTCCAGAATCAGTGCTTCTGGTTCCCCAACCATGCTAAACCCTCTTAATTCATCTGGTTCTCACAGTCATGAAAAACTCTGTGTCTCTCCTGTATCAGCTTCTTGAAACAAATAAAAGTGAACCAAAGTTAAACCACTGTCCTGAAACATATAAAATGAAATGAAGCAAGCCTTTCCACAACCCTCTTCCTCACACAGCTGATACCATAAGCAGGGAAAGGAACATTGGCTTTAAAAAGACAGCCTTCATGTATAAAATCTGTGGATCTTAGTTAAGCACCTAATACAGTCTAGAGTGCTTCCTTTTAATTTTTGACACTTTGATCAGACAAAATGCTGCCGGCAACTTTGTACAATATTTTGATAGAAGTGTGCTATGAACAAACAATTCCTGTTGCAAGCATGACAGGAAGAGACAGTAAAGGCAAGAAAGCATAAAACAAACACATACATAAAGACTCACAATAGAGAGGAATAAAAATTTTAAAAGAAGCAACAATGAAGACAAATAATAAAACCAAAAACAAATATCAATGGAATCTAGAAGACCGAAAGAGGAAAAGGGCAGTGAAGCAGCAAAATGAAGAATACAAAAAATAGAAGAGAAAAGGAAAGCAAATAAAAATTAATTATATAAATCTATGTGCAATCACACTGCACAGAAATAAGGGAAGTAGAACATCTAGGGAGATAAGGAAATAACAAAAAAAAAAAAAAAAAGAATGCAAACTGAAATGTGTGCTTTTGGAAGCTGGGAACAGCAAACAAATTCTGTAATGTACAGTAATAATGAAAAGCAAGGGGCAGGCCAAGAATTTTGAAAGACATTTCTTGTCCACATGTTTAAAAAAGTTTCAGGCTCACTGATTTTAGGATTTTTTTTTAGGCTTCTGATGATTCTTTGAAGGTTTGAGTTAGTTCATCCACCAAAAGCTTTGTGGAGGAACCAATGCTAATGTTTGTAGGATAACAGTGAAAAGGGTGTTTTCAAATACACAGGCAGATGCAGGATAGAGGGAAGGGAATCACACCTGGGGGTGTTTCTGTTAGATCATCATTCTTCTTAAATACCCCAGTAATCTCCTAGTTGGGTTCTACCACTGTACTATTTATTTGAACATCTGAAAACTCGTGTAACATAGTGAATGTTTATGATGCCTCAAGAGGATCAAAAATTTTGATATCACTCCGAAAGTGTAGCTGAACAAGAAGATAACACAGACATGTCCTAATCCTGTATCACAGACCACTGTTTTTTTTCCTGTGATTCCCTATCCTTGCTCCCCTAAATTCTTTCACCGTCAATAAAGATTTCCACTTACATATTCTAAGTGCTGTTTTGGTTTTCCTTCCTCTCCCCCTCCTCTTTCTGTTGTAAGGGCCACATTGGTCGTACCTGTTCATTAGCAAAGGGGATAGCTAGGGAAAGGAGCTTAGGAAAAGCAACTGGGAGCTGCACATAGGTGGTCAGTGAGGAAGAGTGGGCTAATTCAGAGCCAGAGAATTGAATGGCTGGCAGACACAAGTAGGAAACAAAAAGGAGTCAATGTAGATAACAGGTATGGTTCAAAAATGCTCTCTTGGTAAATAAGAGGAAATTAAGTGCCCCAAAGCTGAATTGGCAGTGACTTGCTGTTCCAGAGGTGTTTTTTATATTCTTTCAGAAAGTACACATTGAATCCTTGAGGTGCTTAAGAATGTCTTGTGCCTGCACTAGGATCACTCAAAGGTGTGTGTCTCCTTGACTCCAGCAGCTGCAGCAGCAACCGTGGATGTGTGGCTTTTGGAAAACAGCTGGTACCCAGTCAGCCAGCATGAGCATAGGAGGATTCAGCCTGCAAAAGGCCATGTAGTTATAGCCCCACTCCCTCTATAACAGCCCTGCACTATTGCTTCTTGAATCCTATCATAGGGCTACCTAAATCTAAATATATGTGCCTCAAAATGCAGTTTTCAGCTGGGTTCCACAGATCCAAATGATGCTGAGAGGTAGCAGATGGAGGTAGCCTGAACCAACTCCCCAAGGAAGAGTCTGCCAGTCCAGCAGAGCATTGTTAGAGCTTTTATAACTGCAGACTATAGATCTAGGTGACAATTTCCATCTTCAGGGAGGCATTAGTATACACAGATTTCAAAAATGTAAGTTAACACTAGCTTCACTTTTTATTGCATGGTTTATAGAGGTTTAATCACATTCACATACCATATTTTGTGAGACTCCAGTTCTGTGTGAATAGCATTTTGGGTCAAAAACCAGCAGGGTCTATGGAGTGAATATACGCATACATATATGCATATATTTTTTTAATCTTATATTGACAGTTATTGAAATACTACCTCCAAAGAAATAATAACATGCTGACACCTCCTTTTTTTTATTCTAACCCGAGAAAAAAATTGAATAAAATAATCTATCAATTTCACAGCAGTGAAAGAGTTTTCTTTTTCTCAATGACAATTGTGCCCACTTGGTTAATAGGACAGGAAATTTAACTGCAACGTATATTACTTTGTTCTTTAGGTACAAATATTAAAAGGTAAAAATGTTAGCTTGTGGGGTTTTCTGATATTCTGGAGCAAAAGAAAAGGAGGAATATAATTCTCTTTAACCATATTAAAGGCTAAGGTAAAGAGTGTGAATTTGTTTTAGTTAAACCAAATCACTCTACCAGCTCTTGCCCTAAACAAAGTAATTTTAACAAATTCTGTTGAATGGAACCCAAGTGGGATGAAGTGCCAAGTATTTTGTTGCCAACTCTGAATACTGGTGACATTATCTTCTTATTTTGCCAGTTTAATAGAGAATCAATTGTAGGATGCTACAGAAGCTCAGCTCCATAATCATTAATTATGGTTTCTGTATTAACTACAAAAAAAAAAAAAAAAAAACCAAAAAAAAAAAAAGGTAAAACCTTGATTACTTTTAAATGTCAAGTTAAGCCTGTACAAGGCCAATAAATATACTGAAAATATACTGAAGATTCATTGCTGTTGGCATCATTGTTGGTTACAAAAAGTACAGTGTTTTTACAGCTGGGAAAAAGTAAGGCAAAAGACTGTGGAATACAGTAGCATGAAATGCTGTATTAAAATTTACAGTAGTGCTCAAAGACAGAGTTGTTCAGGAAAGTGCTATGCAGTTAATAGGTAAACATTGTGACCATAAAAAGTTTTTTTAAAAATTCCAAACCCAGAGTGATGCTTTTATCCTAGCTTTGATTATTAAACATAACACTCCATGTGATATGAGGGTACCTTGATTTGGAGATGTGAACCTATTGGAATCTATCTGTCAGCAACTGCAGCAGGCTTTACTTTTTCTGTTGAACAAATATGTTAGTCCCCTTTGCCATGTAAAACATTCCTTTTATTAAGTTGGAGGAAGCAACCTGTTAAGAAAAATCCTCAGATTTGGGCTCTAAATTTGAGGTAGCACAACCATTGGGAATAGATGTTATTCAGCAAGGTTGTCCTTAGCCCTTTTTGCTAGGATAAAGCTTACTTTTGGGCAGAAAGGGAGGCTCAGACAAAGTGTCTGTGGCTTCATGGTTTTTATTGCTATGCTTGAGATGAAAAGACATTTGTGGTCTAGCCTCTGGGGGATATACCATGTTCCCTGTAAATATTAGGTCACCCACTGATTTACAGCTTTACTTCTGAAGTTTTCTGGACAAAGAACAGTAAACCCAGTAACCCTTCTTTTGAAAATGTACTTTGCATGTACCTTTCATTACACAGCATTTCAATAAAAGAAATAGAGCTCGATAACTTGTGGCAATATTCTATTTACAGATAGTTTATTTTTAATTATCTTCTTCCTGTAATGCTTACTGTCAGACTATATCTTCTATACACTTGCACAGATTGGTAGTGGCTGAAACAGAAATAAAATGGTTTGAATTTTTTTCTTAAACCCTTGGCTTTTTCAAGGCTTCACACTGCAAATGGAGAATATGGCATTACAACTAAAATGTTTTGGTATGGAAGGCTGTCATGGAATCATAACAAGTTTATCCGTGTTTGGAAACTCATGTTTTCCAGTTACAGCAATGCCTGCTTGTCTGGAGCAGTTGCTGTGGTTATTTTTCCACCATAGCTAGTAGAGGATGATAGCACTGTCAAAGCTATATGTCTTGGGGAAGCCTGATTGCCTTTTCAGGGCTGTCTAGTTTTGCTTTCTTAACATCTGGAGGGAGTGTTATATCAATTGGACTTCAACACAAATCAGAATCATTGCAATGTGCAAATAGTAATTTGTATTTATGTACCAAAGTTTATATTTTAGGATATTGCACAAAATCCCTGACTGCATCATTAAATGGTTATACTCTAGTATTTATTAACCAGTTTTCTACTGACAGCAATTTCATCACACATTCATAAGGAGGAGTTGTTCTTCTGGCATATATATGTATTTGTTATAATAATCACAAAACGCCCCAGAAGGACTATTAAATGTGCCTGTTTCTACAATCTGTTTATGTAATGCTTATTATATGCACAGCATATATCTGCTTTTCAAGGAAATTGCAATAAAATGTGCAAATAACAATCTCTTTAAGGCAAAGACTTTTTATTCCAAGTGCATTGCCAGCAGCCAACAACGAAAAACAGAGTAAGATATGTATAGTGTGTTGTCACAAGATACATCAGATATGATCACTGTTACAAGTCTCCTTTCCCTAAAGGTATTTTTTCTTAGGCTGTCCTGAGGAAAGCAAGCCTTTTGAACAGGCTTGGCGATTTTCTCTGCAGGGTCAAGAGATGTGCAAATTAGAAGTTGCCAAAAATATTTCACAGGCACATACAAAGACCTTGTACTTGTCTTTAAACAGCCAAAGAACCTCAAGTCTAGCAAGTAGACTAGAGATATGTCAAGTGATGAAATTGAATGTGAATGTAAAAGCTTTTCTCTGCTAAAAAAGAGCACAGCCTTTAGATTAATATTAGCAAACCCTACTATGTCACATTGCTACAATAAGCATCTCTCTCTGGGAGATAAGAATACATTAGTTCAGGTCAATATCTGCTCTCCCATCAGACAAAATTACCTAACTGTCTTTGTCTGGTAATGATAATGACATTGTTAGCCTCCAGGGAGCTGACGTCACACAACTAAGCAACTCAGGAAGAGCACAGTGTACAAATGCATAAGTGAACCGGCAAAGACCTCCACGGGTATGGACTGATTCAGCTGAAGGATGCTGTTTCAATGCCGTAAAAAAAAAATCCAAATATGCCCCAAGCTGCACTTAAAAAAACCCAAGCAACTTGCAAAAGAGCGTTTTAGGCATATAAACAGTTGTAAGTGACCCATCAGGAAAGAAACTATTTCAAGAGCAGGAGGCGTGACTGAATCAAATCTATGATGCACAAACCACACTCAGATGTATACGTGTGTGTTTGCATTTGTCATGGATAATATTCCTTTCTGCTCTAAAAGATTGAAATCCTTTGCCTAATCTCTTTCACTGTATATATCTATCTACATGCACCTGCCTACCTCCTGGAAGTGCACTCAGGTCTTCCAAAGACAGCCAGGAGAAAGTAACTGAATATCAAAGCTGGTTAATAAGGCTGACTCTACTGTATTATCATCATTGAAGTAACAGTGGCATATGAAATCCTTTGCTACTAAATGAAGAATGACTGTGAACTGTTGGAATGCTTTATCTGTTTAATAAGAAAGGAACAGCCAGTTTATCAGAATGATTGTGCAGGCTAAGGTAGGAAGATTTTTTGGTGTTTGTTCGAGGCTTTACATGAAGCTAATTCTCTCTGTATATTGCATTTATTTGATTAAAAGAGAAGTTCAGTCAATACTGCTGTAGAAAAGCCAAGGCATGTCTGAACTCATTAAAGTACTGTTTGTACGCTGACACTGATGAAAGACCTGCTGCTGGTGCTGCTGCGAGTCCATTTAGTTTTTATTTGACATCAAGTTGCTTTGCCTGTACTGTCAGAGCTTGTATATGAAGCTGCACTACCATAAAAAAGAGCACATCTGACAAGGAGCTAGGGATTTCTCAAATGATACCTGGACAGTGCCTCATTTGCCTGGTGTGTGATATAACAGATCTGGGCAATCTGCTTTTCATTTGCTTTCTTCCCCATCTCAAAATGGTGCCTATGCTCTCTCCACGGTCTGCTCCAAATAGCTGCATGTGGGAGGAGATACCTGCAACACAGCTTCTCCTACCCGCAATCCACTTCACACATGTTTGAGATGGGGAAAAGAAATGGGGCAGTCACAGGCACCCGAACTCAGCACTTGTGAAAGGAAGTAGCTCTGCTAAAGCAAAATCTTCTGCTGCCAATGGTTTTCAGCCCACTGGGCTGCCAGGAAAATCTGCTGTCAGTGGATGCAGCTTACCTAACATCATAACTGTGCAGACAGACTTTTTGTAGGGCATTCATGAAGGCTGACTTAGCCTGCTCAGGCTCATGTCACCAGACTGCCTCTATAGCCTGGGCAGGAGCAGTGAAGCATGCAGGACCATTATGTGATCCTGTTTCTCTCTGGTGACTGCAGAGGTGATTATCCTCACTACGCTAAAGTTAGCTTCCATGAAAACGTTTTTAGTTGGGCTTTTATCAAAATGACTGCTTCAGGGTCGAGCAGATTATATTCCCATAGCTCTGTTTTGATGTGCTGTTTTGCTTTATTTCTCTCTTCATGGTGCTTCTTAAGCACTGCCCAGAATTTTTAGAAGCTTCAGATCTGATCTGATTCATCTCTTTTGAATAGCCTTTCAATGTTAGCCAGAGAAGATAATTTTTATTCCCTCTTTTTATCTGCAAGCTAGATTTCTAAACGGATTTGTCCCACTCTGCCTATCTGAAGTTTTCTTCGTTGCTTCCCTTTAATGATTTCTGAGCACACTGGTCAATTCTGATGCTGTTTATCAGGGCACAGAAATATTTGCTTACTGGAAAAAAATACAGAGGGGACGCTGAGGGATTTGGGCTGGATTAACCTGGGGAAGAGTGTCTCCCCTGTATATCTATAAGCAGGTAATCAAGAAGGTGGAGCTGGGCCCTTCACAGACTTGCAAGGCAGGGGAAGAGGCATAAATTGAAAGAGAAGAGTTTCAGGCTGGATACAGGGACAATGTCTGAGAGAAGCTCCTCACTCACAATGTAGGCTTCAAGACCCAGCTGAATGAAGGCCTCAGCAACCTGTTGTGATCTCAGAACTAACCCTGCTTTGAGTAAGATCTTGAACTAGAGCTCCCCAGAGGTCCTCTCCAGCCTTGATTATTTTGTGATTAGTTTTATCCATAGAGAATCTTAAGCACTGCTGAGCTTAGGCAGGATTGCCTGACCAAACTTAGTGGGTTTTTAAAATTATATTTAGGAGGAAATACTTAAAGGTTTGTCTATATTTTTAGCAAATAAACTACTTAAAACTCTCTCTCTATACATATATATGCATTAACCTGGGAAAGCGGAATTTTGTGCCATATGAATCTCAGAACTACATGTGACAGTGATAGTTTGAAATCCATTCTTGCAAACATGTTCTGGGATTTAGGGTCTTTGTCTTCTTCAGCATTGTTTCCATATTATTACTTTCCTCTGACCCTAGAAACAGAAGATTTATATTCCCTCATCAGGAAGCTGTTGAGCCCCACTCACTTTAATGAGAAAAATCCCTGCAAGGTTCACCCTGTGTGTCCAGTCTGGAAAAGCCCAAATCCTGCTGCATGCACTTAGCCTCAATATCATTCAAATGCCCAAACAAAATCTTTGCCGTAAGAGGCAGCAGCAACATGCTTCTGCATCCAGAATCACACCCTGCTGTGGTCTCAACTCTTTCTCACCTCCCAGTTCTTTCAACAGAGGGAATGTTTGGATGAGAGAGGAATCAATCATCCTTATAAAGACCAGAAAAATCTTCTGTCTCACCCTCTACTCCTACAAGGCATAGTGGCATCCAGATGAGCCCAAAGTTCTCACTCTTTTGCCCTTCTAGCACACCTGCTATCATCAAAATGAAGGTTGTCAGGTTGGCTCTGGGGTTATTCTCTTGGCAGTGCAGTCAGGCATAGTGCTGCTCTGATGGCTACACTGCACAAAGGACACAAAACCAGCTCCAACACTGTTCCCATGCTTTGTGCATGTGAGACCACTTGGAGTGAGAGGAGAAGACATGTTTCACACAGAGACATTCTCTCAGCATCTAATGCAAACACCTGCTGTGGATATCCTATCTTATTTTTTTCTCCAAGAAAGCTTTTTTCTTCAACCCTCACCAAGGTCTTGATTTGTCTTGACCAGGGGTCATCCTCAGAGGCCTGTCTCCCTGTCACAAATTGTCAGAATATTCTCCTCTTATTCCACCTGGAGAAAATTTGGCAAAGAGCTAGATTTGGCAAGCAGAAAACAAAAGCCCAACTTTGCCCTTTCAAATAGCATTTTTAACTTCCATGGAAGAATTCCAGCTAGGCAATCTACCCCAGAGTTTCTATTTACCCCATGCAAAGTAATGCTACTGCAAAGATAGTAAGCAACTTGTGTTATTTAGCTGAAAATTACATTTTGGGGACAAGAAAATAAAATTAACTTGTTGAAAGATTGACTCTGCAATGTTCTCTGCACGAATGAGTGGCAGGTGAATGGCCCTGGCACAAAGACACCATGGGCAGACTGCATGGAATGCCAGTTAAGGACACTAGATGTGCACACAGATTAAGAATTAATAGGGTTTATAAATATATTCTGCCAGTCAAACAATATTATCTTTAATTCCATCTGTAAAAGGGGTTTGCATGCTACACATGTCTTTTTATATTTTGAGTGCTAAAGCTGTTTCAGTAGAATGGACAGGCATGCATTTCATATTTTGGTAGTAAATTAAGCGATGGCTAATTTTGATTCCCCAGGTACTCATCCAAAAAGATTTTTGGATAACTTAGGTCCCAATATTACTTTCTAGATGCATTCACTTCATAAACTTACTCTTTCTTGAAATCCTTGCAGCCCTATGTGGTTTTTCAGTGATAAATATTTATTGTTTGTTTTTTACTCCACCTCAAGAAACGACAGTTTTGGTATTAAGAAAAGGGATTTTTTATATTAAGAAATCATTATTCTTGTGAAATAACTAGGTTTGTTTTTGTTTTTGTTTTTTTTTTCTTTTTTATTAAGAGATTATACTCAGATTTCTTTTTGCAAATATTTGTTTGAATTCACAACAAAAATACTATTCGTATTTGTTTTAAGGAACACCATTTTGGAATGATAATTAGAATGGCTTTCCTGTGGAAGAACTACCCCAAGCACCAAACACAGCTATGCCAAGTACATTCATTACAATCCCTCTTGAGAGAAATGCAGTCCCTGTCAGGCAAAAACTCAAGAAAAATAAAGAATGTTTAAACAAGCAATCTGCTTGGTGTTTATCTACACATGGGCACACATGCTTAATATTCCTACTGACAACCATTTATCTTTTCCCTACTGATTCTTTCTGGTGCCTCATGTTAATTATTTTTTTTTCATTATATTTTTCCAGTTGTATCCCAAATTTATTATATGATTTATAACCAAAACCGTGATCTCTGGTCTAAATAATCTGCATGCTGAAAACAACATTAGACTAATATGCCACAGGATACTGAAACCCTTCACTGATTGCTACAATAAAAGTCAAAAAGATTGATTGTGTAAGAATTCCTTCAGGTCATTTGATTGCTGTGGCAGGTGCTGGTTTATTTGCAAATTCCAACAAAAAAGCTGGTTTCCAGCAATATAAGTTTGTGAGGATAGGAAAATTGCAATGCTTGGAATATTTCTGCAATATATGTCAGCTTCTTCATTTCCATGGGTTGGACAAATGCAGAACCTGCAGCAGACTGTACTGTATTCTTTTGGGGAACAGAGAGGACAAAGTTCTTGCCAGCGTTTCCGAAGATTTTGGTATATGCATTCAAATCTAAATACAAGATTATCTTGATGAAGTTCTGGAAGTTGATAAGATTGTTGTTATTGGGGTTAAATCAATGCATCTGTGTGTATACATGCATGTACTATGTATTATATATTCAAGTGGGAAATTCCATCTGGTTTCTATTACCTTTGGTACAAAGACATGGTGGGATAGACCTATGAAGGGAAAATGAATTAGATGTTTGTCAACATCATATGCCTAAACTCAGAAGAAGAAACAGAAAGGAAAAATATCTTTTCCAAGTTGACTTCCAACTTGATGTTGTTCATCACAACATCATCTTAACATGTTCATAAAAACACTGATTGCAGTGTCTGCTCTCACACATGGTTCTTTTTTCCTCTCCTTCCTTCTATCCCCAGGCAAGAGTTAAGGGGTCGAACTGGGTTACTTTCTAATTGTCATTACTCTGCAATATACAATACATATTTTCTTAGTGAGACATATCAAAAAAGGCACCTGCTTAATTTGAATGTAGAGTACCTTAGTTCTTGTGAGAACATGTCCTGCAGTCTTTCAGAGACATAAGAGAACATGCAATTGGGAAATAAAATTTAAAAAAAGTTTAATCATTGAAACACTGAGAATTACTCCAATCATCCTATCTTCTCCATGTCACACCTTCAAAATCCAAATGAGACTAGTATGTGTACCAAGTGACACAGTAGATGAGGAAATTACAGTAGATGAGGAAATTACAGTAACTTCAGGATCTGAATGTCATTGTTCAGTGCCATTAGAGTAAAGCTTGAGGGAGAGATTTGGTAGCATGGACCATGCTACCATAATATCGTGGCAGCACTAGAGTATGCTGAGCTCTAACAACAAACTGGGAAGACGGTAATGTCTCCTGAACTCAGAATTAGCCTCACTGGTCTCTCTCTGAAGTGTAGCAAGATGAAGTGCATCTTTTTCCAATATCCCAGATGGTTCTTGTACAATCCCTATAACTTCTTTCAGTCTCCTATTCCCTTCCCGCTTTTCCTTCCAAAATGCCACTGAATATGAATAATTTAATTTGCCTGCCAGAGTTCTCCATCACTTTCTCCAGCCTTAAGAGAGTAACTTTCTAACACTGTATTTCAATGTCTCCTGGCAGAATATTTTCCATCTGCTTTTTAGATGTGTGAGTGTGGGAGGGGCAGAGGAGGCTGGGATGACGGGGGTGGTGTCAAGGAACAACGCCAAGACATACTGCTCTCGTTGAAATGATCTACTGCTTCCTTTCTGTTTCCACAGGGCTTGGTACACTGCTCTCACTTCTCTTCAGCGTGGCTGCTGTTCTTCACTTCTTCCTGAGGTAAGGATAAGAAGGAAAGAGGAAAAGAAAGTCAACTTCTCAATGCGTAACTTTCAGAGTGTGTTTAGATTGGAAAAGTCTGTGAAATAAAGCTTTTATTCCTTTATCCTGGGCTTTTCGTCTCATTGTAGCTTGCATGAAAAGTATTTGAAGTATGGGCACTGATCTGAATGGACTGAGGGAGCCAGGCAAGAAGGTGGGCACCCACAAGGAAAGGGAGCTGAACTCTATCTGTGGCAGAGATCACTCTGGGCATCGCTCTAGGAACAGGGACAACAAGGAGACTTTTGGTTATCACAAAATGTAAAAAATATAAAACAATAGCTGTTCTCCAAGATACCATTAATAGGAATAACACAAAGTTATTTGCCATGTGGATTTTAGGGGTTTGCCTTTACAATGAAGAAATCCCAACAATGAATAATTTTCCTCTATTTGAGCTGGGAGCACCCGATAAATCTTAGGTCTTCCCCACATCTAGACATGCCTTTGAAGTGGTTTTCTGTGACAATACATAAATAAAGGGAATCTGTAAGAGACATCCTGAAGCAGTCTTTAGGATTCTATTGAAGTACAGTTATATAATAAGAAGAAGCAACTTGGATTAGCTCATGAAAGTCAAGAAACATGACAGCAGGCATTATGCTTAAAGTGGAACTTATTAATGATAGATTAAATAATGCAGTATCCTGTTATCCTAAAGGGCTATTCAGGCAGTTTGATGCCTGTGGCTATGCCTGGTGTGGTGCACCCCATCACATTCAATCACAGATGCTCAGTCCGGCTGTGCAAGGACTTTATGTAAATAGAGACCTCTTGGAAATCCCACCCACCTTTGCCACAAGCCAAGGAACGGAACTCATTCTGTGGTGCAATATTAGATCATGGAAGCAGAATGCAGAAAGCTTTGTGCAGTTCTGCTGCTGCTGCTGCTGACATGTAATGTGGAAAATGGCTGCTGATTGCTCCATTTTCATTGCAACCTTGTGCATTCCTTTCTTCTGAGTTCTGCCAAACACCGTGACAATTCATCTAAATTATATAGTTCTTCAGTGGATAATTTATTATTACATATAGTAGCGTTTTATGCATATTATGCGTTTTCTTTAGTAGATAATAGTTTGAGCATATCTGTAGAACTGACAGGGAGTTGGATGAGAATTTCCCAGTCTTGAAAGTTGCAATGTAAAATTATCTCAGATGTTCGTGGGATAAAGACATGACTTTTCCTTTTGTTTCTAAGAATCATTAAAGCTGAATTATGCTCTTCTATTGCAAAGTAGAAAACTTAGTTACTGATATCTATTTGTCAGTGTTATACTGTGGATATATCACCACTTTTTGTCTCCATAGTCTTAGATGAGTTTGACAGATGAAAATCTATATGCAGCTGCATAATTAATTTATACTTTGTCAAAGTTAGGAAAAGATTTGAATGGCAATTCAGAAGAATCTCATGCAATGCTTAAGTTAGATCATTGCTCCATGTACCTTACAGTGTGTACAAGACAAAGACTGAAATCTACAGCTTTGTTCTATTTTGCATTAAATTGTAGGGTTCTTTTTTCTTCTTCTTCTTTTTGAGCATATGCCACCAAGCATGCTAATGAACCAGTCAAAGAATCAGCTGTACTAACAGTTAATGAGAATTCAAAGAGATTTATTTAGCCTAGCATCATCATTTCAATGAAGATTCAAAGAGGATTAATTTGATTTATGTCAAAATGGAGGAATCTTTATATAATCTGCAGTCAAACTTTCATGAATATATTTATTCAGACTTGCAAAGTTCTTAAAATTCATGTGTAAAAGGCTATGGGAGAATAAGACAATATTTATTTATATGTAAATGATTCTTTTTATGCATAAAATCTATTTTAAGTTTCAAATGTCTTTATATCTCCACTTTGCAATGCTTGGGAATTTGCAGGATAAAATGTGGAGCTTTTGAAATCAATGAGTTTTATATGTGATTATAATGGACTCCAATATTCATTTAAAAAATCTGATGGGCAGACACATGTAAAAAAAAATTATACAACATAATTCTTAAGGGCACTCTACCATACCTCAAAGAAATGTGTTTCTGGAATACATATCACACATGCAGAATACACACTAGTGTGTTATCAGCATTTCATTGCTCTCTTTTGGAAAAGCTGCATGACTCACATACCCAAGTAAAAAACTCGTGCTAATAACGTCATTTCCATGCATCAGAATTTCACGTACAACTATATTGAGCATGGAAAAGACAGCTAATTTTAAAACCAGCAGGATTTGTAAGTGCATCACTGTTCCTCAAACCCCACATCATTACCATTTCCAGGAACTGTGTATGGCATTAAGTGGCTTTTCATACACCATTTCCATGACTGTTCATGCACTACTGCTTTCACACAATGACCCCATATCATGTATGATGATGTTGAGTCACAGATGCCTTTCATACAAAAAGCTTTGTGTTGAGCCATTTTCTTCACATACACATTGAAATCCAAATTATTCATGAGTAACTGTACTTTTGTTAGACAACTTGGGCTGTCTAAACTCCAAATTCACAAGATTATTTATGCTTGGCCAGAAAAGGAAAAAATTATAGCATGTAGTATCAAATGACCTGACCAGCTTTTACAATGTCCTTCCTTCCTTCCCTTTTTGTTTGTTTTGGTTTTGTTTCTCTATTTGATTTTTGTTTTTGTTGTTGCTTTTTGTTTGCTTGCTTTTGTTTTGGTTCCTTTTTTTCTTGTTTTGTTTTTGTGTTTTTGTGTTTTTGTTTGTTTTGTTTTGTTTTGTTTTTTTAATGTGTTGTCTAGTAGGGCTTTTTAAACAATAGGGAGAAGTAGCACATGAATGCAATCTCTTGGTCTGACTTGTTCTTTCCAAGACTTTAGGGGGATATTTCCAAGTCAGTGGATGTTAATCCAAAACCAAGTATGAGAAACAAAAGCAGTTTACTTGATCAAAGTGGCTGTTGGCAATTGATATTACGATATAGATTAAGCAAACTTTCCTACTGATATGTGTTTAGGCATATAACGTGAGAAAAACAGTAGATCTAGTCTTCTTTGCACCAAAATGTCAGTTTCCCACTGACTTCACAGCACAACACAGACTCTATTTCACTTCAGTATTCTTTCATGCTTAGTAAGGGTATTTGCTAAAACATTTTGTCTCTGAAAGGACTTTCATGCTCCCTGGCTCTGGCCAGTGTTCTCTGTCAGCCATCATGTTCTGCACATATTAATAATGTTATGCTTCACTGATAAGAAATTAACATCTTGTACTGTCCAACTCACTGTATGGATCCTGCACAGAACTGTTTAGACATTCAGAATGAAATATTAGCCTTGGCATTGCCTCAAAAAAGTGAGGTAGGAAAAATCCATTTTATTCTTAATTTTAAATAGTCACATATATTTACTTTCTATACTAACAGAACTAAGATGTGCAGAGTAATACAACATTCTTGGCCAGAGAAACCTAAAAAACTGTAAGCATGTGGAAAGGATACAAGGCTGGTCCAGTGCAGCTCCCATGGGCATCAAAAGATATTCTGCCAGTGCCATCAGTTGGAGCAGAGTCTGGGGAGCTCTGAACAATTCAAAATCTAAAAAGAAACTTCTGAAAAAAATTTGAAAAAATTAGACAAAAGCTTCTTTGACAAAAGTAGTAAAATCTATTGCTCCCTAAATTAAACCTTAAAATGAAATAACAGGAGATTCAGCAGGATGGAAGAAGTCAGGCTTCTCATGAATCACATTAGGCCAGTGCACAACTAGCAATGGCAGGTTTAGACCCACCATAAACTGACTTATCTAGTGATGGAAAGCTGACAGGGGCTTTAGCAGAGCAAGTCTCACTGGCTGATTTGGGTCCATCTCTCCTTTCCAGTCACCAGTCTTAACAAAATATGCAGGAACATGATATAACCAAGACCTCTAGTTTGTCCTATCTTGTTGTACTCATTAGGCAGTTATTAGGTGGTACTGACAGATGAATTCAAAGACCTTATTTACTAAAAACCCAGCTGAGAGTAGGATTGTAACAGTGTTCTTTAGGTGATACTCTCAGCATGTTTTTAATTAAAGGGTCATTTTGGTGTATAGCTATACAAATAAGCAATCAGGTTATTTTAATGTGATTTAAACAGAAAGAAGAATCTATTTCATTTCACTAAAGCAGGAAAAAAATTCTGCAACAGAACAGTTAATAATGATGGTCTAAATATCATCTGCTACTGCAAAATGCAGGTTCTATGTTCAGTCAGTTGTGTTATGACAACTCTGTTATGTAAAGTCAGGTCATGTGAATGTAATGCCATTTAATGGGATAGGTTATAAAATCAGCTCTCATCTGAACAAAAATCCATTACGATTTCCTATTCTTGCCTTGACAAGGGATTGAATCTTTGGGGTGGCCTACATATCTTGGCTCTGAACATATGATATTTCATTTTAAAAGAATGAATTTACTTTTCCTTGGCCCAGAATGTAATTCAAAAAAGCACTCACCTATACCCTTATACTGCAATGTGTATATGTTTCAAATACAGGAAAGTTAATTTTAAGCGATAGAGCTTGAGATCATTGGGATGGCAGCAGTATGGGGCTCAGAACCACTAATCTCTCAGTTATTTACTTTGCTTTTTGAATTTTAATATCTCGTTGAGCCTAATATTTCCTCTGTCACCTGTACCTGCATCAGGTGATACAATTCTAACTCAGGGTAGTTCCTGTTCCATGCAATGCAACAGCATTGTAATAAGTAAAATAAAGGAGTGAAAAATCCCAAAAGGTTGTGTCTTACCCTGCTGGAGAACAGCTAAATATGGAAAATAATATCTTCACAAACCACATCATTTAACAAAAGTAATTCTCTTTTATTCCTGTCATCACTATGTGCAAGAAGGGCAGGTTCCCCTCATACATGTCTCTATGCTTCCAAAGCTTAGATCCTTGTCCTACAAGAAAAAGGATTAAACTTTACATAACTGACATCATACTCTTCATAGAGTGACCTAGAAGAACCACTTCAGTGTTTTCTTCACAGGATAAAGAGAAAAGAATAATCATTGCACAGAAAAAGAAACATTGGACTGAATTAGAGACCTTGGAAATTTTTGAGTCAATCTATTCAGAAACATAGTTTCCCAGACATGAGATATAGAATGTTTCTCTAGGCCTTTTGAAAAACAGATTACTCAAAAAAATGTAAGTAATCATAATGAAAGCAATGCTCTTAGATCAACCATGAGCTTGAACTTTCTCAGTGATTATTCACAACAGAAATTTGAATATTTTTTCACTGAGGTATAATGAAAGGAGTTATGTCATCCTCTAAAAATATACTGGTTTTTATAAAATATTTAATATGATCCTATGTTATGTAAATAAACTGTAGAAAGAATAATATATTAATTACTACAAGAGATCATCTTCCACCTAATTAACATATCTCTTGAACTTCCTCTTAACATATACTGTGGATGTTGTAATGTGTTATTTTTATAATCTGTCCTTTTTCTAGAAGTAAAAATGGGACGAGTACCATTTTGGATATGGAGATTTGCTAGAAAAACTCTCTGTAAGGCTTCCCACATAATAATATTCCTTTGACTTTCAGACTGTGGCCTCACTTTTAAAATACATATGCTGCACATGGTAATATTTCCTATCTCTTTGGAAGTGAAATGAAAGTATATTTTAACATTTAAAAATGTCAGGATATTCTCTCCTGGTTTTTCTATTTCCTAAATAAATGCAAAGGGAAAGATTCACAGCTGCAGCTGTCATAGGGCCAGGACAGTGACTTTTTCCTTTTTCCTTGCCTAAATTTAATGGAAAGCACTATATGATTAAATAGTTTATGAGAATAGGAAATGAAATTTGTGATATCAACCTTTAGATACTGTCCAGTTTCTCTAAGGGGCCTAGAAAGAACTGAAATCACAGTTTAAGAGTATTGCATTTACAATGGATACATTACCCAGGACACTGGAACTTCTGGTGTTGCCTGTGGGGTTTGGGAAAAAACACTCTACTTACACTCCACTCCTACTTCACTTATGTTTGGAAAAATTCATCTGAAGAAAAAGTGTAATTCACCTATTATAAGTGTTGCTCCAGTCACTCATGTCTGCTTTGCATGACTTGTGCCAATGCACAGTGGTATCCCCACTAATTTAAAATTACAAAATATTCTCCTCATCGTTGTTTTCACAGCTAGACAAAACCAGGAAGGCTGACATTTATGTGTTTTGCTTTAATCTGAGATTTGCTTTCTAGAATCATTTGGAGCTCAATTCAACAAAATTTTTAGGGCCTTAGGCTGGTACTGGTTTCACTTCCTTTAAGATACCAGCTGTACTAGTGAGCTCCAAGGTGGTTAGATCTGCTCTGAGTCACAGCAAAAAAGAAAACATTTTTTGCCAGAAGCATCAATAGTGGCTAAATATTTATTCCTGAAAATAGACCTTCAGTTTTCACTAAGTCAAGTTAGCTATTATTTTTATTGTCTACGCTGCAAGCAGATGCATTTACAAACATGGAAACGACTAATTCACTTCCTCTCTTTCCACGTTTTGTTTATCATTTTGAACAGTTTATAAAAATTTCTAGGAGCAGTACAACCCTTCTTGGTCTTAGCCTTCAGTCAAATGACAAATTTCTCGAAGAGTAATTGTGTGGTGATATTCTTCCTAATAGAAAGTACATTATGAACATTCAATATATAGAGAGGTGTTAATATTCAGATTTGATTATCTGTTTGTTTAGCACTCTTTGCTTCTGAGATACTTTTAAAAATTATTTTCTTAATTCTTTGCTTTTCAGTGAATGTTTTATTTGGCCTCCTGGTTGTGCTTTTTCTCCCTGAAACAAAAAATTAGTCATATTTCAGAGTTTGTATTTACATTGTTTAGTCAATCCTCCACCTTGTAGCCTATTGTTTTTGTTGTTTTCTAAACAGCGTCCCAAAGAAGGTATTTGAGGGGTGTAATTTTTGACTCACTTTAGTGGGATTACACACTTTTATAAGTTTATCTTAGATGGCCAAAATATTTTTATTCACTTATAAATATGGTTGTTTACACTTAATTCAGTAGAAACAGAAACCATTACTCAAGAATAGTGAGTAAACAAAAATCACAAAAACTTTCTCTGATAAACAGAGTATGAAAGGAACGAAAATGAATGATTGGTGTCTATGTTTGCAAATATGGTTTGAAAGATTCAACAATAGTAGTTATGGTTACCATAAGGGAACTCCATGGTGAAAAAACACAGGCATTAGCAATGTTGTTAGGCAGTTTGAATACATTTCTATCAAAATAGGGTATGTTTTAAATATTGGAGTTTTAAAAAGTTTTATTAAAGCAAATTTCTCTGAGGCCTAACCTTGAAGGTTGTCGTGTTATATTGTTACACTGTATAAAACCATGTAAGTTTTACTTAAATTCAGAAAAAGTAGGATGTCACATAATACACAAGAAGATATTTTGCTTAAACATTTTTCTAAACAATCTTTTAATTTGCTCATTTTGGTGCACGCTACTCCCTTATATAAATACAGCTATTGATGTCAACCATGCAGTTACAGGCTTGTCGTTATACCCAAGTTGTTGTCCCTGGTGTAGCTTCTGTAGCTGAAATCTACATTTAAAACACTGAACAGAAAGATAAAATAAATTTTATTTTTGGAAACCACAAAATTTCAGATGTACTTATGAAATGGGAATACCTATCAGATTGTGCTGATAAATAGAGACAATGGACACAAAGACTACAGGCACTGTACAGGAAGTGCTCCTTGACCACCTTGTGACAGTGGAAATTTGGAGAGCTAGTGTGCTTCATTTGGAAAGGCCACTTAAATCACTAATACACAGGACTCTAATGAGCAATAAAAGTGCTTCAGATACAGGACACTAAAAATGTTATGATTACCCTCTACTAGTGTGCTGTCTCACAAATGTTCCTCTCTATATGGAGCGAAGCAGAGATAGGTCCTTATAGTGACAAACTTCTTTAATATCTGTCTATATATAAGTTTACCCAGTTATTTATAAAACTATATAAGGTTTCTAAACTATATTTGTATCTCTTTCTCTCAGCAACCATGCCTTCTGCTATTTTGAGGTGATAGTTGATACCCAAATAAATCCTATTTGCTATATTCAGCCCATCTTTATTTTTGGTTTCTTATAACTAATGGCTGTGGGTCTCATCAGTTTGACCTTGAAAAGAGCTGCTATTTGCCTCATAGGACAATACAGATATGATGTGCTTATGAAAGGGTAACAGAAGTTAGCAATCAGGGACTAAAGATGAATTCAAATTCAAGATTTTGTATTACAAATGAGGAGGAGTTGTGGACAATATGTTACTTCTCATTGGACAAAAAATCAGGAAAGTCATATTCTAACTCTTCCACCATCTCTTTGCAACCTGTGGCTCTGAAAGCGCACTACAGATTCTCCTTGTTCAGTGCTAAATTTGGACAGAAAATGAAATTAATCTCATCTAACTTTAGACTACTCCAGTGAACATACCAGCAACAAAGCTGGTCACCCAGACCCCCTTTACAGTCACATAGACACAGTCGAGTGAGACTCACAGGCTTTGTATGAGATGGATGTTCACTGATTATCCAACTTGCTGTTATCTGCATGGGTTCAGAGGAAGTCCAGTCTTAAAACCTGATGTGCAGGCAGATATCATCCTCACTGTCAGCTGAAGCTAAAGGAAGCTGCAGACATTCAGCACTACTGAAAACCAGAGTCTGTTTCGGACATACATAATTTGCAATGATTCTTCTGTGGCCAGGCTGGAAAAGCACTCTGATCTGTTACCAGAAATATGTTACAGAGGAAGTGACAAAAATGCAGATTTAGATCTTAACTCAGCCACAAATCTGTTTTAATAGTTGATAAACTCTATAACCATTTCATAACCTCAAGTGTATTTATGACTTCTGAGAGGTGATCAGAGTTCATATGGTGGTGGGATCCATAGAAGAATCTACAAATAAACAAAATTGATAATGAGCTAATTCTTCAATTTCAAATTTCAGCATTAAAATATGTTTAAAAGTATAGGACTGCATTCAAGTTTACTTTAAATACTGTCCATCTATAATTGCTGAAGTCGATTCAGGAAAGCATTCTATCTGAAACACAAATGCAGTAAAAATGCAGAGCACTGGGAGGTTTTAGAGATCTAACTATTTTTCAAGTTCATCTTCCTCTAGTAGATCTCATTTTTAGGACATAAAATGATATACCAAACATATCTTTTAAAAAATGGAACATTTCCTTTTGTCAAAGCAGTAGATGTCAAAGTAGAAAGTACTGTGCATGTGCATAGAGGATAGAAGAAAGGGATGGAAACATTTTTGACTTCATGTTCCAGAGAGTCCTGTCTGATAAAGGTTTTATAAGAGGCTTAAGAAAGGGTTAAGAGAGATCATAGATTGATTTGAAGGAAGGGGAAAAGGAAGAAGTGGAGCCAAGGCAGTGCCTCATGTGTACCATGACATGATGGAGCATGGCACAAATTGAAGCAAAGCAAAACTTCCTCTCTCGTGCTTCTGGAAAAGAATAGCTTTCCTCGCTTATGAGATTGTCTTGAGTTTAGGGCTTCCCAATGTCAGAGGGAAAAAAAGAGACCACACTCTCCTTTTGACAATTTGTTTACAATGGTGACCTCATGTTAAATTCCACTTCCAGTGAAAGAAAAATACAGAGGATATTGGAACACAGCTTGGAGTTTGAGGTGCTAAGATGACTAGAGAGTAAGAAACCCAAATACCTCAGGTCTGGGTGGACTGTCTGCATGATGATACTTATCCTCAGCATAAACCATGAAAATAAGAAATAAAAACGTGTTCTTTTTTGCCCTGCAAAGCTATGTATGTATTCAGATTATTCTTTTACTGTTACAGATGTATTATCTGAACAGGCTGTCCTGGACTAATTACAACAGACTACATTGTGATGCTAGAATCTGTGTGAATGTATGGATTCTTGAATATTAAAAAAAAAGCCAGTTCTTTCCATCATGACAAAAAGTAGCTAGTAGCTATTTCAGAAGACAGAAATACTGCTGAAGGTGGTTGCAGCATTATTTCTCATTATTTCTCATTATATTGGATTGGGAAAAGCCCACACATGAATTAAAATGGCTGCTTCAATGGAGTGGATGCTAGTGAGCTATAAGATCTTTTCCTTTGACATTTTTTCCAAGCAAACAGTATAGCAAAAGAAGAAACTAAAACATAAGTGAAAATCAGGATTCTATGTTCAGCTGCTGCAGCTTACATATATTTGACCATGAATTACAAGCAAGGAAAAACATTCTTACCATGTGAGCATGGTAAAATATTTGAAGAAGTAGGGCAGAGAATTTACAACCATGGAAATATTAAAAACTTGATAAATCTTTTACCAACCTGGTGTAACTGGCCTACTTCAAGCAGGGTTTGGACTTGATGCCCACTAGACATGCCGTCCAGCCTCATTTATTCTATTATTAGAAAGGCTGCACACCTAAGACAAAAACCATGAACTTCAGGGTAAAAATCAGAGTGAAAAGCAAGACAGATTTCTTCAGACAGAATATATCAGAGAACAAAAAAGCTTATTTTTGAAATTCTTTCTCCCAACAGCTCTAAGAAATAGCAGTAAAAACACTTACCTTCAGGTCAAAGGTAAATTTCCACTTTAAGTTTGAGACATTCACTACTCACTTAAAGTTATGCTAATAAATAAAAGACACTAAAATAGACTTAATGCTTTACCTTTAAGCTAAAGGTAGATAAGAAAACACCAGTCGTTGCAGTTGCATGTTTTCCATGCAGAACAGAAAGATGAAAATGAAAAACATTAGAAGCTGAATTGTTTCTGAGATGCCATAAGGTTTGAATGCTGACTAAGGCAGAGGTACAATAAAGACTTGACTTCAGTAAAACAATTTGACATCTTCCTGATGCCTTCTCCTGGACAAACTGGCAAGACACAAATTGGATGGGTAGGAAATTTGCTCCCAGGCTGCACACATAAGAAGGTGATCAAAAGTTTTTACCAGCCTGTCACAAGTAGGATTCCTCAGGGGTCAATACGGGGCCCCACACTGTTCAACGTCTTCCAAAATGGTCTGGACAATGAGACAGAAAGCACCCTTACCTAGTTTGCTGATGACACTAAACTGCATGGTAAGGTGGACCAGAAGGAAGAACCATCTTACGGTGTCCTGGGCAGGTTGGAAGAGTGGGCTGGCAAGAACTGTGCCAAATTTAACAAAGTCAAGTGTGAAGTCCTGAAGCTGGAATGAAAAATTGAAGGAGTCTGATACAGGCTTCTATGGTGTGTGGTGCACAACCAACCTTGCTGAAGGGGATCTGGTGCAGGATGGACAGGAGTCAGCAGGGCACTGCTGTAGCAACAAAGGTAAATCAGATCCTGGGCTGCATCTGCAGGGGCATTGCTAGAAGGAGCAGAGACTGAATCATCTCACTCTGCTCAGAACTTGTCAGGCCACACCTGGAATGCAGAGTGCAGCTGTGGTCCCTACAATTTGAAAAATATGTGGACAGACTGGATAGAGTCCCAAAGAGGGTCACAGAGTTGGTCAGTGGGCTGAAGAACATGCACTGTGAGGAAAGACTGGAGGAATTTGTTCTTTTTTTGCCAGGATAAGAAAAGGCTTAGAGGGGACTTCACAGTACTACAGTAGTTAAAGGACAGCTACAAAGAAGAGGCACATGGAGAAGACAGGGAGCAACAATTACAAATTGCACAGGGACAAGTTTCATATCAGAAAGAATTTTTTTCAGTGAGAACAACTAATCACTGGAACAATCTCCCCATGGGTGTGGTAGAGCCCTCATTGTTGGAGGTTTTCAATACACAGTTGGACAAGGTGTTACAAAACCTTGTCTTGGCTCTCTTTCCCATGAAAGATTTGACCACATGACCTTTCAAAGCCCATCCAACCTGGGATATTCTGTGATTCTATGAAAGAGGAAGAGATAAAGTATATTTAACACCACTTGGAATGCACCTGTGTGTTAAGGCATTACTTCATCAAGGAGCACGTGGTCAACAGCTGATTTCAGCAGACTTGTAAGGGTTTGATATCTGTGACCTGTGGTTATTGCTTATACTGACTGCTCTCCACCAGCTCCCAAACTCACCAAACCGCTCTCGCACAGCAACAAGCACACTCTCACCCTTGAAATAATTTTCCTTTCAGTTGCTTCCCTGGCACTAAAACTGCAAACAAAAAGACTGTCTTTCCAACACTTCTCTCACTGCCAATCCTCCTACATAGGTTACAGGAGGAAAGTTTCCCTGGGTCAAGTATGAAGAGGAAGAGATTTAATAAAAAAGCATGGAGTTGTACTGGAAGAACTGACAATCTGGAAGGAAAGGAGAGGAGAGTTAGCAAATATTGATTCATGTTCCTCTCTGTCTCTTGGGACTGAGCACAGTAATCTCAACTCTCTGTTTCTTTATTGCCTGGAAACTGTACTGCCCATATGTCCCCAGCTCACAGCAGAAGCAGAGCTAAACGGGAAATAATTTATCTTTGCTATTCCACTCTCAGCTCATGCTGCCATGACAGTTTAAAAATATTTAAAGGTCTATGGTATTCCTTGCTCTGACATGTGTGCCATTACAATTGGAATAGTTTATGACATTTCAGCTGTTCCCTAGTAGGAAAATCTTACCGGAATTGAATGCTATACATCACTCAAGTGCAGACCACCTTCCCATATGTGACTAATAGAGTCGCATTTTGCTATGAACTTTTTTCATCTATCTTTATTTTTCTGCAGGGGAGAGATATTCTTCAATGTCTAAGAATCTCAACAAATGATTCAAAATTATTGTTAAGGAATCAGAATGTGATATATTGCAGTTTGCTAACCAGGGAAGGATGCTCTTTGTTCGATGGTGACAACTTTCTGATAAACTTCTCATGTTGCTTATAGTTAAAAAACCAAACAGAAACAACAAAAAGCTTTTGGGTTTATTTATTTATTATTCTAACAGAGGACTATACCATCCTGAAGGGATCCTGCCACTTTCTGAGTGAATTACTTCTGACATCTCACTTGTAATCTGAAACATGGAACCAAATCTCATTTCGGGCAAGTTTTCCTAATTGTTTCCCTGGACTAAATATAAATTGCATGAAAAAAGAAAAGGTTGGGGAGTGAAAAACAAACCCTTCTACTGGTATGAAGGCTTAGCCTTCTGCTGGTCTTGTTCTCACAGATTGCACACAGGAGTCTGCATGGTTTTGTGGGTGACTTTGCTTTCCGTTTCAGACATTTAAACTCCCGTTTGAATGAAGTTTGGTGTAGTGAGTTAAAGCAGGTCAGAGCTTAGTCCATTTGAGCATGGCAGTAAGATGGTAGTGTAACAGAGTCCCACCTTCCTGGCCTTTATGTAAGAGCTGAGGAACATGTCCCAAGACCTGGAGGTACTCAATGTCCCCAGACCTTACAAAGGGAAGGCTGGGTCTCTGATACAGAAATCACTGAACCTCCTGTTTAAATCATGCTAAGTCTCCTCAGTTACCTTGAAACATTTCAGAGTGTAACTTTAAATTCATCTTTTATATCTTCTTAAACATTTTTTTTCATAGAAAAAGACTGGATATTTGAGGGTTAGTTCAACTACTGTAAGCCAGGGACAATCAAAACCATATATTGTGATGCTTTTCAAGTTTTCTTCTTAATTTATGAAGACTGTGTGGGAGAAGACAACAATCTGTACTCAGGAGAAATGCAGTGAATCAGCCTGTTCCTTATGGTGAAATGTTCTTTTAAGCTGCTGCTGTACCTTGTAGAAATAAAAAAAAAAAACTAACAACAAACAAATAAACTCCAGATTCCACTTTAATAAACCTCATTTTAAAAAAAATTAAGCTGTGGTTCTTAAAAATCCTGCACTACAGTCTACAGTCTTAATGCGATATTTGGTGTTGTTCGGAAACAAAGTATAATGCTGGTTCCCTTTCTATTTGGCTGTAGAAGCAAGGGTTATTAATCATACTAGACTATTATGGAAGTTAGGGGAAAGCACAGAGGGGGAATGGTGCAGAGACCTATTGTCTCAGGGAAGAATCTGGGAGGAGATCTTCCCTTAGTGTCCCCATATGCAAACAATACTGGTTGAGATGCCTTTTTAGGAAATTCAGAATATTTTCTGCATAGCCAGCTGGCCAACTAGGGTCAGAGAGAGCCAAGCACAGCCCTCAATATCTTCTAGCACTGCTGTGCAGAATGCCAGCAGCAATAACCAAGACTTGCCTTGCTCATCAACTGTGCAGGGACAGAAGAGGTGACAGAACAGGTACTTATGCACACAGAGTCACCACAGAGTCACCTGGAGAACTGGTGATCAGTTTAATTTGATCTGAGTTGTTTATCACTCTTGGTCCCTACTCTGGGAAGTAAAGGACAATACGGAAAGGAGCTGGTAGACTCAGTGACAGCATAGAGTGGTGTCTATTCCTCTACACCTTTTCTGGAACAGAAACCAGCTGAAGGTTTGCAGAGATACTCTCAATGTAGATGTGGATGGTCAGTTTTGATTTTTGGCCTGTATTAACTGTCTTACAGGTGTGATTGTGCTAAGAGCATAACAACATGATTTTTAAAGGTCTGGGAACTTGATGTAAAACCTGAGGAACATTTGGATTATGTTACTCAGGAGACTACTTGAAGGGTCATGTAGTCTGACAGCTCTTCTACTTATTGTCCCATTGTGAGAAACCCCAGAAATATTAAAATTATCACCACTGATGTCTTTGATGGGCACAGTCCTCTGTGGTTTATACGCTTTGAAGGCACAGTAGGATAATGTTCCTTTGTGCATTCCCATTTCACTTTCTGGTCTGATCAGATACAACAACGGCCTAGAAAATCTGACAACCTCAATAACAACTGTTCTTGTTCACTGTGGACATCTGCTACAAGTCTCAAGGGACTTCTAAGGCTTTTGGCAGTCACTGACTCCATTCCAGATGGTTGTTATGACTACATATAATTGCATTTTAATTTATATGAGGAGAAAATATTTCAAGCTTTTTTTTAGTGACAGATCTAGCCCTGGTCATCCTGCCTTACATGGTCATTGCAGCCACAGGGGGATTCATCAGTCTAAAAAAGCCAGGTCCTACCATCCATGTGCCAGAGACCACCAAGAACTGCATACTCAGAACTATTTCTTGGCTCCCTGGCAACTGTTGCATGAGGTATAAACCACTGATTGAACTAAACAGAAAATGCCCACTCAACATTTCATAGAATCATACAATCATTTAAATTGGAAACTTTATGCTCACGATGCCATTGGCCTTTTTGGCCACTTAGGCACCTTCCGGGCTCATGTTCAGCTGGCTTTTGACAGATCAACAGCAGATCCTTTTCCACTGATCAGCTTCCCAGCCACCCCAGTCTGTTGTACTGCATGTGGTTGTTGTGACACAAGGGCAGGACCCGGCGCTTTGCCTTTTTGAACCTCATACGATTGTCCTTGACCCATTGATCCTACCTGTCCAGATTCCCCTTCAGGACCTTCCTCCCTTCCAGCAGATGAACATTCCCGCCCAGCTTAGTGTCATCTGCAAACTTACCAAGGGTATCCTCAATTCTCTCATCCAGATCATTGATAAAAATATTAAACAAGGCTGACCCAAATACTGAGTCCTAGGAACACAATTTGTGACTGGCCACAAACTGGATGTAGCTCCATTCACCACCAACTTCTGGGTCCAGCCACCCAGACAGTTTTTAATTCAGCTAAGAGTGCACGTAGCCAAGCCATGAAGCTTTTCCAGAAGAATGTTGAGTGAGGCAGTATCAAAGGTTTTACTGACATCTGGATAGAATAGTCATCCACTAAGGAGGTCACATTGTTGTAAAATGAGATTGAGTTAGTTATTTTTGCCCTTATTCGTCCCTAGGCAAAATTCATTGTACCTACAAGAAGGACCTACACATTTGCAACACATTTGACCCACAGAGCAGCCTCCTTCAAATCACTTTTGAGGAAACGTAGCATCAGGCAGCATGAGGTAAAACACACTTTCCACAGAGCAGGTTCTGTCTTGCAGCAAAATACAAAATCTTATCTCACAGAACACATTTGTAAAGACATTCTATAGGACTTGTCTAATTCAGTAGGAAATAGGCACTAAGGTATACCTACAAATCCTATTTGCTGAGAATTTGGTGCTGGGCACCTGAAATACTTTAAGGTCCGGAACTTCATTCAGTGGATTTAGTTTGTTTCTTTTCCATCTGCAGAGTGTGGAAGAAAGGCAACAGCTTTCTTTTGTCCCATTTCACAGACTCCAGTTTACTTCAGTTGCATACCCACTTATCCCATCAGAGCAAAATAGTTTATGAATTCAGATTCATGCAGTTGTCTCTACTGTCTGAGTTAAAATGTTCCAGAAAGTTGATTTGAAGAGCAATAGGGATAAAGTGGTGATTTAAAGTTCATGGCATTGCAATGGTTTAATTTCTCCCAGCAACACCCAGATATGTCCAAATGCAGCTGCTGCTATGTCATTGTAAGCTTTTGTTATTGTGTCCAAATTCTTACGGGGGTGGGGGTGGTGTCCAGATGTAAATTGAAGATCAGGAAATCCTTCATACTGAGGTCAGAGGTGTTTTCATCCCTGGGTTCAGTCAGAGAAACTAAAAACTTGGAATGGAATTTTATTCCAACCTTTTTTTTTCCTGACATTCAGGGTGGCAGCAGCTGTTAGTGCTGATGTTAATGACTTTGTGCCCAAAAAGACATAGCGAGTGACAGATTGTTAATGATTATATAGGGTGATCATCTTTCAAATGCTCCTAAAGTATCTTTGTATTATTGTTGATATAATTCATTGTTACTGACCAGATTTCAACACCATCATTCACAAACAGCCCTTCATCTCAGAAGAAATCAGACTGCTTAGTTTAGGTAGAGCAGCAAATTCCTCACAGGGGGAAAAGAATTGATTCTGCTATTTATGTTAGAGATAGGAAGATTTTCTTTCAAATGTGGAACACAAGGAGTAGCACACCATTACAAACTCTAATTTCTACATATTTTCTGTATTCCAGCATTAAAAAGACATGACAAACCATGGCCAGAATGTTGCAAATATTTATGGGGATGTTGAATTTTAGATACGTTAGTCCAGTGAAATTCAACAAGGACAGTAATACACAAGCAAAAAGTGATGCTGATATTTAGAGATAAAAAAGGCAAATAAACACAAACCTCTGAGTTACTACCCAGGGATGTGTGCTAGTAACGACATTGTTGTTGTAAGAACGTGTATCCTAGGCATACATCAGAAGCTGGCCATCTTTCAGTTATCTGGAAAAAAATCCAAGAACAGAGGTAAAATTCATGTTTCTGTGGGATGTATGGGATGTATGCCTCCCTTTTCTCTACATTTTCCTTTCCATTTTTATTTGTGTGTTATGTGTGTGTTGGGAGTGAACTGGGGTCCTGCTAGTGGCAGTGAGTGCTCAAACAAACGCTCTGCTAAACCGTGTGGCAGAGGGAGGCTGGGGGCGAGCCCAGAAGCTGAGTCAGTGTGCTCAAACTGAGAGATTTAGTGGGAATACATCAGCATCAGAAAAGTGATGGCTGGAAATGCATCTGAGCTCTAGGGTAGGCTATTTTAAGTATGAAGAATTAATTGTAGCTGACCTCAGAATTAGTCTGCAGGTTGGACACTCTTTTATAATGTGTGACAGGCTTGTCAAGTACTCAGAACAGGCATGTGAATGCATCAGTTCAGCAAAGCTGGGCTTCAGATCCAGTTTCTTTTTCTTGTATGCTGGCACCCTATTTGCCTGGCTCTTTTAGAGGACATGAAGGTGAGCAGCAGGAATAGGGAAAGCAAAGCTTTCACTTGGTCTTTATATTTTTCCAAGAAAAAGTAGAAAGGTCTGAAAGGTCTCCATTTCATCCCAATATGGAATGGAAAACTGTTTCTCAAATTGAACATATTCCTGGAATGGGAATAAACAGTTTCCCGCTCATTTCTATTCATAGTTCTTCATTCTTTCCATGGATTTCAGATTATGAAGTCCAAACACCTTTGAATACTGGTCCTTGCAGGAGATGCTTAGAATGGTTGTGCATGTGTGAGTGAAGATGGAGGGCAGTGGCTAAATAAAAACATCCCACACTTTCCTTCCTTTATTTTCATAGTATTCCTTTGGCCTTCAACTAACACCAATCATTTAGGAGATGAAAGATATGATGAAAGCCTGTCATAAATAATTATATAGTCCTGCATTTCTCTCAGCAGTGTTCAGCACTTATTTTTGAAGCATGCCACCACTAATACACAATTGTTAAAATGCTTCAAGTTATTTGCTTTTTGTGTAATGATGAATTTTTTCCACTGATGTTTTTTATTTGATGAAAACAATGCAACTGATTGGGAGCCAAGAAGATCCTGTATTCTAACCCATGTGAGACAGGGATTTGAGTAAGAGCTTGTCATCCTAAGTGTGATTGACCAGGTTAAAAAGAAAAAAAAAGAAAAAAAAAGAAACATAGTTAGGAGGTAGCAGGAAAAAACGAAGAAATGTCCACTGGTGGAATACTTTGACTGAATACTTGACACCTCTGGTGAATGAACTTGGGCAAGATGATTCATAGTATGATGATTTTATTAGATTAAGGATATTGCTAATTAAGTAAGCAGCTGTTGCAGCCAAGTGCTTCATCTTCTAACCATTTTTTTCTTTGCTGTTCTCTGGAATCCTGTGTCTCTTATTATATTGTTGTATGCAGAACTTGTAATAATTTTCCATGCCTTTTATGCCTTGAATTAATCTAGCATAGCGTTGCATGGGAACCTTCTGCCAAGATGTTCTGGTAAATGTTCTAGTGCAGCATATAGCTGGCCTCTTATAGAGCAGCTGATAGCTTTACCTCAATGCTTGGAGACTGACACCATCGCTTCTTCATTTCCATATCATGTTTGAAGTGTTGCTTTTAACTAGTAAAAGGGAAATAGACCTCTTTTACCTTGCTAACTTAAGAATCTTTGTTGTGCAATGTTATCTCTAGAAAAGATAGAAGCTAAAACACCTTATTCTTTTATAATTACCATCAAAATGTGATATCTGGTCACATTTTGACTTGATCGATCTTAGCAAATTTTAATGTCAAGATATAGAAATTACAAGAAATAGTAAACTGGAAAAAGAGAAGAAAAGGAAGAGAATAGCTTTGTGATAGTGCATTAGTTTTACACAGATAAAATTTTTAACACTGTGGTAATCCAGCATTGCTGTTGAAGAAATTTGCCAATTTATGTGACCAAAAAGTACTAAGAGACACTTATCAGTCTTCTACTACTGTTCCTTGTAAGACTGAGCAAAACTGCACAGAATTTTCTTTCCCATCACCTGGCTGGGAATAATTTGCATTGGTGGTATGTTACTTCTGCAAGAAAATGAAATGCTGCAATTAGACTGGGAGATTGCCCAGCTCAAGCCTCAAAAGCCTTGAACTTCCTCACAAAAGAAGCTTTCACTTCAGATGATTTCAGCACTGGTATAATGAGTCAGAGGACAGGAAAAACATTCCTGTAAATGTTGAGAAGTACTCTGGGTAGGCAAATATCATATACCTTCGGCATAAACTGCAGTTCAGTTCTGATTTTGGCCTTGCAAATAATGTGATCATGTGAATGGGTCCAGATAGTTGCACCTTCACTCCATTCCCAGAGCCTAGAATGCAGTGAACACTTTAATCTTAGCAGGACAAAACAGTTTGCACTACAGAGTATTCAGCCAGATTGGAGCTCAGGCAGAATGGGTATGTAACTGTCTGAACCTATCTGTTGCAAACTCTTGAGGCAAGTGAAATCCATGTAGCATACATTTCAAAGATTAGGTAGGTACAGGAAGTGCCATTTTGAGAAAAAGAAAGATCAGATACAAAGGACACATAACTATTAAGCAAACTCCCCTGTCTGACCATTCACACTCCCAACGCCAGAGACTTTCACTGCTGGGACCAAAGTCCCTTCACAGGGAGCAGCTCCAGTGAACGCACAGTTGTCCTGCTTGGCTCTCCGCACACCCCATTCCACAGTCAGACCAGGTTTCCTGACCAATTCACCTCCTGGTTTCCTATAGAAGGGTCAGAGTTCTGATTCCTTGAAGCCATTTACTCACAGTGCAGTGAAAAGAACTCGAGCTGCTGCCTCCAAGGAGGGACCCTCAACAAAGGAACCCCTGGGCTGTTATATCCCCAGTCCGAGCATGCAAAAGTCTCACTCTCCCTCTTCTTCAGTTCTCAGCTCCTGAGTCCCTCTGAGTGTCTGGTCCCCTGGCTCACAGGTCCCCAGGCCCTTTCTTATGCAAGGGTTCACAGCCCCTTGCCTCGGGCTCCAGCCACCCAGAGCCCAACCTGCTACTCACACTAAACCTGCACAGTGATCTACCTGCTCTGAATGTATGCCTTAACGCGAGAATTTATAGGACAATTGCAAATATTTANGCTAGTGGTAGAATTTTGGCTGGAGTTTATCTTTTTTTGGTCCCAAATGATTTCTGATCATTATATATGAGCAATAAAAATGTGACTGTGTGGGCTGGCTATAATGAAGCTGGGATTTTGTATTCATTCATCACAAGATGTAACTCCTAAGTGCATCTGTTATCTATTTCAAGATCTTATTTCTCTGGGGTTGTTTTATGGATNGATACAAAGGACACATAACTATTAAGCAAACTCCCCTGTCTGACCATTCACACTCCCAACGCCAGAGACTTTCACTGCTGGGACCAAAGTCCCTTCACAGGGAGCAGCTCCAGTGAACGCACAGTTGTCCTGCTTGGCTCTCCGCACACCCCATTCCACAGTCAGACCAGGTTTCCTGACCAATTCACCTCCTGGTTTCCTATAGAAGGGTCAGAGTTCTGATTCCTTGAAGCCATTTACTCACAGTGCAGTGAAAAGAACTCGAGCTGCTGCCTCCAAGGAGGGACCCTCAACAAAGGAACCCCTGGGCTGTTATATCCCCAGTCCGAGCATGCAAAAGTCTCACTCTCCCTCTTCTTCAGTTCTCAGCTCCTGAGTCCCTCTGAGTGTCTGGTCCCCTGGCTCACAGGTCCCCAGGCCCTTTCTTATGCAAGGGTTCACAGCCCCTTGCCTCGGGCTCCAGCCACCCAGAGCCCAACCTGCTACTCACACTAAACCTGCACAGTGATCTACCTGCTCTGAATGTATGCCTTAACGCGAGAATTTATAGGACAATTGCAAATATTTAAAGGCAACTTGCCAAAAGTTACTTGCTGTAAATCATGAGCATATTTAAACAGAATAGAATATTACCTGTCATAGAGTTTGTACACAGAATTAGGAATAAACAGGAAGCTAAATTTCATGGGTGAAGTTCCAGTTAAAGATATTGGAAATAGAAAGAAGAGATTGTTGTGAACGATGTGTTGCAATCAGGGCAGCTAGAGTAGAGGGTAATAAAGAGTGGAAGATACCAGAGCTCTAACTGAGAGCATCCTAAGGATAGAAATTATCAAGGAGTTAGGGTGCTTCTTCCAGGTTCTTCAAACATTGTAAATAATTTCAAATTTTATTTTATTTTATTTTATTTTATTTTATTTTATTTTATTTTATTCTATTCTATTCTATTTTATATTTTATTTATTCTATTTTATTTTATTTTATGAGCTAGTGGTAGAATTTTGGCTGGAGTTTATCTTTTTTTGGTCCCAAATGATTTCTGATCATTATATATGAGCAATAAAAAATGTGACTGTGTGGGCTGGCTATAATGAAGCTGGGATTTTGTATTCATTCATCACAAGATGTAACTCCTAAGTGCATCTGTTATCTATTTCAAGATCTTATTTCTCTGGGGTTGTTTTATGGATAATTGAGTTAGTGAGGGTCTTGGTAGAAAATCATCTGAATAGAAGGTACATAGCGATTTCAATGTGGTTTCTCTGTTGTGGACTCAGTCATGACAGAAGAATTACAAAAAAAATGTTTACTTTATACAGATTTAGTCACACAAGCTTTAGCTTAGCATTTAACACAGTCGTGAGTACCCTCTCTATCAATATTGCATGCAAATTCATCTGTTGTCTTATACATCTGTCCTGTAATGTGGACAACTGGCTTGTGAAACTGCTTATCCCTCAGCAATTAATATACAGATCTTAAACAGTAGCTTAGGTGAGACACTTCCAGTGGCTATAACATAAAACTCGCTTTTGGAATACGACAAAAACCTCTCTACTCAGGTTAAACCCTCTGAGAAACCTTCCAAGGAGAGAGAAACATTCAGCAGGTACGGGTAAAACTCCAGTATCAGGCATTAGGCTGCCCCTCTTCTCTAGAAAAGGGTGCATGTGGCAACAAAAGCCTACATGTGAAAATCCTGATCTCATTTAAAGCTCTCTAGTCATGTGTTGCTTGTATATATAATTTCAGTGAACTTCAGAAGCAACAGAAGCAGTGAGTTGCTGACACAAGGGAAGGAAATGGATGTAGGCATAAGCTTGAACATGGTCACATGCATGAGTCAGTGGAAAGTATAGAGACTTGTATTCATATTCTCTGTGCAAACAGCAGAAGCTGTTTAAAGAAATACCTTCTCAGCTGTTGGCTTACTGGAGGCTACTGTTCCTGTAACTGTGCTGGTAGAAAGGAATATATATGAATCAGAGCCTCCCACTCACAGACCTGCATCTTCATGCAAGACCACTTTTATTACCAGCATTAGCTAAGACACTGGACCTGATGGTCCCATCAGGGAGATACAGGCACAAACCAAATTATTCTGATTCTGTGATGAGGAGGGATAAGAAAATGGTGAGCAATAGAAGGCTGTAAATTAATAGCCAGACATCCACCAGAAATGGTTTCTCAAAAACCTAAATTGGTGAAGAAATTTTTTTTTCGCTACCTCTAAAAACCTCCATCAATGATTCGTGTGTGCTGCAGTCAGAGATTTGTTTATGGTAGGGGATCTGCTTAGTGCTAGAGGAGGTCTAAAAGTATAAGCAAGGATCAAATACCTGACTCTTGATTTTCACCATAACCTCTAAGTCAAGAGGCTTAGTGTAACAAAGTGTTGCACTCTGCACCTTTCAAGTGTTTCACAGTGGACCTCAATGCACTCTTTTTCAATACATTTCTGAGAAGCATTTCGTTTTTGCCTAGAAATTGCTGTGCTATTTTTGCATATTCAGATCTCTGTATCATTCCAGTTTGGAGAGGCCAACTGTTCCCTCCGTTTCCATATGAAGATAGAATGAATCAGTGCTACTTCCATCCGTACTGCCATTCCCCCAAATGCTTTCACAGATGTACTAGGAACATGGAGTTCTGTGGTCTGTAACTGTAATACCCCAGACTGGGCTGCTCTCAAAAACCACCCTTGAGAAACCATACGATTATAAGTAACTCAAGGCTGGTAGGAGTGGTAACGTTACATGAGGAAAGATCCCATGAGGCTGCTCATGGGATAGCAAAGCTTTCACAGGAAAAAAAAATTCACAGAAGCAAAATTCCACTGAAGGTTTCCAGCAATCTGATTTGCATCCTTAGGAGAAGAAAATTGCCATGTCTCTAAGCGTGGCCAGCTCAGTACCTACTAGATGACTATAAGGAGGCTCTATTGGTTGTCATATGACTTATTTTCAATTTGTTGTGTACATTTTAGCTTGCTGCCAGGAAGCTTGGTACTGGTACTCCATATACTCTCTTCTCCTCAGAAATATGCTAGAAATCTAGCAAATACTCCTGAGTGTAAGAAGAAAGCTGATTTTATATCTTGCCTGCTGTGAGAATGAGTTCACAGCATCATTGCACATCACTTGTAATAGCTCAGCGCAGGTATCAGTGTGAGTTCAGAATGGAACAACTAATTAAATCCACATTCCTGATGAGGGAATCAGGGAAGGTAACAAAGTACAGTGGCAAGACAATGAGGACAGGAGGGAGAGGAAGGTCTTCAGCTCCTAGTACTTCCAACTCAGCAAGCCTGGGCATTTTTTCCTGACACTCCAATAGCAGTAACATCAATAGCAGTTAGGAATAAAGTGTAAACTAACAGTTAAGAGAAAAATGAAGGCCACATAATCTTTCCCTATCTGTGAGACACTTAGGCTCCACCAGCTGTGCTGGCTGGCTTCCTACATCTGGGTTCCAAAATGGGTAACAAGAAAACTCTGAGAGCACTATTTTAAGAACTCTGGCACCAAGCAGAGTGGAGAAAGGGAAAAAAAAATCCCAACTCTCCACTTCTTTACTGAAATCATTCTGTTGAAAGCATTTCTGTTTGGCTGCCACAGCTCACCAAGCAGCCTAATGTGCCAGCTATTAGTACCCAGCAGAGAGCATGTTTGCAGCTATTCAACAAAACTATCACATGTCCTTACCGAAGGAAAGAGGAATCAGCTGCCGAATACTGGAGCTGATGAAGAGCAGAGCTATTAAAGCAAGCAATAAAAAAAACCCACAACCCAGAATGCAGACTGATTTTTATTATTATTTTTTTTAACCTAATGAATGACATTTATAACTGGAAAGTATGACTCAGTATGCTGTGCCAGCATGGGGTCTTTATGATGTTTTCATCTTGCTTGTTCTTCCTTCTTGGCTAGGACCATTCCGTCTTGTTTATTTGTAAGTTTTAGGTTCCTTGCAGTACTTTGGAGATGGGCATTCACATGTGTTTGTGTGTGCATGTAAGAAGTGACCATAGGTCAGTGAACTGGAAGTAAAGAGCTAAACTACTCAACTCAAGAAAATTTTTAGGGAGTAGTGGGACTACTTTACAGTGCTGGGACCGCTTAGATAAATTATTGCTGCCAAATGTGGCGGTGACGTGAGTGTGGGAGGCAAACACCCACCTGCTAGTGAGGATGAGATGGACACAGCTCCGTCTCCGCAACCACTAATCTAAGCCAAAATGCTTTAAAAACAGAGTACTGTTTGTCCTTTGGTAGCACATGAGCAAATAGAATGCATTTGACACAGAGCTTCTCTGTAATATCACATCTCTAACATGTAACCAAGAAACAAAATTATACTACTTATTGTGATGATATTAGAGTCTGGTTACCTCAGAAACAACACACTCGATTCTAGATTCTGACTCCAGAAAGTTCTCTTTACATTGCAAGATCAGTCCTGAAGCACTTCCCAGGGTGAATTAATCAAGGAATACCTGGAATGGGAAAGTCCCCTTATGACACAGAACCAGCATTATTTTATGGCAGCTTCTCCTGCTCTGCAAGTCCCTGACACCAAATTCACATTTTGACAAGCGAACTCCTGCTAGGAGAGTAATTTCCAAGACCCATGCAAGGCAATGTCACCTAGTCATGGTTGTCTGGGCTGGTGCAGCAGCAGGGTCACCCTACAGCTTCCTGAGAGTGCAGGGAGGTGTGAGGGGCCCGCAGAGCCTTTGCCTTCCTTTTCCCACAGCTGATATGGGTCATGCTCAGCACAGCTGAAAATTGAGCCCTCAGGCAGGGAGCTATAATGAATTCACTAGATTAGGCAATGAAAGCCAGTGTGAGCAAAACAACCAGCTGGCTCAAGAATATTTCGCACTAGCATAAAAATGCTATGGTAGGGGAGGAAAGAAGCTTCAAAACTGTCCCCTTTCATTCCTCTGAAAATCATGTCCATCTTTTCTCTAATATATATTTGTATAACCTCCATATACCTGTGAAAGTGAAAAGAAATAAAGGTATTTTCATCCTCTGTGTACTGTTACAGTCATTAAAAACAGCAAAGTCACGTAAGAATGTGATGCACCTTGATAAACAATTGTTCACGGGGGAATTTTACCTGAAGCTCTGGAATATTTTTCTTTTCTTTCATAATGAATATTGGAGTCTAACTACATCATTCAGGTCTTTGTAGTTCTTTTTTAATTCTGGAAAACTAAAGGTTTTATAAGTATTTATAAGCATTAGTTCTAAAAAATCTAAAGTAATAAAATTATACATATAGGGTAGTATAGTTCCGGAATCAGAAACTGAAAAGGAGCTCTACCTTTGTTATTGGAAGTGGAACTATTATTTCAGAATAGACTAGAGTGACAGACGAAACTTGACTCCAGTTTATTTCTTTGCTTTTGTCCTCTGTCTAGGGTTGTGTTGAAACCCTGTGTTTCCAAACGTTGTTGTTTTTCCTTTATCTGAGAGGTGACTTTTCATATGTGAGCCAATCCACCCACACTCTTCCTGTGATTATTCTCAAGAAATAAAAAGAAAATTCCACACAATATCCATACCCAATAGCATTGCAAGCCTGGTTTCACTTGATTAATAGCTTGCTTTCCTTTCTAGTTCACAAGAAATGTGTGTTCCCATGAGGTGTGTTTGGAAAATGTGTTATTCTACTGGAGGAATCTCTGCTGTGGATGCCACTCTTACCAGAAAAAAAAGATGCCAGTAAAAAATAGCCTCACATTTGTATTTGAAGGAGTGAAAGACAACACTTAGGAATTCCCACATGGCATGGCCCTTACAATCTCCTAAGGAAATCCACCATAAAATACAGTATGTGCTGAGAACAGGCTGGGGCACCTAAATATGGATTGCTTTTGGCTTCAGCTATCCAGAAATCCCCAGAACAGGTGCCAAATTAAGTCACCCTACTAGCTGCTTTCCATGGCTGAAGGTCAGTAATAGTTAACATGGAAAGGAATTTGGATAGCACATCTCACAATCCAAGAGCGCTGTGCCTGCTCAAACATACCAATGCATTCTTACCTCAGAAAACCTCAAGTGCAGAGCAGTTTCGTTTTCCTTTGACATGGAAGCAGTTTACAGTTTATAAGGAAAACGCATTAGTCTTTGGTATCAATGTTAATTTATGCCACAATGTTAATTTTTCCCATCTATTTATAACTCAAGCATTCTAAATTAGACTATTAGATGCAAATATATTGTAATCTGACAGAAGGCAAAATATTCCATAAATCTGATTTGGAAAAGGGAAATATTCCTTCATATATAGCTGACTAATGGCTCTACATTTGCAATTTCAGAAACATGATTTCTTCAAAGAACTGCTGACAATCCATGTTAAACTTTGGAGATTAGTGTGTTTAGCCGTAATTTTGCTCCCATTTGAATTTTATTTTGTTGTCAGCTTGTTTCTTATTGCATTCTTTGTTTCTTAGAACTTGTATAAATAGAGAATTTTTGTTTCTTGAAAGCCTTTTGATCTCCTTTTCATTTCCCACCTGCAATTACAACTTTTTCTGGGTGACATCACCCATTAGATGCAGTGAAAAGAATTCTGATAAATAGCTGAATAACGAATTATTGACATCAAGTGGAAAATAGCCCTCTGGAACTGATGAACTCTCAAAATGCCTGTTTGTATACAAGAATCACGAATGAGAATCATTACAATCAGGCAAATACATAAAATACTCTGTGCAAGGTGTTCAATGCAAACTCAATGTCCAGAACTGGAAAATTCATGAAGGTGGTTGTTAGTGCAAAGTTAAATATTAACCTGGTTAGCTAGAGGATACTCACAAGCACGGATACACCAGCAATGATATATTACGATGTTTTACTTCAGTAAACAGGGAATTAGAACAACCCTTGCAATTTCATCTTTTTTTCCCACATCTTATTAAATTCAGACAGGGTGCACTTTTAAGAAGGTCCTTCTGTGGTAGATGAATTTCATTCTCCAGTGAAACACTCAGTAAGTGCATGGTAAAGTCTGCATTCCTATTGGTTTGCTATTTTACCATTTTCCTTAGTCCTCAGAGTATTATGTATGACATCTATGTCCAAACTCTGAGCAAGCATAAAACAGTATAATTCTCTGAATGTGACTGGAGTTACCCTTAAACTGGTTCAGTCAAGAATCTAGTATTTTTCTGAAGCAAGCACTGGTATATACTACTGTTGTAGTTTTGGGTTGATTTTTTTTTTTTTTGGTCTGTGTGTATGTGTAAACTAGAGTTACACTCATGTTAAGCACAGACCATATTCATATTTACTACAAGGACATGGAGTTATGGACTGCAACCCACTCCCTTCTTTTAGGAATGAAATTGTCTTTGAGGAGACATAACAAGCAGATGTTGTTCCTGGGCTCTGTCTGGTCTGTTGCAGTTCTTCTTAACGTTCACAGCATAAAACTGAAGACAGGGTTCGTATAGCATGTACCAGGAATCCTAAGTTTTGGCTCTTCTTTTGAAGGAACAGAAGAAGTGTAGAGAGGAGTTTCTGTCACTTTACATTTTTTCCAGAGAAGACAGAAGCATTATCTATCTCAGTTTTGGTACTCTTGGTTTGCTGTCTAGAAGGAATGTGATAGATAATTCTAGAAAATTTTCAGGCTTGCATGGACTAGAGTTTAACTCACAGTTATAGATTATTATCATTATCATGACTTTTTAGAAAAATCTGCTAGGTCTTTCTTCACTGAATAATAAGACATAAAAAGTTACTGGACATCAGAATATGTTGAAAGACCATGACACACAGAGATTCAGGAATAACCTCTAACAGAATAACAACAGACATACAGAGTCTTACAGTCACAGTAGGTTTGTATCCACAGTTACAAAGGTATTTCCCATAGCACTTATACCAGCACTGCTTACTAATAGGCATGGATAATGTCAGGGCTTTCCATTGTACTTTGAACTTAGACAGCTTATCACTTCATAGTACAGATGATCCAAATTCTCTTGTTCAAAAGTAGTTCCCCTCTGGAACAACTTAATAGGTGTTCCTACTTCAAACGTAATTATTTCTAGTTACCTCTAAACCTAGTTATATCTAGAATTTTTTTCATACATGGGTTATATCTGCTTTAAATCCAACAAAGCTACTGTGAGTTTATACTATTGCAAAAGCAAAAAACAAAACAAAACAANAAAAAAAAAAAAAAAAAAAAAAAAAAAAAAAAAAAAAAAAACCCAACAAAAAAAAAGGCACTGCATATCCTCTTATTCCCAGGAGCCACTGACTCTCCCTCTTTGGAAGGGCACTTTGGGGAAACCCATGAGCTCTGCAGAAATGACCAAACCAGATTTGATTTAAAGTAGATATTTTGAGAATTCGGTTAGATAGCATATGTAAGTGAGGTGATGAAAGCTTCTGCTAAGTCAGCCCTAGTCTTCTGATAGATCTCTAGTCTTAAAGAAAAAGAGAGATGGAAATCAGAAAATGGTTTTAGAAACTCTGATTCTGAGAGAGACGTGTTTTGCATATGACCCTTTCAAAAATGTCAGCAACAGCGTATTTGCCTTTCTTGATCTTTGAATCAATACCTTCTGGCTACATAAGACACTAGCAAATACATTTGGACTCCAAACAAATTATTTCAAAGCTGTCACAAGTGACTTTTTACATGGATCATCATTTATGTGACATTTACAGTTCCTGGTAAAAGCCAGTACAGACATGTCCAAAGAGCCACTATTTTCCTCTGAGAAAGGGGAGAATGATTCTTTTACCCAAGAAGACAAGCAGTTTGTTGCATGGCAGACTTTTGCTTCATACATCTTATTTAAAAACATATAGGTAATAGGTAGTCATTAAAGGGAACACTGTGACCTCTTTGAGTGCAATTGGTGACGTCACATAGCTGCACTGTGCTTCATACTGTCCAGATGACACAGTTCCTCATTTTTCTTCATACTGGGTTGAGATCATTGCTTGGGTGAGAGGCAATTACCTGAAGCACATCTGAGAGATGCTGGCAGGCTGTCCGAGAGAGGTACTGTCTGAGTCTGAAGGAGCAATTTCCTCCCCTTTAGCCAAGTTTGTGGACTGAAAGAACCTTTTAGGATCTTTAGGTGCATCTTGATGCATTGGCAACAACAGTAGCCGGGGAATTGTTCTGTTTTATTTTCTTGTTCACAAGCACATTTCTAAATGAAGATTTTCCAATGTTTTGTCTATCCAGGGTAAGTAATTATACACTCTAGGTTTTAAAAGCATTGCAGATCTCATCAGGAGGAAAATACACTTTGTTTTCTACTCCAGGTCTTTTGTGCATTGCTGTTTAATAGCTATCCTCACTTACACTACCATTTCCATTCTGGACATGCACTAATTATTGGCTTTTTAGTTCATTGTATCTGAAGGACACAAGGCAACAGATAAGATCACAAGTGGAATATGTGCTCATGGTCCTCACATCTGGAGTTCTGGATGGATGAACTTCTACCCCAGTGTTATCTTTATGTTTTGGTCTAGTGTTCTGATTTGAATACTACTGATATAATAACTTAATATAATAACTCTATGTTATTTTGTAACATAATATAACATAATATAATATAACATATTATATNTTTGAAGGTTGGAAGGTATTTATTTTAAATTGTGTCATCTTGATTTAATCAATAAAGAGAGGTTTTGTATATGTATGTGAATAATATATACATTCATCCAGAATATTTGGGACAGGTGCATCATATAAATTGATCAGATGATTACATAAATTACATAGCTATTGAAGATATTAAAGGCAAGAATTTGCTAGAAAATGTGATATAATTGCTAGTACAGAAACTGAGGCAAAATTGTGGTTTATTAGACATACTCATCTGAAGGTTTCTCTTTAATAATTTGTGCTATTAGAGAAGATAAGATGACTTCATTCCACAGCACTGAGGAATGAAGCTATTTCACAGGTTGATGCAAACAGAAGCAGTTAGCTGTAATAGTTTATTGGGTTCAGTCCCTCACTATAACTGCATTGTACACAGCTGTTTACCGCGTCAGAGAGTGTTTCTATTTTTAGTTCACTGTTAAGGGTGCATTATAATCTCTTCATTAGTTTTTCTGAACATAGCACATACCATCATAAATGTTTTAGTAATGCCTTCAGGAAACAGGCAGCACAGCTTGTCTGTTTTTACAGACTATTACCACCTTACACTGCTAGGGCAGGATGAGGACTGAAACTTCCACAGAGAAACTGTCTAAGATCTCATTTCTTGTAACAATTTCACTTAAAGTACATCTTAAGATATGAACAGAGTGGATGGCAGTATGAATGAAGACAGGTTTTACAGAAGAAGCCTGTTCCAAAGATGAGCCAATTCAATAGTGGACTTCTCTGTAGTTTCACAGTGTTTTCTGGGATTTTACAAGAGATCTTCAGAGTAAAATTTTTTCTCACTGTAATTTAAGAGAGTAAGGAGGCAAGACAGACTTTAAAAATTATGTCTTTAAAATGTATTTCTTTTGTTTGGAAAGCCTTGTATCTAGTATCTGTATTATAAGCATCTGTTAGTTAGGTATTGTCTTTCACTATTGTTTTAACCTGTATGACTTTCATTATACTTTGATTGCTTTGGTTTCTTTGGAAAGAGAGAAGTTTTCTATTAAAACAACAAATGTGAGCTTCATTATGAATAATTAAAATTTTTCTGCTAACTCTCTTGAGTGTCAGTCAGCAAAGACAGCCAGATAACCAAAATTTTACAGTTCAGGCCATGTTTGGAGAAACATCTATGAAAGCAAGATTTCTTATCAGATTCCAGCACTTCCACTTGGCATCTCAGCTGGAAATACCAGAAGAGAAGCCTTTACTCATGGTCATTTCCAGCTCTAGTCCCTGGTGGAAATCAGAGGTGCCAAATTAATCTTGCTCATGAAGGGTTCAATGTAAGTTCATTTCCAAACATGAATTAAGGTTTCTTTTGTTTTTCTTCCTTAAATCGTGTGTGGAGGCTTGTTTTATAAATACCAAGAGTTTTTGTGGTTTTGTTTTTATGTTTGGTTTTTGTTTGTTACTGTTTTTCTTTCTTTTTTTTTTTTTTAATTTGGCTTAGGTTTGATTTCTGTTTTGTTCTGTTGTTTGGGTTTTTTTTTAAAAAATTGCTAATTGTAAACCAGGAGTGCCTTCGCGTCTAACTGCTGTCACAGGATGTGACTCCAGCCAATAGCTCTAAAGAGGACCATTGATTTCACATATGTTAATTGTCTCTTTTTTTGTAAAAGAGAAAGGAAATGGTTAAGGGATTGGAGGGAGCTTTCCTTAGGTTAATTATTAAGTTTAGCCCTTTTCCACAGAGTATTTTTCTCCTGCCTAAGGAGACTTGAGCAGCAATCCTTTAGATTCCCTAAGACTACCCTAATCACTGCACTTCAGCATAGTCTGGCAGTGGGAAGGAAGAGAGTTTTCTTGACCACTTTAGCTGAAACTACTCACCTTTTAATAAAAAAATACATATTAGATGAAGATGTTTAATACACATCTCCTAATATTCTGACAAGCGATTAAGCTGAAAGATGTTTTTATTCTCTGTGTTTACCTCAACATTTAAATGACTGCATATGAATAGATCTGTTTCTGCCGGAGAGGTAGACCAGATCCTCTGTTCCAAAATGTGTTAAAACCAAGGCTATGCTTGCAGAAAGTGAGTTCAAGACCTCTGAGGGAGATGAAGTATGTGAGTTGAAGACTTTCAAAACTTTTCTGAGTGCTCTAAATGGCAACAGTGAATATGGCATAAGCACCTCTTCCAGCAATTTTTCTTTGTGTATGATGACAGATCCAGCAGAAGTGTTGTGAGAACTCCCAGAACTTGAGGGAATATTTTGCTGGAGTTTTAGTTCAGTGGATATTTAGTTCACACAGGTATGGTTTGAGTGGTCTTTCACATGCACATAAGTAGATATTTGAGGTCAAATTGGGACTGATATTGATGAATTCTCCTCTTTAGTCAATGAAGGCACTATCAGAGGGTCATTCATCCTACATACCTTAGGATAACATCTTAAAATAGGCTAAGTGGTTCTTGAAGGTTTCTATTTCTCTTCACAGTAGGAACCTGGATATACAGCTTTGATTATATTAACTTTTAAGACCAACTGGTAGCAATTCTTCTAAATTAAAAACTGGAAGTATAACTTGTAGAAGAGGATACATTTGCAAAATTCAGACATCTATACTGTTTGATTACAGTTTGTGGAGTCTTTGGAAATTAAAATTTTGAATGTCAGCAGTACAAAAAAAGAAGCAGATAGTGCAACCTTTTTGATAATGTAGCTGTTGGGTAACTACTCTCCCTAGAACTGAAGTCAGGTCTTTAAGTGCTTTTATAAGATAAATCCTTATATTTCTTTGTAAAGTGGTTCAGCATAAAAATACCATGTAACCATCAAAAATATTCAGTATACTGCCTTTAAAACCTTTGACAAAGTTCATACCTTTTTTTTCTGTTCTCATATATAGGTGGCAGACTGTAGCTCCCTTATGGCTTACCTGTGGAAAGTGTGCACCTGTTGCCAGATTCCTAATCAGAATAGTGTGTTATCAATATCCTGTTGTATATAATCATAGGCAATCATGTGCCAGCACAAGGCAGGAACAGAAATATCCATCAGACAGCTAGCAACTTGAGCTATACAGCAGGCCCTCTTAAATCCATTCTGGTTTAATTCTGATATTTGTGCTTGGAAAAAAGGGTTCTCTCATTGTATGGAGCAGTACTGCAGTCTTAAGTAAAGTGAACCAAGTTTTCCTGCTGCTTGAAACAGGAGACGTAATGATGAGAGTTGCTGGAAGTTCACCTAAGGTAACTGTCCTGGGTTGACTGTATGATGCTTTTATCCCCAAATTNGTCTGACGGGGGAGGGGCTGATTGAATCTGCTTCCTAGAGGAACCTCTTTGGGGTTCTTTCCCAAATTTTCCCTGAACCAGGACAGTAACTCAGCTATTTTAGCTCAATATAACATCTTTGCCTAGAAAGCAGGAGTCCAGGCTCACCTCCTGTCTGAAATTACCTATTTTACGGCGTGTATTTTCTTGAATTCAGAAAACTGCATGGATTGTACTTGTGAGTTGTCTCTGTTGTGGAACAGAGTGGAAATCCAGCAACCAAAGTTGCTAATCCAGTTATCGGGCTAGTTCTCATTTCTTCCTGCAGATTTCAGCTTCTTGGCTAAGGAAGACAACAGTTTTTGAATACCAACATCACCAGTAACTGAATTCAGTGTAGGCTGTGCACTGTTGTGCTTATAATCCTCGACCCAAACTGTGAGCTGGGAAAGGGACAGACTCTTTCCCTTTCCTAATAATTCATTTGGTCCACTCAAGGGCCAATTAATTTTAACAGCGGTTGCTTACCTGTTTGGAATAAATGAACTTCAGAGAAGGCCAAGGAAATAGAGCTGCAACACACATCTGTTCAGATCACAGTGCCAATGGAGTTTGTGAAATGATGCATTTTTCCTGTAGAAAATTCTCTTTCCTTCTTTCTGCATAAAGTATATTTTTTCTCCAGAAGTTAATTAATTTATGCTTCATAATGTTTCTTCTGTTACTAACATTGCAGCCTGCTGCACAATATGCACATCAGGTATTTCTTCTTTTTTTAGGCTACAGGGTGGCACTAGCTGTTCAGAAAGACAGATCACATACTACCCATTGCTAATTCTTCTTCAAAGCAGCAGTTGAATTAACATAAGCTTTAAGTGGGCGTTATGTATTCATTTGCACATTTTCTGCTGCTGCTTATGACTAGTTTAGCTGCAATCTGCTACACATAAAGGATTACTGCACAGATACAGAGCTTTGTAGAAGTAACACATCCTTCAGGTATCTCTGCATAAACTCATGCATCACACTATGGGTCATTAATTTTAAATGTCTGGAGGCAGAGAGTTACAAATCTCTTTCTCTCTCTTTCTCTATCCTGTCTCACCCACTACCAGCTCTAGACAGACACAGTAAATTGGCACTCCCTAAAACCTACCTCATCATCATGAGTCATGGTTCAGCTTATTGTCCTTTTTCTCTGTTGTCTATTATTCAGGTGAGTTATTTGTTTAAAATATACCCACAATACTCTGGTCGTAAATGAGTCCAGGTTTTTGGTTTGGGTTCTTTTGGTTTATTTTTTAAATTTTTAAAAAATTTTTTATTTAGATCAGAATACGGAACCTGGTAAAAAGGAAGTGATTACTGTGCTTCCTTCTTCATACACACTGCTGTAGTATCCCCAGCCTGAAAGACTACATGCATAGCCCTTCTGCTGGGTGTATTGAAATAACTTTGTTAAACTATTTCCTTAGAAAGAATAAGATAAAAATGACAGTATAATTCTATAGAAGATCTCAATTCAGATCTTTTTTGCAGAAGTTCCAGTAACAGGTCACAACTACCACTTTTTCCTTGTTTTTTTTTTTCTGGATAAGCACCAGTTGCAGAAAAAAATCAGTACTGTTGCTCCCTGAATTTGTATAAATCAGGCCATATGCTATTTCTAGTTCTGGAAAATATGATCTTTTTCTTCTCCCTTCTGCTCAGAAATTACTTTGTATGGCTTTTTTTTTTTTTTCCTTTTTTTTCCAGAGCATATTAGTATACTGTGTTTCGTTGATGTACACAGTGGTAATTTCCAAGACCACATAGGAAAAAAAAGTAAAGTGTGTGCTGTTTGTTTGGATGGTTTACCCAGTCATTGCACAGTGAAGGCAGAACTCAGTCATGAATTGTTCATTTAGTATCAGTTATCACTATGACCACTCTGTGCAAGTTGCTTTGCAAACAGAACTATAGAGATATGTTCATTCTCTTACCTCACTGAGAGTATTTCATAAAGCATGCATGTAGGGGATTACATGAAAAAATATATGGCCTTTTTTGTTGTTTGCTTTGTTTTTCTTTTTTTCCTGACCTACATTTTATGTGGCATATGTCAGGGGAGCTTAAGCATTTTATAGTACTACCTCTGTATGCACTTTCAAATGCCTTTTCCTACTGCCTCTGGTTGCTATGTATGAAAACCTGTGCACTGTATCACAGAAGATATGCCAAATTTTGAATGTCATGCAAGGTGGCAGAGCTATTCCAAGGGCAGATGGCTAAAAGTTAGACTGTGACTATATTAGGCCCTAGTGTAAGGTCGTGTATCTTTCTGATATCTCCAAACAATGTAGCACAAACTGCCTTACTTCCTTCACTCTCTTTGGTATCACTGATTTACTGAGTCAGGCTGTAGTTGTGAGAGGTGAAAGGAAGGGGAGCTGACAAATTGCAGAAACCACTGTCAGAACTGAGATGAGAGGGCTGATGTCCATGTTTCAAAGACAGAATATTCTGTATGAAATCCATATCTTGACATTCTCATTCGTTTCAAATCATTCCTGATAAACTGTTCCTTTTGCTTCTGGGGTAGTGTAGCATGCAGTATACAGTTTCCAACCACTAACAGTTTGCTAATTAGGAACCCTACTTGATAAAGAAAACCATTAACATTTGAACTCACTTTGAAATGCTAAACATACATTCTTTAAGCAACTTCTTCTTTTTATGCTCTTGCCTATTTCGTTTAATAATATATTCATCCCTGAATATTATTTAAAAAAAAAAACGAGTGGAAATAGCTTGGATGCAGCAACTGAATGATAAGTTGACAAGTTTCTTTTCAGCTGTAGGTGAAATATCCCTGTTGTCATGTATGCTGTTAGACATTTTAAAAACTGTCTTTTTAAACAGGAGTTTTCCAACAGGGAAAGACAAAAACTATCATCATATCCTAAACCTTTTATTTGAGCTGGAACAAATGAGTGCCACACTAAAATCATAATTAAGAGTTTTTTTCTTGCTTGCTTTTATTTTTTTTTTTCACATTCAGTTGTATAGTTTTTATGTTCTTAATATATAACACACATCATCCATTCTCATGAAGGAGAAAATCAAGCCTTTGGCATGGGGTTGTATTCATCTTCCCAGATTTTACCCATGAAATATGCATGCATTTAAACTAAACTAATCAAGCAGGCTCCATTTGAAACACTTCCATATCATCTTAATACAAGTGTCTTGGGCCAGTGGGATGAATGGCCCCCCCGAGATGCCTGCCTCTCAATTAAAGACAGATGGTGCCTAGATGACCATCCTAGATTTGATGTCACATCTAACTTTTAGATGATTAAAGCTTGATGAGGTAAATTGCATGTAAAATCACATAAAAACTGATATAACACAGCATGGTCTTGAGAACTTTTTATTTAGAAGAAATTCCAACATTAATTATAATATAGAAGAAATACAAAATAAATTAGATATCAAAATATTTTGCTATTATATTGCTCTGCAATATGACTTCATGTGAAATAAGTCAACAATGAAGGAAAGAGGGCTAAATAATCAGAGAAATTATCATTCTCCTCAAGAGAAGAAAACAGCTCTCATTCTTTGCTCTATTCCCTAGGTAGACTAGTGATTCACAATATCCTCCATCCTCCTCTCTAAGGGTATGGGCAATAGAAGCAATAAAAGAAAAACTTGTCTGTAACGAACAAAAGATAGTCCAGGACAACAGGGCAAATTAGGAGGGCAATAAAGGTGATCCCAAATTATGGGAAATTGAGTTCAATTAAGAAAAAAACAAGTACACCTACTATTCCTTTAAAATATTTCTCGACTGGTTCATCCTTATCTGCCTAATTTTGTTAAAATGGTGCTTCCTAATGAAAATTATTTCAGCATTAATTCGCTCTGTGTTTTTTTGCAGTGTATTTGGTAAACTCATTTACAAAAGCATTCTTGTTATTCAGGACCACCACCACATGTAAAATACAAACTCACATTTTATAAAGTAAAAAGGAAACATAAAAATAAAACACTATGGTGTTATAATCCCCCATATTTAAATAGTTTCATTCCATACACTTACTTTCACAATAGTTTCAGCCCTATGATTCCTGTGTAAGCAGCTGTAATGACTTGAGAGAATAGCATTTTACTAGTGGATATTGATCATTAATTTGCATATAGGAAAGAGGATTTGGTAATAATTTTTCTTCAGATATAAATATCAGAGAAAATTATTACACTTTTGGGACTTTATGTAGCTTCTTGTCACCAGAAAGCTAAGAAAATTCCTTTGAAAAACTCTCAGCTAACTGTGGGATGCACATCTGTGCATGCATCAGATTCTGCTGATGGAAGCTACTGTTATTATAATAAGTTATCTGCATTCAGTAATGGCCAGAAGAATATTTTATCAGAAATCTTTCTGATGTTGGAAACTTAGACTTTAATGCTTAGATCAAACAACATAATTTAAACATATAAAACTTTATTTTGTTACTTTTATGCCAGATCTTTGCTGGTATTATGTAGTCAGAACATCCAATCGTTTCTAGAAGAGCCATTTTATGCCTCAGCACCTCAAACAATGAGATTGTGGAAAACTGACTTGAAAATCTCACGTAAGTAATACTGACTGAAAAGCAACGACATTTCAAAAACAAATGTTTTGTTTAAGATATCAGTCATTGTAAATGATGCAAACTTCTGTATTTAGTTTTTGGAGGCATTGGTACTTTACACAAAACAAGTGCCATTACTAAATTAGATAGTTTGAGCAATCATCCCTTTTAAAGTAATTAACCCCGTGAACACTTGTTGGAAAGCCAGCCTGGAGCTTTTCCAACACATTCCTTATGTTTAATGAACTATGGCTACACAGGGGCTTGCTGTCATTTGGGTATGTGGTCCCATCATAATCAGTGAGCAACCCAGAGAACCACTATTCATCAATATGGACAAGGTTGTACGGTTTGTTTCTAAAGAAAGATGGTTCATAAATGTCAGGGGTTGAAAAGGACTCTGTAAATATGAAACAAATAGTACATTCATTAAAACCAAAAGTTTTCTAAATAGAAGCAATTCTATTAAATTCAGTAGAATTGCTATCTCAGAATGCCATTATCCAAAGCTACATGAGAATTTTGTCGGTAGAATTCCCATCAATTTTGACGTGAAAATTTCTGGTGATGATTATTACTGTTTCCCTTTTGTTCAAATGTTTCATCTAATTTTTTTTAACAGAAGCCTTACTTACGCTTGAATGTACTTCTCTGGCAAGGTTGTAGCATTAGCCACCATTCAGCAAATGTTTAAGATAATTACAGACAACACAGATCACAAGGAGCCATGATAGGTATAGGACAACAGCCGCTCTGCTCTAGTTGATTAGATATTTGAGAAATCTGAAAGCGTGTCGGTGATGTTGTAAGGTAATGCCAAGACAACAGGTTTCACCTAAGGGTATAGTTTAGACTATGGCATAAGTAGCAGCTGTTACACCAACTTGCTTAAAGTCTCATTATGTAATTCTTGTATCTGCTAAACTGCAGAGATCCATTGGTTACAATGGATCCACAATTCTAGGAAGGTGCCATAGTAAAGAATGATCAGAAAGGTAGAAAATGGGAGAAGTACAGACTATCTTTGCAGTTAAGATCCAAATTAAAGTCCTTTTATTTTGCTTTTAACTGGGAAAAAATAAAAACCACAACAAAACAATGTATATTTGAATATTATTTTAAAATGCTGCATCTATCTTGCTATTTAGAAGCAGATATGTACTCTCACACATATATATGCATGTGTATGGATATATGCCCTTTTAAAAGGAAAGAAATTCAGTCACGTGTCTGTGCAGCTCCTATATTATTCAATTAGCCCCAGAGTGTTAGGGTGATCTTGTCCGTTATGAATCTGAAAGATTAAAAGCCCACCCTAAGTTAAGGATCTTCATTTATTTCAAGAATCAGACTCATAATTTTTCTCCATGGTCACTGGTCATTTCTGGAGGACAGCTGATGCCTTCTGCCTTCATTTCTTTCCAAGACCAGAAGAATCTCTCAGCAGGCGGCCAAACTTCTATATAAAATACAGAGGCAAGTACAAAACTGACTTTGACTGGATTCACGTTTTAGATGACTAAAATTAGTGAGGTGAATCCTGCCCATCTAGGTTCCTTATCTCTACACTTATCTCAACACTTGATGTTGTGCAGTAATGTGGCATCCACATCTTCTCTCTCTCAGGAAATTTTCATAGAGGAGCAGAGAGAGAAGAAAGAGAAAACTATTTCTATTTCTGTTCCTTATTTCTCCTATGTGGAATGCATTTGGAGATTGTTTACTGGGGTGATTGGTTCATTGGATTCTGGTGAGGATTGTTTGGCCCTGATGGCCAATCACATCCGCGTGTGTCTGGACTCTCTCAGGGAGAGAGTTCACCAGTGAAGTTAGAGTTTAGATATGGTAAGTTAGAAAAGTAGGATGTAGTTTTAGTATCTCTTTTTAAATAGTATATTAACGTATTATAATATAGATAGAATAAAGAAATCATTCAGCCTTCTCAACTGGAGTCAGATATCATAATTTATTCTCATCGGGTTCACCTGCATTTTTTACAATACAGTAAATGCAGACTACAACAAATATTATATTTGTAAGTTCCCAGAACTTCAAAACAAGGTATTGTGAAGTTGTTTTCCTGAATTATTTCTCTAAACTGGGCATGAATTTTGAATATTTGACTGAAATTTGAATAATGTCTTCAGCATTTGGCTGGCATCTTCAATAAACATGCACAAGTAAAGTTTTAAAAACATTAGAAGCTCATCTCTTCTGCTCAAAATATCGATTCTGTCTTCAGTGCTTTTTGTGAAGCAAAGGAAACTATTGTAAAAAATACATCCATCTGAGAGCAAAGACAATGAGAATATATGTAATTGTCTTGACTCAAAGTTTGAACCCTTGATTTTAAACTGGTAATTGGCTTTTTTTGGTCTCAAGAATGTTGTATTTCTGAAACAGAAATGATTATGAAACAGCATAAGTTTCTTTATTTAAAAGTTTCAGTCTATGTTTGATATGATTATAGTGAAGCACAGTCTATACCAAAATTGCCACCTGGGCAGAAAAGACTTATTGTGAAAAGGATGTGAAAAGAAGACCTGTGTATTGCTATTAATTTCATATTGTCTTCACCAATGCTTCTTGGATATTAGGGTGTAAATAAGTTAGGTATGGTCGTTCACTTCATATGTTCAGACTTTTGGGAATAGGTGAGATATTTAGGAGCTTAGTACTGTCTCTTCAGCAACTGGTGTCAAGACCTTTTTATATTAAAGACTTCTATCGATGTACTATCTTTTTTCGTCATTTTATTTCTCCACAAAAGAAAGAACCTTACAGTGATTTATTTTTTGCACATGACTAAAAAAATCTTAGCTTGAAAACTTGGGGCTATATTGAGAGACATTTATGTAAAATCTGCCTCTATTCCAAAACAGTAAAAGCTTTTCTGGCTTTTCACTTCCAATCTCGATCAAAGGCAAAGTAGAGACAAGTTTGAATAAATGTCATCTCTCATACTTTTTCTTCCCTGGAACAAGCTGGCCATCTCTACCTGGCAATCCTTAGGAACAACAGTCCTATATAGGGCAAATATATAGGAGATGATCCTGCAGTAAGGCTTTTGAACATGAAAACTTGCACTTCTTAAAAAAGATTAGTACCTGATCTTTTCCATTGCAAATCATGGCAGCAGAGCCGTGTGGTTTTCATTCACTTTCCCTTTAGCAAATTTCTCTGTGCTTCTTTTTGTTTCTATGTCTATTTTATTTATATTCTTCTGGATAAAATGGCATGATTCCCACTCAAATATTGTGTATAAGAATTATGTAGGATAAACTTCTCTTGAGGTCCAGAAGGCTTTTTCTCCTGCTGTACCACACCTGACAAGCAACTGCTCTCCAGCTTCTAAATTTGAGCACTTATTAGAAATGCTTTTACATCAGCTGGCAAAGTGACAATAGAACAGTCTTATCTACAATAGAAGGAAATGTTCTCTTCAAAAGTATTATGCAAAAACAGAAGGGAAATAAGCATTAAAATAAAGCACTTAAAAATAGGCTACAAACTCCTTGATGTGCCTTTCCATCATCTCAAGATGATATGAGATAATTATCAAAAACAAAAAAATAATATATTCCTAGGCCAATCACTACAGCTTTTTAGGACTTGTCTGGTCTATCTACATATACATAATCATTTTCCTGTCTGTTGCATGGGTTCATCTGCACTGGTTTTCACACTGAATCTGAAAATAACTGCCTTGGTTATTCCCATTACACTTCCCTGCCTAAACTGGTGGGCACAAATGCATAAACCAAATACACAAGCACAGGATAATTCTCTCTTCTTGAATCTTATATTGCTTTTTATAAAAAGATAAAATTGCTTTTCAGAGACAACATGCTATATATTACAAAGTAAAGCTTTATTTCATGGTACAGCCTAAGGGGCAACCACAGTCATTCTTTGACAGGGAGCTCCTTTCTGATAGGGGGTGGTGCTATGGTTTCCCCACCTCCAGACAGTCAGAAGTCATGAGTTAAGTCCATTCTCAACACATATAAGATAATAACTAAAAAATACCAACAGCACATTTTTTTGTTTTTCCTCCTGAGTTTTGAGGCTGTAGGTGTGCTCATAGCATGCTTTCAAAATATTTTTTCTTCAGGCAGAAATATTTTTATTTAGTTCTTTATAAAACTGGAATTATGTTTTTGCTCCTCATCTCCAAGAGCTGATGTCTTAGAAAATGCCCTAAAGAAATGAATGCCTCAGAAACTTTACAGGAGCTGGGAGCACATATATTAGAAAATCATGGAAGATGTAATGAGTTATTTCTATACGACAAAATAAAAATGTGGCACCAAGAAAATTGTACAAAATTTAAATAATGAAAATTAGATATTACTAGCTGATCTTTAAAAGGAATTGTAAAAACATTTATAGTGCCAATGTTTGACTTTTAAATTTAATAAAAGCAGTAAGAAATGTGTTTTTCATTTCACTGCCTCTCACTATTCATACAGGCTAATTCTCACTCTACCAGTGGCTCATTTCTTCAATTACAGGATGTACCTTCATTACACTTGATATATTATATTAAACAGTAAGTGTCTTATGCTAATATAGAGAAACTTGTGGTTGCCAGGCATCATCCTTAAAGGAAAAAAATACTTTTAATTAAACAGTTGTCTTCAACATAAATAGTTGTCATAAGTTACTGCCATTACCCAAGGGGTAATGTTTCCAAAGCTCATTATGGAATTATTCAAAAAGAAATCCCACACCAGCATTTACTGAGTAGTACATGGAATACATAAATACAGTCAAATTGCCATAAAGAAATGAATTGTATCACAGAACCAAAGAAACTTTGGGCATTTTCTACAGTTTCCCATTGTATCCTGTGCAGAAATGAGACAACAATATTTATCATTTGTATAATTTGCTCTTATTGCTGTAATATTCATATTTTGCCCTCTAATACTTATTCCAGTATTAGATCTTCCTCAAAATTCCAACTACTTTTAGTTATGACTAATGTTATAATTTTTTTCCAGATTACAGTAACAAGAAGGACAATTATTTGATATTGATAAGGAAAATTTACTTATTCACAAATCATAAAAAAAAAATCAAACTTTGCCCAGGAATTTTGATAAATGCATAGATGTCCTTCATTCTCTTTTAAATTTGTGTTTCTTTAAGAAGATGTTCCTATCTGTTCTGTGTCATCATAACAGGTTTGTCAGCCATATGTGTTCCTGAACTTCTAATAACTTTCGAGACTGTCAGCTGATTTCAGACTATTTTGATGCAGAGGTGGAACTTTCATAAAGAATTCCTGAGTACATCTTTCAAATCTGGTTGGGTAGAGGATTATGTGTCCTAATGAAAATAAAATTACCATATGAACTTATATCTGGTTAGGTGCCAAAGAATTAAACCAGGAAAGTGCCCTAAGAAGTCCCCTGATGCCTGGAAGATTCAGTAAAATTTGTCTCCTTCTTGATATCGGATTCAATTAAGGATGATATTTATGAGCACTTTTGTCAGCCTTTAACTGAAGCTCAGTGGTGAACTATCTCACCACATACTCCTTGATGATATGCAGTTAGAAAACAGCTGTCTGTTTCCTTCTCAGACTGCACCATTTCTGCAGGGGAAACTATGTTGCTCATCTTGTATTAACCTTTGGTGGAACCAAGCATGTACAGTAAACTCCAAAGACTCACTCTGGGTTAGTTGAAACTGTTTGTAGCAGTCTGTAAGCAAATTGTAGAAAAAGCTTGGATGAAGCACATGGAGGAAGCCCCCAGGTGCTCAGAAATCCACTAGCAGTAGTTAGAACATCCTCTTAAACAAGGAATAGAAAGTCTGTTTTCCTTAGAAGCACACAGGCCTTTTGTGTCACTACCCAGCATATATGAAACATGGTGACAAGGAGGAAAGTTAGTGAAAATGACAAGAAGACAAATGAGTGTGTTTAACAGCAAAACAAATCTGCACTTCAGAGTCTAAGTAGGTGAGTCATGTGATAGGAAATGAGATAATTAACAGAAATAGAACCCAAACCAGGGACAGTGGAAAAACTGTTTGCATTCTGTCACCTCAAACTGAAAGGGTATTTGTTTTTCAGAAAGCAAAGAGCAATATATGTGATAGTATTGAGAAACTTGTTATTATATGCAATTTTGTAAGCACTAAAATCTTCCGAATTTTTGGCAAAATTATGTCAAGGAATTTGTGCCTCCAGGCTTTGGGGTATCTTGGTCAGAGAAACAAATTTAAAATTTGATTATTATTTACAAATAACTACTGTGAATAAAACATTCAGAGAAAATGACAGAATAAATGTGGATGCTCACACTTCTCCATTGAGGAAAAAGATGAACAGAGCAAAAAAAGTTTTAAATAATTATTTGGTGAAGAATGCACTGAAAGAATAAGGGATGAGAGGTAAAAAAGTGGATCTGAATGAACAGCAGTTTTGAAAGAACCAGTCATGCTATAGCAAACATTAAAAAAAAAATCAATGAGCACAGATATAGCAAAAGTTTTGTAAGATAGGTTTGGGAATTACTTACATGAAAAAATAACTTATGGTAGTTTGATAAAATTTAAGTACAAAAGGAATTATAAGGGGAACAAGTAATAGATTGAGAAACCAGGTAATTCACAAATATCATTAGACTACTAATCCATTAGCAGTGGTGCTTATGTCTCACCAAGCATTGTCTTTTGTAATTAAGAGTTTGCAACTGTAGCAATACAGTAGGTTTTAAAAGGGTTTTTGCTTTCAATGGAATTTCTTACATGATCAGAACAACTGAAATGATAGCTTAATGATTGAAAGTGTTTGTTCATTTGTTTTTTTCTCTAGATACAGAGAAATGCCACTTACTAAATAGCAGAACTGAAATTTCAACTGAAAAGTAATGTAGCAAAGTCAGCAACAGAGATGAAAACAAGTTCCTGGCTTGGAATCACACCTCTTGTTAAGCATATTATTTTGTATGTATCATGCATACATAGATAAATATTTTAAGAGTTTAACTAGCTTTATGTTTTCAATCACCATCTGAAAAAGTTACTTGACATTCTTACTTTTGGACAATGAGGTTGTAAGGAAGCCTTTGTATTTGAGATTTTTTTTGCAAAATAGAAGGATCTTAAAACTTCCACAGCTCTGCAGTTTATGGGTTTGTAAAATGGCAGTTGCCAGCAGCCTTTTTCATCCCACTTTATTCACCCAGTAATACATCTTTTTTGTTTCTCCACAAATTAAATTAGAATTCATAATTCTATATCTGAATTAGCTTCCCACAGAGAGCCTTATTATAACAAATGAAGTTGTAATAACTCATTTTAACAATTTCATCTATAAATTGGTAGAAGTACTTTATGTGTTTCTGTAAGTGAACAGAACTTTTAAAGGAAATTTAAGAGAATTATATGTTCAGTGTGGTGAGTGACTGATGCATTTTTGCATATCTGTCATTACAGTATATTAAGCATGAAATAACATAGGAAAAAGGAATGTTAGCAGAAGACCTGAATATGAATTTCAGAGAAATAAGACTGAAGAGAAAGAAGTAACTCTTTTGTGAAAAGAACAGGATTCTGCTGATATGTTAGTGTACGTGGAAATGTATTCTAATGAATACCAAGATTTCAAATAAAAACTGCTGCCAGAAGTGTTGTAGACTTTCTTATTGTGGCATACTGTGCTTACCCTGCAGGCAATTCTAAGTGATGTGGCAGATATTAGGCTTTATTTACAGATAGACAGAGAGACTAGTACATCTGCCTTTTAAGCCATTCTTTAAGAATAGCAATTATTAAAATAGTTACTGTTTTGTTCCTCTCTCTTAGCATATTCCTTACTGTCAGGGAACAGTTGGGCAGGAGAGGGCTGTTCTAGGGCTGGGGGCTGGCAGGGCAGGCAATGCCACACTGCCACCAGGAAGGGTGCAGCCCTGCAGCACCTGCACAAGGTGAGCACGACAGGAATGGTGGCAGTGGTTGGTGACAGCCACAGCGTGGCTGAGATCCTTGTGCCTCTCTTTCCCAGGAGATGGTGCAGGGCCGCTTGGAGGCACCACCTCAGGGCACAGGCAGCCAACCTCATTGGCACTGGAGGAGACTTCAGAGCCTGTTGAGGTGTTCAAAATCCTGACACAGGCAATTTCTTTCCCTCATCTTTTCTCATTTCCCACTCTTTGAATTTTCACAATGCAGTTTTCTTTCTCTTAGGTATAACTTTATCTTGATGAATCTCTGTTTCTGGCTTAAAAAAAATGTGTATTATATGAATGGTCTTTTTATTTGTCAATACTATGTTCCTCTTTCATTTTTACAGAAGGGATTTCCAAAGAAGCTTGTAGCCACCTTGGTTTAAAAATATTTGCTTTGGAATATTCTTTTTTGGAACATAAAATGCCTTGTAAACAAGAATATCAGGTACTTTTATTTCACTACACTGATGTGAACAAACAAAGAAGCTTGTAACTGTGACTGAGACCTGAGATATTCAAAGTCAGAGGAATTTCCAGGCCTAATAATTCCTTTTTTTGTATTCTCTGATTTTTTTGTGCATGTAATTGCTTGAAATAGGATTGATAAGGATGGGACAAATTTATGGCTTTTAGATATTCATATGTCCATATGTATTGCTCTGTTAAGAACAGAAACCTAGATATTATTTGGTAGATATTAACCTTAGATATTACAGTCCACAAATCTGTCAATGCTAAGTGTTTATATTTAAAGCAGGGATTACACAATGCCACTTTGATCATATCATGCTTTTGTTTTTCTGAATAAAATTATCATTAGTCTTTATCATTAGAAAGCCTATATATTTAAGTGTCTTAACCTAAAATTGTTCTTGCCATTTGGACAGGAATATTTGAAACAACTAAAAACTCATGGAGTGATATCCTTCATCATTCTTGCAAAATATGTATTTTTGTAATGTCTGTGATTTTTGCTCGTATACCACCACAGATCATTGAAGGTGAATTTATTAATGTCTGAGTAATTTTATCAAATGTTTATTTAACACAACACAAGTTGTTTATCTAACACAACACAAGCAAGATTAATGTCTCTTGTTTATGATGGTAACAAGCTTCTCAATATTTCCTAAAATACACTATGTAACAGAGTCCAAGGAAAGCAGCACAAAAATCAGTCAAACAAAACACATACAAATCCCATAATAATATAATTCTTTTCAGGTAAATAAGTCACTGAGTTCACCCAGTTTGAATTTTTCTTTCTTATTTAAATTGTAGCAATAAAGAATAGGAAATGGCAAGTTTTCAGGAATGTGAAGTCATCATTCAAAACCTGCCAGTCCACTGGAGGGGAGGTTGGGTGTGGAGCATTTAATGGCAACCGTATCACTACTTGTGATATTAGAAGTTCTTTTAAAGTCATTAAAGCATTTTCCTGATGGCGGTCTAATATGCTTCCCCTCTGCTCTCTAGGAATAGCTGGTTTTCATTTTAGACCATTATGTTCAATTATTCTGGGTAAAAAGTAGGACAGCAGACAACAGAAACATTTTTCTTTTAGGACTGTTCTCTCAGTACATTTTGAAGACATCAAGGGCTGAGGGACCTGAAGTTACTTCTGTTACACAATCTGAACCTCAATTTTCTAATTCCTGCATCCAGTGTTTTTTATTTGCTCTTTATTTAATACTCAGAAGTAGTATGAATGTCACATGTCTGGGTAAAAAGTTTATACTCTTAGTTAAATAGACTTCTTAAAGTGCAATAATTGTGAAATCACATCACTCTACCTCAAAATAGTTAAAAGAGCCACAAGCTAAGCAGAGAAAGAAATGTCATTTTAGACTAGATATAAATGTTAATTAAGAACATTTACAAGCTGAAGTTGAGAGGAAATATCTTCATGTCCTCTCCCTCGGAACAGGAGCAATTACCCTGACAGATTTTTGAAAATTTTACCCAGAAACAACATTGTACTAGCTAGAAAAATGTTAATATCTGTCTCCATTTCCTGCCCAGGTATTAAGAGTCATTATACAGAGACTTCAATGGCATATTGCCAAGAAGTACTGAAAATCCAATCTCAATATGTACAAAATTACAAACAATGCATGCCAAATTAGTTGTGCAAGTAGTTGTCTGGCTAAATTTCTTGTAACCTAAACTGATTCTGTTCCAAGCTGCTTTCCAAATGGATATGATCTAGGGTGCAAATTTGATCTTTTGCTCATGATAGATGGCAGTCATTTACCTATTACTTTTATTACTATTAATTAAATATTTTGAACTTTATGACTTTAAATGTCCTTGTTCTTGCTTTTAGATCTATATTACTTCAACTCAAGGTTAAAAGGAAAAAGTGAATCTTCAATTCCACTGTAATTCTATCAATAATTTTCCTGATTGATGGAGATATTGATTCTCCCATAGCCATTTGAAGGTAGCATATGTATGTAAATATATATCTATATATATACACACTCACATTCACACATACATGCATATATCCACACACTAGAATACATGCATTTGCATATAGACATGCACATACAGAGATGGGAAGATTTTTCAAAGTGATGAACCTGTCTTTGTACTCACTTTCTACTAAGATCAATAAAACTTCTGAAATCCAATTTGTACCTTTGAAAAATCTTCTCCATACAGATTATTTTCGGAGTTAATATTCAACAGATTAACCCTGTAGCCTCATCAATAGAAAGAAAAAGGGTTTAACTTCTACTTTGGCACTTATGTTAGAAAACTCCTTCACCTTATTGGAAAAGAAACATATTCTATTCCATTTGCTGTATCTTATGTTTTCTACAGGTAATAATAATGTCTGTATCACTGAAGTTCATGCTATTTAGCTTCTCATAAGTTTTCTCTAATTGCAGTAGCACATCTTAAAACATTTAATAAAAGACAATTGAGGGCAAAAATATGACTGTTATGTCACAGTTATCTTGCCATTTTTTAGCAGTAGAGAGGACGGGAAGGGAAATACTGTTAATTAATTAATACTGTACTATAAGAATAATGAGTAAAATTATAGGCACAGATAAGAGTGTTTGTTTTGACAACCATCTCTTTATTACTGTTTTTCAATAGTAAATCACTCTGAATTACATTTTATAATCAAAATATGATATCATTTGCAGTTATTTTGCAAGGACTGTGGAAGTCTTGAACAACAAAATATCTTTGCTAAAACACCTTAGTTTTCAGCTGAAAAATAAGCAATTTTATTTTTCTGAAAAGAGTGGCAGCTCTTTTCTGATGGCTTTCAGTATCAAGTCTCCTCTTGATGCTGAAACATGGACATCTTGTTTTTCCCTGAGATGATGTTTCTCAGTTACCCAAGGTCCAAATGGCTTCTGTCTATCCCAGAGACTGTTCTCATAATATTTTTCAGTCTCTCTGGCATTGTCCATGTACATTGTACATGGCGTTGTCCTCTAATGGACAATGCCTCTAATCACTTTATGCCACTTGATTGTTCCTGCTATTAGTCTTCCCTTAGGTTTCATTTTTCCAAGCTTTTAAAATTCTTCTGTAGTTCCTCACTACTGCTTTCTTATCTCTCCTCCTTACTTCTCCTACCATCTTTTCTGTCCCTTCTCTAAAACTAAACCAGGCCCTGTTTCCCTTGTACAGACTCCTGACCCTATCCTGCTTCTCACTTTTGCACAGAAACCTGTTACTGCCTCCAACCTACCACTGATTTAGCCAATGCTGATACCTCAACTTTTCTTACCATGTCCTTCATTTCACACATATACAAGATGCCTTGCTCTCGCTGCCTCTTGTCTCTTGATTTTTGACCCGAATTTCCCCATCTGGCACTGAATCTGCACTTGTTTTCTCTTATGGAAACCAGTATTTTTATTATGCTGCTGTGTTTATCACATTTTCTTCGTATAGTGTAGCAGTGTGGCCTCCAATTTCTTTCCCTAGTTATTATTTCTCCTATTGAAGAACACCTGAGTCTTTAGTTTCCTTTGTTCCAAGTTGCTGTTAATTAGGCCAGACTAATCTTACCTAATTTTAGCTGTCTAAAAGCTAGGATGCAGCCTGAGCTGCTCATCCTACTTTTACTTCTGAAATTAAGAAAGAAATTTGAGACACTAAATCATGATGCTTTCATGTCTCAGGATGGGAAGACATAGTCTGTAGAGGTGATTATTTTTCTATATTGATTCTATATCAATTCTATTGATCAGAGGAGTTTACACAAATAGATTTTGTTACACAAATATTTTTTAATGGTTAAAATTAATCCTTCCAATACGTATTCTATTGTAATTTCAACCCGTAACATTTCCCCTTATAAACTTTCAGACATATTCCACAGAGATCTGTGTAAACTAATATTTTCAATTTCTAAATTACTAAATTAATGTCTAATTTAAATAAATTAATGTCTCATTTCTCAAGAGTAAAACTCTGTTCCTGACAATATAGTTGACTATCTATTTTTAAAAAATTTTTACATTATTGAAAATACCTTCTTGTTGTAATATCTTTGGCTTTTCACTTTTGTTATTGGACTGATGACTAGGATGGTTAAAAGGTGTGTCTGTTTCATAATAAGGATGGTTTTAATTCAGGTTTGAATACACAGTTGCTGACTGGGAATGAAACGTGTTCATTATTAATGTAAGAGGCGTATAAGAAGTTACAGTGTTTCAAACTTAAGAAAAAAATTAGTGAATGGCACCTAGTTGTTCTAGACATGACAAAAACTAAATAAATGAAACCACCAAACAATAGAAAAATCAGTTTGCTGATTATGTTAGATGTCTAAAGACAAGAAATGTGGCATATAAATAGATAGACCTGGAAGTCTTACTATTTGATCAACAGTATTACTTATTTGGTATAATAAACATTTCATGATATAATAGAAAGACAAAGTTCATGATACACAAGTCATATGATATTAGTATTAACAAATTTAATAAAATACAATAATAAATGTTAAATATGTGTTATTTTACATCATCTTTAATGGGTAATATGAATATAAAATATTAAACTATACAAACTTAAAACAATAAAATAAATATTTATATTAATGTGAGAGATCAGAAACTGAAAAGGGAAGGAGTGCTGATCTAGCTCAAAGACATATGTGCTCTGAAGTCCAGAATGCTGTTGAACCCACAGACATGTGAGGCATGACAGGAAAAGATCAAAAGTGTATCAGGCTAAGAGTTATAGTGAGCCACTGAGTCACCCCAGGACAGCCAAGTGAGTAAAGGTGGATATAACTTTTGATAAAGAAGGAACAAAATTCTCTGAATCAGAGAACTGAGTGGTTTTACAAGGGCACAAAATGGGAGAGGAATTTGCTGGGAGAGGAATTTTGAAGCTATTCAGTAGACTCATGGAATGAGCTGAGGATTTGATAGAGAAAGTAAAGGATGCAACAGGAGAGATTTATTCTCCACACTACAGAGTAACTAATAATGACTGAATGCAACTTGGGCAATGGTGATCCCAAGTCACAATGGCAGGAAGAAAAATAAGGAAAAAGGTGTAACAAAACCAGAAGATTTGAGATAGTTTTCAATAAACTCTGGGGAATTGCGAACTAACATTCTCCTCAGAGGAAGTCCAAGGGAGAAAAATCACACAGAGGAATGCCGACAATATCTTAAGGAGAGAATATTAAGCATAATTCCACGTTATATTTTAGGAACTGGATTGAGTAATTCCAGGGTGGAAGATGGGTATTTTTCAGATCTTGGGAAGGTATGACTGAGAGTCCAAAAGATAGGGAAAATATATCCACTTTTTTCTTTTTAAGGATGAGCTGGGGAAAATTATACAGTCAGCTAAACTGTAATTCATGGAAAATGCTGCAGAAAATAGTTGAGTAAACTGTACATAAACTAATAGATTGTGTAAGCAGACAGAATCTAAAAGGAAGATGGGTAACTTCCAATATACATTTGTCAAAAAATGTTACTCTAAAAATGTTTTAATATGGAGAGGTACTACTTTTGACTTACTGTAATCTGTTACTGCACAGATATTATGTACAGTGTCCAGAAACACACTATATACATCTGCCATTGGACAATTGGACAATATGGCATAAGACAAAACACACTAATAGTGACAAAGTATTTATACATGTGAATTAAGGGTTTCTTAATTTCCTAATATTTACTGATATACTATCAGCAAACCTGACACTATGAAACATCTTTTTGATTATCAAAAATAAATTGCCCATCAATAGATGACAGGAAATAGGACTTTTTTTCCCCCCATAATATATGCTTCCAAATACATTGACAAAATCAAAGAGAGAATGCTTATTGAACTAATTTATTTGAGAAAAAAAACCTGTTCTCGTGGTTGTGTTTCCCACATTTTGTGAGCAAAAGCACTTGGAGTAGATAAATGTGTAGACCTTTGAACACAAGAAAAGCATGTGCATGGAAATTCCTTGCCTATTAATTAATAAGTTAAGCATTTTGACTGTACTCCACTGAAAGAAAACTGGAAGAGACACATTTATATAGTAAACCAGAACAATTGAAAAGAAATAATATATATAGTGTAATAAAAGCTTGCATTACTGCCAAGAAGTAAGTGTTCATGCCAAAAATGTTCTGGAGTGCAACTGCCAAAAAAAAGCTGAGAGCATTATGAAACACACTAAATCTATACATAGAGGGGACTTGGAGAAGAAAAAAAAAAATATCTTTATTCTTAGGGTTCAAGTATATGAAATCATTGTGGTTATTTTATGCAGAATAAGCAAGGCTCTGAGCATGCTGGCAAGCAATCAAGAAAGCATCATGTTGCCTAAAAAGGATGTTGGTCTTTAAATTCAGGAGAAAGGCTCAAATAAAGATATTTGAGTGTTTGAGGCAGGCTAAAAATCCAAAATGATACAAAAAATTCCATGTGCTGTTTGACTTGGTTTAATAATAGTCCTGACAATGTTAAGCTAGCTCACGTCCCCGTGAAGGTGATTTGAAATGCACAGAGCAGGCATCCTGCAATTGTCTTGAAAGAGATGAAAAGTGGATTGCCATTGCTGTTATGTGGCTTTCAAGTGAGAACCTCCACGAGGAGGCCAGAGGCTCCTAGGAACTATTCCTAGTCTGCTATTTCCAAAACAGTACCACAACCAACAGGTTATGGGGGCTTTCCTCTTGAAGTTAGTCCTTTGAGGCGTCAGAAAACTCAAGACTGAGAGATCCAGGAGATGACCTGGAAACCAAATGCCAGTGACAAGGCATGATAATGGGAGATGGAGCTACCATCTTCTGAGAAGAGACTAAAGGGATGGGATCTCTTTCTGGGTAGAGAAGTCTGAGGGATGACAAATTGAGGTTTAAAATTCCTGAAGGCAGTGGGTAAGGTGAAGGCAGAACTGTTGTTTACCAAATCTCACACTACTGGAGCCAGAGAGCATTCAATGGCACTAGTACAAGGTGAGCTTAAAATAGATAGGAGGAAGTGCTTCTTTACATAGCAGGAATCAAACTTTTAGAACTCACTGCCACATGAGGTTTTTTATTTTCATCTGTGGAAAAGGATTTCAGACACATTCTCCTCCTTATTCCTTCTCGTGGTCTGGTGAAAACGTCTCAGGGCTTAGATTGCTTGTGATATGTGTTGCAGGAGCCTAACCTCTGTCTGACTGCTACACAGCATCTTCAGCTCCTTCCTTGGCATTATGAACTCAGTAACTAACTGAAGTGCTCTTGACTTTGGAGCACTACAACATTACCTGCCACAGGGTCTCACAGTTTTTGTTCAGTATCTGCCCCTTTGCCTGTGAAGACAGATAAGCAAGCACATTCATTTCTCTTCCAAGTTAAATTTATGTAGCATTTTCCAGCTTCCCTGTGAAGCAGGGTGGCTCAAATACAGTCACGACACACGGGAAAGAGCAGTAAATCATAAACATGTGTGATAGGTTAGTTAATATAGGTGTCAGGAGAGAAAAGTTACTAGAGAATTTGCAAGCTCATAATTTTAGTAATTAGACTATCAGATAGGTACTACCAGATTATGGCAAGACTGAATGGAGATTCCTACCATTAAGAATGAACTTCTGTGTTTAATGCCTGCTGCTTTTGATAGTATATGAAGTTTATGGTTGACTTTCTTAATTACTTCTCCCATTATCACATTATACATTGAAGAGGGAATATAGCTTCATTTTTTTTATTTGTGCCTGCAAGCAGAAAAGGAAAAGTGACATCTGAACTGATTTTTGGTTCTTCATAATTGCTGTTCCTAAATATTCAAATCTGTGACATAGACCCAAGCTGGGTATACTCAGGTATTTTGTAGAGTAAAGAAATAATTAAATAATAATGAAAATAATATGATTAAAACCAGTAGTTCTTTCTTCTACATCACTCTGGCTAGTAACATGGCGCTGGCTCACTTCATTTCCAGATGCTAGATTTCACTAAAAGAAACTAAAAATAAATTCAATACTTTCCTAAAATTACTTTCCAAAGTAAGCAAGTGCTGCAGTTGCCATAGGGATGTTATAACATCACAAATGGGAAGAAGTTCACATAGTGGTAAATAAGCACACTGGTGGGTAAGTTGTCCATTTGAGCATGCTTCAGAGAAGAAATTACTCAGATAGTAGTTTTTGAGGGAGGAGGTTTTTAAAAACCCAAACAAAGTGATCACCATTGATTCACTCTGTGGCAGTGCAAATCCAAGAATACAGGAACTCACAGGTTGTAGGGATCAATGAAGATGCAGGACGCTGCCTGTGCTAAGTGCTGTAGTACCTTTGCTGCAGGACCTACATCTTTCCTTGAAAAGAGAGGAAAACATTGAAAATATCTTTAAATTCTGTGAAAACAAAAACATCATCAAGTTCTTGCATTTGTTCAGTGAGCCTGGAGCTGTCCAGCTTGTCCTTATTTTGCCTTCTCTTTTGTAATGCATTATGTGACTGAATTCTGGTAGTGCATTTACTGCCTTATATTATTCATTTATTCTGAAAGTCAATACAAACAAACACAAAGAGGCCTAACAAAAGAATGGACTTCCAAGGTTTCTTCATAATATTCTACATCATAAAATTTCAAAGGTCAGATGATATAAATGAATAGTGACTTCATTGAAGTTGATACTACTGTCCTGATTTGCAGCAAGTAGTAATCTAGCCCCAGCAACTCAAGCTTTTCATTCTGTGTTCAACCCAGAATAGAAAGCAAATGGCTGGATAATAAATACCATGGAAACAAGAGAAAACCCACACAAATCCTATAAAGAATCAATTTAGGAAAAAAGAAGAAAACCCAGATTGTCTGTAGATAAAACAAAATTCACGGGGAATCTGCAACAAGATCATTTACATGCAAAATATTGTGATAGTTTCTACCTTTTATAAATTTTTTTGGTTTTGTTTTTGCACTTGCCTTTGGTACATGTAAGTTCTTTTTCTATTTAGACTGCCATCATTACCAGTCTTACCATGCCATTACCAACTTGCCCTTCGGAACCCGGATTCAAAGAGGTCCCTTTCCTGGTCAGCTCTTTCTCATTCGCTGGATTGGCCTCTCACAACACTGCTGAGCCTCACTCTGCTTTCAGACCATACTCACTTGTTTTCTCAGGCAAATCACGGAAGTGTGGGTGTTACCCTGAGGTGTGCCCCATTCACTTTGCAGAATATGTGTAGCTACAGGGTGAGTAGTGGAGCCAGGGCTGGTCAAAGTTGTGGATGGGTAAACATTTGCCCCTTACCTATCCCTGTCTGGGCTTTTACCTACACTACACTACACTGATGGTATTTTACAATATTAGTAGAAGATGAGTGCTTGAATATAATATATACATCCCAAAAAAGTGCTTTATGAGCAGATCATATCGGGTTTCATGTTAACACCAGAGTCAGGGGAGAATTAAGTTTGAAAAGTCATCCACCATCTTCCCTGATCTATCTCTATAAATCCATTATTATTTGGGACCATGTGGCTGGTTAAGTACAGCAGATTGAAAGAAGCCCTCCAGAATTGTGAATCACAGTGTAAAAGGTAACCATGTTAACAAGAAAATCTGAGCTTTTTCCTCAGCCTTTCAGTGTCCACTGTTCAGAGGCTATTGGTTAGGGGAGAGAGAGAGACGTGAGTGGTCCTCTAAATGGTAGTGGGTCAACTATTATCAGGGCGGTTTGAACCTCACAGACTAGTCTGAATTTAGAGTGAGATACAAGTAATCTCTCCAAGTTTGTATAAAGAAGATTTTGTACTACACCAGGCACCTGAATTCCTTTTATAGTCAATAGGAGAAGTAACTTCAGATAGACTGAATTAATCTTATTTTAGACACACTCAAACATGAAATAAATAAGGTGAACTGTGCTCTATGTAGGCCAATTTAAGTCTTTTGGTTATAATGGAAACCTAGAATGAACAGCTCAGATGAGTATATTTAAATCACAGATGTTCAGATTTGGGCAGACAAAAAATCACCTTGGCTGCTCATACTGTCCTTGTAAGAAGTTAGGATTCACACTGATCTCTGCTGCCCTGGAAATACCATGCTTCTTTCTGGAAGAGAATGCCAGGAGCTGCCCTAGAAGGATCTCAGAAGTTTTGAAGACAACCACTGGTGATAAAGGCATATGTGGAAGGTGGAGAAAAAGTATTGTATCATCCAGTTAAAGAGCATAGGTACTGGATAAACAGAAAAAGCTGGTGATCAGCTCTGGGACTACCACCAGCACTGCCTCTTGCCCCACTCCAAGCCCTGGTGTACAGGTAGCAGGCATTGCAGTGCATATGTAGGAAAGAGGCAGACCCATAGGTGTGGGTATCCCTTCATCAGGGTCTAGTGCCCTGTATGTTGCCTCTTGCTCTCTTTCTTGTGCCTCTGTAGATGTGCTTCTCTCTGTCTCACCCAGTGAGAGACATCACATCTCTTGCTCACACAGTGGCTCTCCTGAGAGGTATCAGTATGGCTCTCCACGAAAGCTTTAGCATTTTATACACATTGGAATAGCATGAATAGAAGAGCTCAAGAACATCCTCTGGAACAGCCCACAATGTAGTCCTATCAGGCACTGAAAGGTGGGATTTGTAGAAAAAGGTGAATTGAATACTTGTCCCCCACCCCCTTTATTCTAAGCAGTGAGCTATTGCTCAAAAGCGTTAGTCCTCCTTTCTTCCCATACTTTATTTTGTGGTTTTTGTGTTTCATTTCATCACAAGTAACATGGCAGGAACAATTGGTTTCAATATTTCCAAACTATTTCTCTCAACCCAATATGACATCTATTAAAAAAGGATTCTGTAAGTTTTCCTTTTGGTTAAAAGGACAAGAAGATATTGACCTAAATGTACAGTGATTATTGGTTGTCCTAGAAGTGAGGTCTTCAATGTAAAATGTACTTGAACAAAATCCAGCTGCCTTGTCTCCCTAACAGTGTGGTATGATGGACAAAAGAGATATATAATCCAATTTTTAAATTGAGGGTAAAACTGATATTTGGGGCATTGAAGACCCCAGAGTGGACAGAAAAGCAGAACAGACCCTTGTATAGACCTTAATGTTTTAAAAATCCAGAAAGTACATGGCAGTGAGTGGTCCAAAAAGTCTCATGAAAGTATGCGAAGCTCTTTCTGAGGCTTGATCCATTGAACAATATTTGTAAATAACAGTAATCTGAAAGACAAAGTGTGTTTGGCTGCAATATTTCATTACATTTTTGTGTATATATACATAGAGATCTTATATATTCATAGTTATACATTTAGTTAGTCATATGGACAGTTTTGTACTAATAATGACTAGGAAATTCTGTATTATGTCATGTATGTATATATATTAGTATGCAAACACATATACAAATGAATACCTATATCCATCTATATACATATCCATCTATATCCATAACAAAACTCTGTTTTCCAGTTTAGACCAAATACACCAAATACACATGAAAGCACATACCAGCAGTGTGGACTGATTGAATATATGTTACTGATAGTATGTATGTTATAGTGGACTTTGTATCACTTCAGAGAATTGGCTGTCAAAATTTTCCCAATCTGAAAAAAATGTAGGGTTCCACATTTTCATAAAGACCTGTCCTCTTGGAGTTTTTCTTCTCTCTCTCTACCTCTTGTGCAACCCTCTAAATGATGAATTAAATATTAAATCCTTGCCATAGTATATATGGAAGCTGACAGATACACTGAGCCAGCAGTACTTGTCTGATATACTTTATGGCAGCTTTCCTACATAGGATACTCTGCGCTGGCAGGCACACCATGCCAGCTTCTGACAGCATAGGCTATGCCAGCTTCTGCATCTTCTGACTGGGCCAGTTCTGGAGTTACAGAAAGTAAGGCCAGGCACAACGTTGCAGGTCAAAGAGAAAGACAAGAGCAGCTGTTTCTGAACCACCCCTGAAGAATGACCATCTTACTGCTTCCTGAAACCTAAGAGTCATGGTAATTTCATGGTCCCAGGGCAAACTATTCTAGTAAATAACCACCATACAGTTATATATCTCTTTTATGATGTCTAATACAGATATTTGCTACAATTTTTGCTTATTACCCCTAGTTCTTCTCTCAGACAACAAAGAGTGCAGTTTATGTTCTTTTTCTCTGACAGTTACATCTAAAATATGTGAAGAACATTGGCCAATCTTTCCTCCCACAATTCAGTCATCTCTGTTATAAGCAAAAATAACATAATTCCCCTGATCCTTCTATACAGTTCTTATTCTTTAACTTGCAGTTCATTCCAATTACACACCTCTGGACTTATATTTTATGAGAGTTGAAGTTAAGACAACTTTTAAACAGTGTAAAATAATGACTTCTATAATCACAGAATCTAAAATGTAATTGTGAAGATGAACTGTTATTTCTTTCCAAAGATGTAAAATAGCCTTTTCTTTCCTATTTTTTTTATTACATCTTTTATCTCTGCTAACCTGAGACAATTGTTGAGGTGCTTTGAAGGCAGTACCACCTTCGTTTCTATTTTGCTTGTAATTGTCATTTGTGCAATTGCAGAAATGCTTCTAAAAATAGATATCTACCAAACTCTCTGCAATGAAGGTATGACCTCATTACGCTGGGAAGGAAAGAAAACACATGGTCCCTTAATCTAGCAACAGGCATTGGCATCTCATTGATACTATTTCACATAAAGGAAATGCATTTCTCTGTGTTTGAATGGATCAGTGTGAAAAATATAACTCAGAGGTTGTTTGGGAACTCTTATTTGTCTGATCTGATGCTGAAAGTCTATGGCAAGTTACAGGTCTCACACTTCCTTAAATTGACAGTCTTTGAGCCAATTTTAGTTGACTGACTGGTGGCAATTGGAGCAGTGATTTTGTAGCACAAAATACCACAAATTCTTCAGCTGAAGGACCACACATGGCTGCAGTACACACTGGAAGTGGCAGACAGGAGATAGTGTTTGGATCCACAGTGACAGGCTTTGCAGGTGGGGTTAGTGAAACTGGTTAGACATGCCAGAAGGCATTTCTCATACCTAACAGGAGAGCCATGATGAGCAGCAACTACAGTATTTACCCTTTTTTCCCTAAATCAGATAAAAATATGCCTTTTAGGTGCTGAATACAGAATTTGTTTAGCTGTGATTACTCTTCTCTTTACTAAAGCCAAATAATTTGTTGAATGACATAAACAGGTGCAATCTTGATATCTCTGCTATATGAAACAAAGCCAAATGCCATAAAAGCTCCAAATAATCCTTATTGCATAAAATGTCCTGTGACAAAGCACTATAATGAAATAATGAGCTGTATATACAGACACTTTGCATCTTTAATCCCACTTGGACAGAAGCTAAATGTCTCTTATTTCCTTATTTTTTCCCAAATTAAAACGATTTTTGAGAGGTTTCTGTACTTTCCAGACTTGCCCAACTTTAAAAGCAAAATCTTAAAAACAGTAAAGGAAACAACTCTAAACAAACAAACAAACAATTAATCAAAGGAGCTAGATCTTGGTTATGTTATAGTTTTTAGTTTTATTTTTCCAAAGAATTTCCCTTCCCTTTCCCCACTGGCCAACACTGCTGAGTGAAATGATTTTTCAGCAAATACAGTTCACTTCTGTATTATCAATATAACTTACCTTCGCATAGCAGTGAGGAAGGCAGCTTCTCATTGACAGACTTGTTTCTTGCAGATGTTCACTGCCACAATTCACTCTCTAGTTCTGGATATTCTGAATCTTTCCTCCTCTTTGGCTTGTGTGAATAGTGCCATTATTTGCATGTTTGGCACTTGTTTCCTCTCGTTCTTTCTACATGTGCTGTCATGTAGGTGATGATTTAGGTGTGTCCATGAGAGTCCTGTTCCCATCTTCTCATTTAAGTCACAACCACTGGTATTATCAGAGCAAAAAGCAAAGTGTTTTCCCTGACCAAGATTCAAAGGCAGAGTTTCATCGCCTAAAGGGCAGGGAGGTAGAATAGTCTGCAGGAAGCAGCTTGCAGATTGGAAGTTGACATGAGTGCAGTGGATTTCTGTAGTACTGGACATTGTGTTACCCTATTAAAAAAAATCTTACCCATCTCTAATTTAAACTACAGACAGAGTCATACTTGATTTGTTGTTCTTTTGACTTGTACAGAGACTTAGACAAACATGTCCTAAACCCTTTTTTGTAGGACACATTTTAGCACTTCTGTGAAGGGAATTGAGGAAATAACCTGCATATTTGTCTCTGGCACAAATAACAAAGTATGTCCCTATAGAACTTTCCTTCCACATTGCTAAAATTAATTTGCTTGTTTGCACCATATTTAAATTATTTCCCAAGGCCAACCACCATAAACCACAATGACTAACACAAATCACAGTATTTTTTTATGATGGTCTTTTCTGGTGAAATGTAAGCCAGTCAGTAGGGTAGTAGCTAATATTGAATGACGTTTTGTAGTGCTTCACTCTCCATGCATAGAGTCATTAGCAAACATGAAGTTTTATGCTTCATAAAAAATATATCCTAAACACCCAGCTTAGTTGAGAAAAACAGGGGACAAGTTTGTCATAGGGGACAAGTTTTTTCAAACTGTTGGTACAATTAAAAATTTGATAAACATTTCTCAGATTTTCGCTGTCTTTTGCATTTTCATGTTGCTATCCCCAAATTATTTACAAGTTTGAACATACAGAATATTAGTGGTGTTAACACTGCTTGTCTTAGCCTTGAGTTGCATAGAACTACAGAAACAATGTCCTAAATCCTAAATTCCAGCAAAAAAACCCCATTTCTGAGAGGAGTACCCTATGCATAGGTTAAAGAAGACTGAAGGCCTGACACAGAAAAAAACGCTGGCCACAGATTCCTTTCTTTGGGAGCATCTCTAACCTTTTCTGGGAAGCAACCAAATGCCCAAACCAAACCAAAACTCTTATTGGTGTGTCAACCATATTAGGAACACCAAACCACATGTTTCCAAAGAACATCATGTCTTATTCAAAGGAAATGGCACTGACAGGACTTTACCTCCTTAACATAAGGGACTTCAGAGCTCTCCTTGGACAATGCAGTTTGCTATCACTGTCTGCATGATGCTTAGGACAGGTAGGTACAATCCAATTGTTCCCCAAATGGTTCCCCAAATGGTTCCCCAAAAAACAGAAAGAGTAAGAAGGATCTTTGGGGAACAGAGAAAACCCAGCATACAAAGCATGCTACATTCTCCCCTCCTGTCAACTCTCCCTCACCTCAAAACCAGCAGAGATTTTTTTCTCAGCAGCAGTATGGACCCATATCAGGACTTTAAAGCATTTTCCTTTTAACTGCCCTTGACTTCATTATGCTGGGAATTTTTACATATCCATCTTTTACATATATTTTTACTCCTTTGTGGTCTAAAACAAGCTTCAGAGGAGTTAATTGCTGTCTCATTTACACCTTTCTTATAGTTCTTTCCATCTCAGTGGCACAATTTCCTTCAGAAACTGTGAACCCACAGGAATTCCCTGATATGTTTGAGTTAATTCATTTTCCTTTAGCTTAGAGGGATTCAATAAATCCCTAAATCATCTCCAGACACTGTGACATTTATGATTAAACATATGTGGCCAGCTCCATCCATTTCATAGCTACGTACAATAGAAGTGTGACTTCTTGCCTCTCCCTCAAAAGATGTGCATCTTCTGGACATCAAGGCAAGACACTGTCGGTACAATGCTGTCAATGCTCAGCCTTCTGTGCAGCCTGTTTGACCTTTAGTGGCATCTAGTGGCAAATGAGTTTGTAGGGGAAAATCTTCACAATTAAATGGCAATTAAACCAGTGAAAATTAATTTCATCTTCATATGTGAGAGTGGGAAGAATGGAACTTGCAGTGCATCACACATTGCTGGCTGCCAGCCTACCTTACCAGTCTAAACTAGTCAGTAGGCATTACAGGCCACGTGACCAAATTGGTTTCAGTGCTGATTTACAGAGCTTCTGAAAAGATGTTCTAATTATGGTTTGGAACAAGGACTGCAGGTAGTTAAGAAGTTAGCAATAGCCACCTTTTGAAAATCAATGTGCTATTTTTGCTACTTTGTTGATCATAATTGATTTCTTCCATTAAGCCATATGAGACATTCTTTTCTATCACAATGTGGGTGCTCTTACTATTATCCTTAGAAACAGCACAACAGATTTTGATATTGCCTTGGCAGAAGCATGGAGCTTCTCTTCCTAAGTGAGATTCACTAGTGTTTTGATTTTACCAGATGTCACAATACTTTCTTCTCCTCTCTAATATTAAAATATATATGGAACAATATGCTGGATAGTGGCAACATACTGATAGAAGCTCAGAGTCAAAAGATGTTTGTCTCATAAATATATGATTCCATATTCAGGCAACATACTGATAGAAGTTGAAGAGACTTCCAGCTCTGCTGGGATGACAGTCTGCAATATTTAAACTGATGTGGTTTTAGTGCATTAGTTTTCTGGAAAAGTCAGCTGTATGCAAAAAGAAGCAATTGAATAAACATTGTAGGTGAAACAGTCAGCCTAAATGCTTTTTTTTTCTTTTTAAATAAACCCAAATGTTAGAAATTCAAGACAAAATATATATACTAAAATTTCTGTAGAAAGTATCTCCACAAGTGCAAATTGTCATGCATGAATTAATGTATGCTGTTGTTTTTGTACATTGTGGTTAATGTAACCTGTTGTTATTTTGCAGCTCCACAAAGGGTGAGAAAACAGCTGTGAGTATAGCATTTAAAATCCATAATATTTTCTAAAGAAAATCAGTATTTATGTTAAGTACCTCTTTATATTCATGCAACAAAAAAGAAGTTCTGGTGAAAAGTTTAGTATTGCTCATCATTTGGGCTGACAGAAAAGGTATTGTTTGAGAATGCTTTTCAGTGAAATGTTTTCAACTAAATTCTTCCCTTTACTGAGATACTGTCATATTAGATCAGCTTTACAAGGAAGCCTGGTGGGAATGCAGAAGGAGATATTTGGTCATTGTACAACTGCAAAATAATATGTAGTCAGACCTCTTAGCACAACTAAGATTACAAGAATACCGCAATATGCCATTCTGGGAGTTGTTGATAAAGTCCTTGCTTCTGTGATCCAGAAGTGCCTCCTGTTTCCTGCAAACTGCCACTTCCCAAAGGTGCTACAGAGCAGTATGTCACAATCTCTTAGGTCCGCTTTTTGAAACAAGAAATGGGTGTTATATTACAACACTGAACATGCCAATGAGTCACAATTCACTTTTTAAGAAAGAAACAAAACTTTCCCCAGTGGATTAATGAATCAGATACATTCATACAAAAAGTCCTTCTTACTTCCTTTGCTGTGTGTTATACTGACATTTTGGCAGCTAATAAAACACAGGGGGCCAGAAAATATATTTGGGACAGTTGAGTGTGTTTGTCTGCCAAATTAAATAATAGACCAGAGACATTGGAACAGGACTAGAGAATGTACAAGATAAGTGAAAGCTGTGCCAGCTGAGAGGTCTAATGGTCTTACTGGAAAGTGGCTTGAACAGCTTGCAGCTGAGATGAGACAAAAAGTCCATGTGGATAGAGAATTCCATCTGTCCCTGAATACATTTTTGCATTTAGAGTTTAAGAAGGATGTAAAAATCATTTGGGTTCCTTGATTTGCATTGTGAAAGGAAAATGGGAAAAGATGATTATGTTCTCCTGACACTACATTGTGACTTAAGCTTTATCTTTGTTCAAGGGAAAACCTTCTTCTTGAAGAAGCATTAAAGCACACTGTTATAAGTCAAGGTCCAAAAAGCTCCCTATTAATAAAATGGAATTAATGGTCAGTGGATAGCTGATTCTAGCAGCAAAGAAACTGCATCTAGAAGAAACTGATTTGACATAGAAAAGAAATGCTTTCTAGAATTCCAGACGTTTGACTGTCTAGCTATGAAGCCCCAGGAAAATGTCTCCTGTGAAGGAGGTGGGTTTAGAGGAAGAAATCCCTGCTGGAGCTACCCAGCATTCTGAAGGCTTGAAACTGCCTTAAACTAGACATAGGGTTCCTAGTTATCTTCTAGCATGCAATGAGCTGGCAGCTGGCATCTGATAGCTGATCAGAGAGTTTATAATTTTCAGTGCCATGGTGGTCTTTAGGAAGCTAATATCTTCTGGCTAAAAGAAGACTGTTTGAACAATTTGGGTTTGATTCAAGTAAACAGTTGGCTGGTTTAGGAATGCTGCTTAAACTGAGGTGGATTTTGTTCTTAAAAGCTTATGTTTGTCAAGCATGGCACCCCAGCAGCCTAAGTGTACTGTATGCTTCTCTCCCTTCAAATCCAGGAATAGATGAGATTGAAGGACAAGTCCTACCAAAGCTGAAATGATTTTTAAAAATTTACAGAGTATCAAAAGCATGGGCGACATTTGATTAAAGCATAGCAATACAAGGTGTTTCCCAAAATGCTTAAAATCTGAAACAGTTTCATTTATATCAAACATATCACATTCAAGTAAAATATCCAAATAGTATAGATTTTATATTTAATATAATATTTCGGTCTAAACATAATGGACTAAATAACTATTAAGGCAAACATAAAAGTAATGGTCAGATTTACCTGAACATATTGTAGCAGAGATGATATAGGAACATGAGAATGGAGAAAACTTCTAAATATTAGTTGACAATGGCATATGCTTCAGTGAGAATAGCAGACAAAGAAGGAGTAATCTAAGGGTTATTTCTGTCCTGACAGGCTCTGGTGTGCTAATCCCGAGTTACAAATGGAAAAATATAAAGTGCATTGATTTCAAAATAGCTCCTCCCCTGAAGAATGTAACTATATCATGAGAAAAAAAGCCCCAAAAAACAAAACAGGGATTAAATTAATATGTACTAATAAAGAAGACAGAAGCATAAGACAAATAATAAACATTCTTTTTTGTTAATTGATAGGAGTAGCAGGAAGGAAAGGTATGCCTTTGGGATAGTGAAGAGAAGAGAAAGAGAGGAAGTAAAAGGTAAGTATGGATAGTGTAGTGTAGTAAGGGTGCATGTAAGCAGCTTGAATGTGATATCAATGGACAAGTGGAGCTGATCAAGGATCCAAATTGGAAATTAGGTGGAGGTGGTGGAATCACCATCCCTGGATGTGTTTAAGAAAAGAGTGGATGTGGCACTCGGTGCCATGGTTTAGTTGAGGTGTCAGGGAACAGGTTGGACTCGATGATCTTGAAGGTCTCTTCCAACCTTGTGATTCTGTGATCTGTGATTCTGTGATACTGTATTGCATGCAATATATCAGTTAAGAAGGAGAAGCTGCAAAAAGCAGTCAAAGAAAGGGTACAATTACTAACAGATTCAAAGAAACACACAAGGAGACAAGATATTTTTCATTTTTCAAGACTCAGTTTGATAGCATCTACAGGCTGTACTCTGTGTGCTGAGCACTTTTACTAGAGACAGCCAAGAACATTAGCCAAGAACAGTTGCTACTACTCTTTCACTTGCAGAGAAATCAGCCCTTATCAACCACTTAATTGGTGAGGCTTAGTCATGCTTCAGAATCTCTGAAAAATACTTAAAACAAATATTATATTTATTAGCTATTAGGATATTAAAATCTTCAGATAAATAAGTCACAACAGCCTTATCACAGAAGGGCTATTGCCAAAACTAGATCAGATCAGCCTTGACTTTGCCTAGCTGAATATTGGAAGTCCCAAAGGTTTTCAACAAACCTCCAGGGATGGAGATCCTACAACCTCTGTGACTGTTACCTTGTGCTCCCAGGACAGATGCTTTCCAATGTCCAGTTTGAGCCCCAGTTTTTTCCTTCAGAAATGCCTATCAAGTCTCATAATTCAAAACAGAAGTTAAAAGGCCCTTTATTAAAGACATTTGCAATGCCACAAGACAAGTTCCATGCATTCAGCTATATTTCCCACAGACTCTTTTTACTGTTAGAGAAGCAGCCAGAACACTAAACCAGTCAACAGCTTAAAGGGGGACTCACACAAACATGTGTATTTACACTGATTTACATTCAGTGTGTGCTTCCTTTTTATCATTGTCTATGGTATGTCAAAAATGGCACGTGGCTCCTGCAATCACGCTTTCCCGCATGATGCTAAGCCGAGCTTCAACCTAAGAGCAGAAAGGTGAAAAGCTTCTCACTGCATGCAGAAGCAGAGGTCTGAGGTTACACCATACCCCAGATTCATGCTACAGGCTACCTCTGTTATGAATGAGGTTTTGCTCATTTGAGCTGGGGAATTGAAAGCAGCTGGATTTAATGCTTGTCTTACATACTGTTGGCGATGCAATTTTCCTCTGCCCTTTGAGGAGTGCTTTTTGAATGCTATAATGCTGGTAGTGTATCCTCCTACTGTCACACTCCAAGTTGTTCTTCAACCCAGTCTGCTCCCTTCCCAACTAAACAGATTTGCCAGCTTGGACAAAATGTGTAAAGGCACATATGTTGGATGCCTGTGCTGCTCCTCACTTGCAATAGGAGCAAATTTGTCAATGATAATATTTCGTTCCTCTCTGCTGGCTGAAACAGGAATGTAATTTTCTCCATATATCTGGGTGAGAAACAGGTGCTGAATAGGTTGTTAGTCATTTAGCATGGGTCTTAGAACTTCCAGGTTTAGAATTCCAACCCCTTAATTACCAATCTTCATGGGTTTGGTTTTGCCTTTAAGGAAATGAACACTCTAAATCTGTTGTGGAAGCATTCAGGCAAGTCTGAATAAGCCCTTATATTTCCCTTCTGAACTGGACGACCACAGCATTCGAACTGTATTTGTGGTTTATTTCTAATTTGTATTCTCTTGTTAATGTATATTTGAAAGTATAGAAGCAACTTTAAAAAGAGTAATTCTGCCCTAGCATAACCATCTGCAGCAAAAGAGTAAGTGCTTGGCAACACTAACTAGTCCATAGAAGTTCTTACTATATATAAATAATCCCATGTTCTGGCAAAGAAAGTCTTCACAGTGTGATCTTTAGTTGGAGGAAAGAAAACTTATGTTAGTTGGCACATCTAGCTGCATAATGTAGTTATTATTAAAAAAGTGACCAAGTAAAAGTGGCACCTTGTTAAATAATGTAACAACTCACTGTGCACATTCTAGGGCAGATTGGCTTACACTGTTTAAAACAAAAATAAACTTTTATTGCCTTCTGCTCCTGTTAACACTGCTGAGCCAACACATCCACACACAGCAGCAAGAGGCCCGAGCCAAATACAGAAGTGTTTTAGTAGGACCAAGGTGGACTTTAAATATGTAAGTCATTAATACAGATTTAAAAAATGGGGTTACTGTAGACCTAAATTTCCAACAGAATCCTCTTTCCAATGTAAACCCTGATCATAAGGATTTTGCAGAACATGCCTGGTATTTCAAGACTTCTTGCAATACCAGCAGCATTGATGCTTCCCACTGTCAGCCCCATGACCAGAGGTGTCAGACGTGCTCTGCTCTTGTAGGTACAGCTGAGATTTATGGACATGCACCCATCTGGTCAGAGATGCTCTGCACTTCTTCACAGTGATCCCGTTTCTTCAGAGACATTTCAGGTAAGTTAGTGACAAGTACTGCACACTGGCTGCTTCTAGACCAGTGAGAGAGTTGTGCTCAGGACTGCTGTCTAGCATAGAGGTCACAGAGAGCACCGTGCCTTATTCCTGCTCTTAACTCTATTACCCTCCAACTCAGAGTGCTTATATGTCTCTGGGGGAAACTTCAAACCCATAGAAAGTTGAAGCCATAGAAATGTACACGCTATGTGGCAAGGCCTTTCATAGGCAGAAGCCTCCCATTCTTGATTTCAGGGCTGCACGTGCATTTCACTTTAATAGTCCCTCTAGGAATAAAGAAACAGGCTCTATCCATAGTCTAGGACTGGTTCACAAATCTTTTTACTATGGCTAAACTCACACACTATTGAGCAGATTTTTCCACTTTCCAGACAGGTGGTGTAAAGAAAGCTTACAATACTCCTATTCTTGAGCAGAGCCAACGAGCATAGATGTGCCTGGAAACAAACACTGGGTGAGGGACTGATGGAGAAGGATGGTTCACATTTAGCTGCTTAGGTGGTCAGCTGTGTAATGACTGTGATGCTTCTATTGATGCCCACAGCCAGGGGCTTAATCTTCTGAGGAACAATGACATGGAATTCTTCTGTGACTGTACCTATGGGCACCCTGCGCATTGAGTGAGAGGAAGGGGAACTGAAGGTGCAACTTGTGAAGACAGACGTCTGATTGTATTTGAGTTTAATGGATCTTGGTTTCATCCATATTTCTTTTAGTTAATCCATGCATAAAACTATTTCCTTCTCAAAATCAATTGTTCACTTTTGTCCTGGAAGACATTTAAACTTATGATGGGAAGAACTTTGCTAAAGCTAGGCTTGACCATCTGCACAGAGGTTAGAAAAGTATTCTTTTTTCTTAAATTTGCATTTGAATGAAAATGTACCTGATCTGCAGCTACTGAGAGCCTGTTGTCTCCAAGACATAGAATTTGTTTGCCTTCAGTAGAAAAGCAATGCAGCCAAATGTATTGTTTCCTTTCTCTACCATTTTAGTTTTCCACTGTGTTGCATCACAAATATTTCACAGAATTTTTAGTACCTGATGGCTTTCAAACTTTTAGTCTTGCTTTACTAGAAATCTGAAATTCCTGGATTTTTCAATTATTATTTGTCCCAGCCATGAATTACTTTAGTGATTCATATTAACCAATAAACAGAATGAAAAGTAAATAGGATATTTTGATTTTTTAATGATTGCAGTGTTTGTGTGCTCTAACTTGTTCACATCTTTTCTACCAATAAATTATATTCTTAATTCTATTTATATGCAATGTGAAACTAGTGCTTAAATGGAGATAGCCATACCTAATATTATTTAACATTGAAACCAAAAATGTACTGGCAAAATTGCAAAATTTTGTATTTGTCTAATCAAAAAAAGGACAAATTATTACTGTAGCAATAATTAATGGTACCCACCTTCAAGGGGGCTTATTGTAAATCTTCTATGATATGCTTTTAGGAGGTTTCCAAACATTTTCAAAGGAACCTTTCCAATAGATTTTTTGCCATTTAAGTTCTAATACTTGTTTCCAGCTTCAAAAAGCTTTGGATTTTTTTATTTGTCTGGAAGAAAGCTGCTATGATTTGATTCACTGAAATCAACCTTGCAGGTTATTTTGGTTATAAAAATGTGCAGTATGTAATTTATTTTTAAGTACTTTTCAAGGTCTGTTGTGGTGACTCAGAGATAATGGTCAGTTGCATGAATGACATTTAAAGCAGCTTTTAGAGGACTGGTATGTAAACCTTAAACATAACTATTACAAGTTATATTCTGGAAGTGTTTTCTTACTTAAATGGTTAGACTAGACTCTGATAGAGTTAGGTACGAAAAATCCTACCCTTGATGTCCAGGGAAGTATCTACCAGCATAGACTAGAAGAGTACTACAGACACATACACGAAATGTGTGGAAATATATGTGCTTTCCTGTAAATGTGTGAGAATAAAGATTGGAATGAAAGGTTAAAGTAGTGCCAGTTGATAAATAATCTACAAGGGGACTGAACGCGTTTTCTTCTGAAGAATGCTGGTTCTACTGAGTCAAAAATGGTATTTGGCTTAACTGGAACCAGATTTTATCAGAGCAACCGAAATGCTGACTCTAAATTGGATAAGTGAAAATCTGGTTCTTGCTAGCATCCAGCTTCCATTGATAGATGTGGAAGTCCAGCATTTCTAAAAGTCTGTGAATGATAACCCCTTTTAAGTCAGCAAAGCTCAATTTGAAAGTGTATCTGCAATACCTAAAAGTAGTAAAAATAAGATTTTTCTTTTTTTTTTCAAACAAGTACTTGCAAAACTTTTTTTGTCTGATTTTCCAATGCAGTACTGCTTTTGCAGCCATGGATAGAATTTTCTGCTGCAGCATTTCCAGGGCTCAGAGGAGCTGTGGGAATCATTTCTGACTGACTGATAAAGACTGCAGCTGTAGACATACTGTCTGCCTTCCCAGTTCATGTCATTCATTAGTGGAGATGCAGTGCAGGTGCATTGGCAGGTGCATTAGTGCCTAGCATTGCCAATAACATTTAGTACTCAGATGCTGTATGAAGAGATGGCATTTTTTACTGTTACCATTAAATATGTATAGCTATCAGTCCTGAATCACTGCCTTCTTTTGTATCTTGGTCTTGTTGCACAGTGTTTTTTTGACTCCTTGTGTACTTTTTTTGAATATAGTATAAAACCGATCAGATGAGGTAAGGTAAAATTCTCCAAATCTTCAAAGATATTATCTCATGCTTTTTATATTTATGATGTGTTGCAAGACAAATCTGCAAAATTCCTAGCAAAGTTTTTTTACAGACCTAATTCTGTCCTAATTCTGTCTTTGGAACGCCTGTTTCTTGATAATTAAACTTATGAAATGTGGATTAATGTATAGAGCTGACCCCTATCCCTTGGCAATGACAACCTCCCTACAACAGCAGAGTCTTTCTTTGCAACAAATCCTTGAATTCAACACAGTTACTTAAAAAATAAGGTTAGAAAGAACTACATATAGTGTAACTTTCTAAAGAAATTTCTAAGTTAAAGAAATTGCCAATATAACCAGACTTGATCTTAAGTTAGCTTTTGGCACAACCCTTTGAAAGGCTGACAGCTTTCTGCAGGGTGGTCCTGTTAAAATTTGTTTATCTATTCTGTAGTTCAGTAGTCATAAAGGTGAGACCTGTGGCACTGAGCATACTGCCAGATGCTCTTGACTCCTAATATGGTGATTTTATTCCCATTAAGTCCTGTTGGGGAAAACTTACAGGTTTGGATGGACCTTGAGTGTAGCATGGATTTCAAGGGAAAACACAACCAGCTTTCTTTCACGGTGCTTATAACAAGTCTGGGAGATTCCTCCTGTTCTTATATATGACCTGAGGGCACTGACAGCTTCAGAAGAGCTGGCATAGAGAAATTAACTCTGTGCACTGTCCCTTCTCTGTAAAAATGAACAAAGTGGCTGTTTTAGAAGAGGGTAAGGCAGGAAAATTCAGTGGAATATTTTCCTCACGACACAAACTGTGCCATAAGTTTTGCTGAGGCTGCCTATTCATCACTGTATTTATTACCCATCTCTGAACCTTTCTCATACATGTTTTCATTTTGAAATAAAAAATACTTCCACTCTTTGTTTTTAACTTGATGACTCAGGATTTATTTTACTTCACTCCAGTTCTGGTATTATGAGAAACAATGACAAGTTATTGAATGTTAACCTTCTTTGCTGTGTTTCTGTTATGTGTTTCTTTTGGGGTTTTTGGCTAAATTCTAGTGAGTTTAGGCTCTGCTTGGGTAGAAAGAAGCCTCTCCAGTTTCTTTGACTCTTCCTGTTGCCTTTTGTATAATTTCTTGTCTTATTCTAATGTATCTTTATGGAGGTGGAATGACCAGAACAAGTCATAATAATTGAAAGGTGTTTGCATCAGGAATTTGTACATGAATGTAGCAGTTTTCTGTTTCATTTTCTATTATTCTCTCTACAAACTCCTGGCATTCAATTTGCCTTTTGATTAAGCATTGCTATGAAAATTTCAAAACCTGTGACATACAGATATCTTCCTTCGGTGGTAGAAATTCATTCAGTTCTTCATTTGTATGTACAGTTGAGGGTGTTTGTACCACTGACAACGAATTTTATTTTCCATTTTATTAATCTGCTGCTCAGCATGACAAAATGTTTGAGATTTTTTCTTTTAGAACACTATGGTCAAGTTTAGTTTTGATCACTGAGGCTATTCTCGTATAATTTGCATATTTTTGGGTAATATTTCAGTCTCTTTTGCAGACTGTTTAAGAATATGCTTGGTCCCTAAGACAGTTCCATATGGGACTCCCCTAAGAATCCTCTCTCTTTTTCTTTTTGGAAAATGAGCCTTTATTGTTGTAATTTGTTAGTTACTTTTCCGCCAAGTACTGATCCACAAGACAATTTACTACTTTTCCACATGAGAGCTTAGTTTCTTTGAAAAACATTGTAACAGATTTTGAAAATCCAAAGATGGATTATTTGGGAAAGCTTCTTTCCACATGATTACAGACTCTTTGGAAGAACTCACACCTTTCTGGGAGGCATACATTTGCTCTTCAGCGGTTAAATTTCCTCAATTATATTTATTTTTTGATTATTAATATAATTTCCACTAATAGACTTGGACTGAAAGTCGTATTCCTTAGTTTGTGATCCTATTTATTTGAAGCATTATTATTTTATTTTTTTTTAATTTTTTAAATCGTGTTATCATTGTTCCCTTTGACAGTAGATGGCATAAGAGTGAGAAAGCAACTGTAATACATGAAATTCAGCAATTTTATATCAGGGTTTCTTTGGACTCCTTAGGTGAGTGTCATCTGGTCTTAATGATTTGTTTTAATACATATTGCAAAACAATTCTAAAATTCTCTAATCAGTGCCAATCTTTCAGAGCAGGTGAGGTAAATCAGATGTGCTGACTCAAGATGGGTTCCTTTATGACTATATTTGTGTCCCAGGAAAGATTTGTCTCCCATCTAAATCTACATGGGTAATAAACCTCAAGTTGCATGTTTCTGCCTTTAATAACTGAGAAATTAAATGTAGCCTATGATTGTGAAAATCAGGTTAGCGTTTCACATACACCAGTAAAACAGCATCCACATCACACGTCTGAAAAAAAGGACAAGTGAAAAAGATCAATTCCATTTTATTTAGAATTATTAAGAAAGTAAAGCACTGTGATAAAACACTGTAATACTAAAGTGTAATAACTTCTATCTGAATAAATTTTTAAAGGCAGTCTACAAATGGACTGAAAGGAAGGAGTCTGAGATTTTTTGCTTTCTTTATAGTACATAGAAGAAATCTGAAAAATTATATGGGGAAAAAGAAGACTAATTCTCTTGTTACATATTAACAAAACAGATTTAGGGAAGGTGGGGACAAGAAGTGCTTGGCTTTTCTGTAACCAAATATTCATATTTGTTCTGCATACTTCTTTTCCCAGAGTTTTCAAAAGTAGTCATTTTGTCTGTGACAGACAGACATGTGTGATTTTCCTTTGCATTGATGAAAACAACTCTGAATATTTCCTTTTAGCACCCACATACATATACATACTTGGGGAAAAAAGGATGTGTGAACATTTCTATTGACATCCCCTGTTCTCTCTCTTTTGTAATCAGCAGAGATGTGAATTTCACTAAATAGGTTGTTACTGAATATTTCTGGCATTACATTGCTGATATCGTTATAGTTTAACAGCAGAGAATGAAAGCCTTTAGAGGGAGAAGCAACAAGCTCTTTCACAGTGACTTTAGCAGAAAGAAACACAGATTACCTGTTAGAACAAAAGTGGGTTGTGTGCTCTTGAATTATAAATATGCGACAAATTCAAATAAATTCAAATAGCCATTTGAAATTTATCTTCAATTATTAACAAATTTGCTGGTAGTGTGCATTAATTTTTTTCCTAGCCTCTCAGATACAAATTTGTAGAAAATTTTAACAGAACCACAAAGAATTAACTACTGTTAAAAATAACCATCATCTTCAGAAAGTTCTTTGCTTCTTTAGCTACAAGAAGGGATTTGCTTTTCCTTAGGGAACATAAGTAGTGTTCACTTAGAAACAAATGAAACCCCCTCCTAACTGTGTTTATGCAGGTCTTGTGTCTCCATTACTTACACAAGGTAAATTGTATTGTTTTCTCTTTATTTCCCTATCTGTGCTTTACATTTTTTTTGTCCTCAGGATTAGGATTATGGCCATGATTAAGAAAAAAATCGTGGAGACTTTAGACATCTTTTGTGTTTCCCTGCATAGCTTCTGTTGTTGGAGACATAAATAGTTACAGAGAAACTCTGGTGTTTTGAATGGAAAGTTGCTATAATTTGAAATGTAAATAAGTACAGGGTAGGCATAATGTATGATTATTGAAACTACATAGCCACAGGTTCTTTTAGAAGGTAGGCAGCATTCCAAAATATATCAAAATCGGGCATTTAAAGAGAATGCAGTTATGACCTTTAGCTAATGACTTTTTCAGTAAGTAGTGTCTCTTGGTTGCCATAAAATTTTACCAACATATTCCCCTTCAGAATTAGTTCATCATATAAAGAGGAAGTATTTCTAAGAAACCAGTAGCTGGTAAAACTATGTATGTGGTCACAGATAGCACCATTTTTTCACATTCATAAGTAACACCAGTATTAAATACATGACTGTAGTTTAAGGTCAGTATAGAGCATAACTACATTTATAATCCACTAATCCTAGAAGCTCTGTCTCTCCGACATCTCTTTAACAGTGCTTTAATAAGGCTTTGCATGAGTTTACAGCCTTCATTCAAGTATCATATTAAAAGGCAGAGGTCATGACTTGGGTGGTTCTCATTCATCAGGTACTGTGTTTTTTCTTGCATGATTTTTAGTATATAAATAAACACTTTAAGATAAGTATTAATCAAATGAGACTTTTTAACTCCTTTGTCTTACATCTTCCCCCTTGTCTTACATTTTCTCCCTTGTCTTACATTTGTTGCCCTTAATCTTTTTTCAGACCTTCATTGCCAAACTATGGATAAATTTGAGCCTCTGCCTGTTGCTATGTCATTACTGAGTCGAGCTGATCAACAAGAAATACTTACAGCCAGTGTGATACGCATCACAAATGCACTTTCAGGTTGATCCCAGAAGATGTGGTCTTTTGGCGAGTCTTTTCATTTCCAGCCCTTCCCTTCACATAGATAAATTTTCATGGTTGCATGCATCACAGTCAACAAGATTTTTGGGGCAATGTTGATCCCTAAAAGCTTAGTGATAAGAATGTCTTAGTGTTCTCTTCTCAGGTTGTTCTGTCACATACACATGCCTACATTTCAGCTGGGCCCATTCATCCTGTCTGTGGCTCATGCATCCCTGTACAGGGACCTTTGTAGGTTTATTGTGGTTTCTATTTCTTGATCCTCTGTCAGAATAAGAATATGTCAGAATAAGAATATGTCATGCAGGTTTAAGGTTTTGCTTTTTGAGTACATTATAGAGGAAATCACTGCTTGGCTGCCATTCTTTTCTGAAGTGCTGTGGTCCCTTGAGTCCATGGCACATGTTAGCCTCATATATGTGCAGCTGCACATCCAGCACAACCTCTGTGCTCAAGGTACATGTGCAATGCTTGAGGCCATTCTGGGAAAGAATATTTTTTCAGGGCAAAAATAAAAAGGAAAAGTGTTAACATTAAATTCAGGGTCAGGTGGATCCTGCAATGTTGCCCTGATTTTAGAAATCTTTTAGCCTTCTGATGTTTTTCATTCCTATTGCAGACTTTCCCACACACTTTCTGTAAATAACTCAATTGTTTTGCATTCCTTCATAGAGGTGGAGAAAGTTGATGGATTGGTAAATTGTCCAGTGGTATTGGAGAGGTGGCCTTTCCACCCTCCAATCCACTGTCACTTTTGTAAACCTATAAATATTGGAGTCAGAAAATAAAGGTCTCTCTTTTTCGCCTTTCAGCTGTGATGTGCACGCTTGTGTGTTCTCGTGTCCAATAGTGACACTGCAATTTCAGGAATGCATTATTTCAGTTGCCTCTCCTTAGGTAACTGGAGGTTCAAATGTGTTCCACAGCCCAGTTAAGGGATTCACCCACCTCTCCTCCTTCCACTTTTCATCAGGCTGCCCCAAAATATATTCACAAGTGCTTTTCCTCTTACTTGATACAAATAGTGCTCTTTGGAAGAGGCCAGGACACACTCTTAGATCCCTGAACGTTGCTGGATGAATGCACTTGAAGGCTGGAAAGTTTCTAGCAAATTTCTAGGTAAACAGCTTGCTCATTGCAGGTAGATGCCTCTATCAGGTGAACAATCCTGTCAAGGCAAGTGAAGACTCTTGATATGGTAGAATATGTCTGAGTGGCAATATTCTGTTCTTGTGACAGAAATAATAAAAAACCCCAAGACTGTAGTTAAGAGTCATCTTTCTAAAAGTTTGGTGTAGGGTACACTCTTTTCTGCCCGCATAGGAAAGGAAGTGTGCCGCTGCTACTGAGATGTGCCCGGGTGGGCTGCACCCCGCTGAGGCTGCAGGCTTGGCAGGGGGGAGGCTGGGAGAGCCTGTACCTGTCAGCCAAAACACAGAGCAGCACTGTGCAGCACAGCTTGGGGCTAGGGGCAAGCTGGGAGAGTGTTGGGCTTTGGTTGTAGTGGCAAATGAAAGGCTGTTCTCACCAAAGGCCTGAGTTTGTGCTCCATGGATCTTCCGCATAAGAAGAAAATCCTGTGGCGCTTCCTGGGTTTTTTGTGTGGCATACTCTGTGATATTCATTCAGTGGTTAGATAGCACAAGGTCTGCAGGAATTTGGCTTTGAGGGGAAAGATGAAAGCATTTGTGTGGGACTGCATGAATACATCTACTGAGCCTTTTACATTTATTCAGCATATCCACTGATTTCAAGCAGTTGTATAATTGTGCATAGCTCAAAGTGGCTATGGCACCCATTAATTTTTTACAGTGTAATAACTCATATCCCACAGTCAGTGACCTACCTGTCATAGCTTCCAGTACAGCCAAATGTGTGCTCATTCTCGGTAAATGACCTCTTATAGAAAGGAAAAATCTAGATTCACAAACGAATTTTCTCCTGCTTTAGTTCTGCATACTTCTTTAGGTAGTTCCTTAGGTGTTTCCTTTCCTTGTGTCTGCTGATCCTCCTCAAATTTACTAGACGAACTTGCATTCTCAAGCAGGGCTTGTTTTTTCATCATGACAACAACATTTCTTCAACCAGGAGTATTTATTATTTACTTGAAAATGGAATACGCACCTTCTGCATGGGAAGATTCCTGGACTGAAATATTACTGGTGCACAAGCACCAGTGTAAATCAGAAGTAATTCACTGAAATTGATGCAATTGCAACAATATAAAAATAACACAAACGAAATGTCTCCAAGACCTAGTACTGTGATTCCTTGAGCCATTAGTTTCTAAGTTTAAGCTTGTACCAATCAACTCAATCAGTAGTGGGAGGAAGAGAGAATAAGAAATGAAATAGAATCATTATACACACCTAAGTTTAGTAAGCATGTGATATATTACTGCAAACCTGACCAAATTTTATTGCTCTGGGATTTTTAATTTTTCTTGTGTTTCTTTGGACAAAGAAATTACTAGCTTTTGTCAGGTAAATGCTAAGCATATGCCTGAATATTAACAAGCAAAAAGAAAATGCTTCCTTTTATTTTTAGGTCCACCAAATATTATAATTCATGTTCCTCTTTTTCTTCACAACCCACAGCTACACACATTTCACATCATCATCTTATAAATCTGCCATCTTTTGTTTTGATTATACTGTGTTAGTTTTTGTAATCAAATCTGAATCCTAAAAAATTAGGTTTAAGGGGAATTTAGCAAGCTTGTTGTATGGAAAGGTTAACTGAAAACTGTCAGTTGAATAATGCTTTTTTTGTGCTTGAAAAAGTGAAAATTGTTAGTTCTCTGTCATCTAATCTGCCTACCTATTCTCTGTCTGGATAAAGGTTTAAATGTATAGATAAATACTTAGTGTATCTAAAAAAAGAGAAGCGACATAACAGTAATCCCTAAATCAGCTTTACATGCTGCCTTAAAACAGTGGAATACTTTGCATCATTTAAATAGTAAACTTCAAAATCTAAGTTCATTGCTCTACTCTCAGGGAAGGGGAAGACCCACTGAATTATACTCCACGTGGTGGGCTAGTGCAGCCGTATATTGCTCTGGACAAGCAAAACCAATCAGGAACACCAGTCTTTGAGAGTGTGACTAACCCACTTTCCACATCAGTGACACCAAAGCAGTTTATCTGTTTTCTTGGAAACATGCCTGTGCTTCTGTCCCCTTCCTTCTTGAAATGTACTGTGCAGAGAGCAGCTGCCAAGCCAGATGAATCGCACACTAGGGGGAATCGCTGAAAATAAGCAGCATGCAGATTGAAAATAGGGCTTGGGAATAATTGCAGGAGAGGAACACAGGCATGATTTTCACCATTCTAGCTTCCTCAGCCAATTTCCAAATGCTTCATGTTCTGTGGAATGCATTCTAGAAAAGATGTAGTGGCTTGAGCTATATCAAAAACTCATTGCTGTCAATGACTTTTAACAGTCAAAGATTTGGATCAGACCCTCAGTCCCCAGCACTCTGCATCCAAGGCCTCACATGTTAGTGAAAAACCTAAAAGAGTGCACTCCAGTAAAACATGACATTTGGTGCCTATGCCCAAAACTGAGACAAAGTCCTGCCCAGCTCAGATGCTGCCAGAGAGGAGTGGCATATCCCTGACTGCCCAGACATGTTCTGCCACCTGTGTCCCTGGGCAGCTCAGTGGCTATTTTACAAGCCACCAGACTCCTGAAAAAAATACAAAGTTGACTTTTCTTAGTTGACAACTAGATAAACAGCTTCTCCTGAGAATACAACCTGAGGTCTCATCTAGAAGCAGGAAAAAGCTTATTTCAGGATCTTGTCTACCCAACAGGATACACACCTGTATTTTCTAGTGTTTCTCAACCACTATAGACACTTTAATGCACTACGGGAGAAAGAGGGAACATTTCCATCTCTTCCTCTTGAAGCACTCTTACTGTGATAAAGAATACAAGATTTATTGTTGTACAACAAAATGCAAAACAAAGCTAGACTACTTTTTCTGTATTTTACCATAGAGGCAAATATATAGATTTCTTGTCCTTATCAGAGGCTTTATAAAGATTTAAGGAACAATCACTGTGTAAAGACTGTTTAGAAAAGGATTAGGATTCAGCTGTCTTATTGCCAGTGTCTTAGCCATTAAGCTATGAACCAAGGACAAATTTTTCTGCTTAATTTTTTTTTCTAATGTTCCAATCCAATTGATCCTCATTTTGTTATTACTCTACAGCTTGGTTTCATCATAACATCCTCCAGAATTTTTCTATTTCTCCCTAAATGTCTTTCCAGATAAACCCAGATACTCTTACAGGAGGTTAAATGGAGCATTAAAATATTTTCTTAGTGTGTTTTGTCCTCCAAAACCCAAATTTCTCATTTTGTTATGGGTATTCCAGAAATTACACAGTGATAAAAGATGAGACAGCAGCAAAAATTAAACTTGTCATTTAGTTGTCCTTATTGGGGCGTGCTTAAAGGTGTTAGGAGAAATCTTTCCAAGCCATTTCCTTCTAGAAACACAGAGGGAGAAGTACCATGCCCAGCCATGCCTTATGCATCAACTTTTCATGTAAGTCAATACTGAAGAAGAGCTACAAATCTATCAGGTGGCACCTCTGGGATCAGAGAGCAACTAAACTGATGTATATATAGTCATTGTTTGGGACTGCAGAAAAATTTAGGAATTTTGTCTTGGTGAATTTCGTCTTCAGTACTTCAAGACAGGCTGCTAGAGCCTCTTTGGTCAGTCAGAGATTCCTGAAAACTGGAATAACCTAAAAACTTTTCTCCTTGTCACCACTGAGGTTATTTTATTTTTTGGCATTAGCACAGCTACTATAAGAATTGGCCAGTTCTCCTCCAGGGCTGTTTATATTACAAAGGAAGCTAGGTCTGTTCCTCCAGTTACAGATTGTTCTCCACAGTCTCAAGAGTTTTGGTTGTTCAAACATATGTATTGCATGTATATTTGGCTTTAACACTATAGTCCTTATTCAAGCAAAACCACCCACTACGGTCAAAAATAGTAGTGTAATTTGGCATCCAGTTACAATCTATTCTCAAGTGGTATTGTTCTCTTCCCACTACTGTTGCTTGAATAATTATTGTTCTTCTCTCAGATTTCTCCAGCTTTAATAATTTATTAAATCTACTAATTATTTTTCTTTCTCCTTCTATATAAGAGAAAATAAAAGTTGACAAAACCTCAGAATGAGGTGGCAGAATTCATATAATGCTATTATCATATTTCTTGCATATGCAAAGAAGACTGCAATGGATTCCATATTTCCTCTCTTTCCTCTTCTTAATACAGTCTTAACATGTTAAATACTTTTTGGAATCCATGGTAAATACTGAGCAGATATTCCATTGTGGCATTTAAAAAAACCCCATATCTATGTATAATTTTTTTTTTTGTCTGTAAGTAAATATACCTTTATTTTCAAGGAAGATGACTTTTATTACATAGAAAGACAGTAAAAACAAAGTAAAATATTAGAAATAGATTTTGTTTCCCTTCTGTTGGATATCTTCCAATGTGACAATGTTTCTAAAATCTTGCATGGAAAGATTTTGTTTTTCAAATATTTTTTGAGAAAAAATAGCATCACAATCTTAGACCCCAGACTTTTGCAAAGCCTCATTATTCAGAAACATGTTTTTTGATTGTGTATGTACACATATATGCAGTCATACGTGTACATGCCAACAGTTTTAGAGTGCCATCTGCTGTCATACAAGACTAAATAGTGGTGTTTCTGTTAAGTTTTTAGCATCAATAAAGTTGTTGTGCCCTTGAAAAGTTTTCTGATTAAATTGCATTACCAGGCAAAGCACATTTTTAAATTGCAGGAGGTACAAAGGTGTTTTTGCCAACCTTTGGATGTATAGAATCTTAGAGGCATAGAACAGTTTGTGTTGGATGAGATCTTGATGATGATCTTGTTATAACCACCCCCCTGCCATGGGGAGGGACACATTTCACTAGACCAGGTTGCTCAAATCCCCATCCAATCTGACCTCCTGAGCTTGGAGGAGGAGATCCTTGAATATTAACCAGCCTTCTTGTGCCCCTCTTCTCGACAGGGTTTTATTGCATGGCATTCTCTCCAGTCATAGGAACCACCCTACCACAACTCTGCAATAATAAGATTGTAGCCCTGATAATTTGTGTATATCTCTAACTCATCTTGTTTATTGCACATTTCATATGTGTTTGATAGGGGCATTTAAGTTGAACTCTTATGAAGTCAATTTGCTGGCTGGAGTGGCATGAATTTCTTTGTGCTTCTCTTTAGGTGCTCTCCTGATGACCTGCAATCCCTCTCCAGGTTCTCGGCATCTCTTGCTGATACTGGTGTTGGTCTGGTAGGGGTGAGATGGATTAAGGTTCCCTTTCCTCAGCAACTTTAGTTTAAACGTCTCTTCACCAGCTTGGCAAGCCTATGACCAAAGATGCTCTTCCCTTCCTCTGACAGATGGACACACACATGGACCCCTCTGTACTGCATTTTGCTTGAATTCGTGTGATTGCTGAATCTTCCTGACTCGCTTATCTGCACAATCTCTTTATTGTTTTGGCAATAAATGAAAAATTATTTTCATGGAAGGCTTGTGTAAAATATTGTTGATTTTCTTAGAATCAACAGCCTATCAAGACCAAGAGGTTATTTTATTGTTGATCTAGAAATATGTTACACAGAGTCCAGGCAAATGTGAACAGCAGCAAAGATGTTCAGAAGCAACATTTAATCTCCTTCTTGGGATTGAAAATCTAAACGTCTTCTTCAGGAGAAAAGTCTGCTTTAAAAATTGAAGTCACAGAAAGACAAAGGCAAAAAATAAATGCTGCCACTTGTCACAGCTTCCTCAGAGATGCAAATCCCACCCCACAGCCATATGGCATTTCATTCAAGAATGAAAACTTGCTCAAATGCTGTCTTTAAGAGTGTTCAGTACTTCCCTCTGGTGGCCTGTCCCATAAAATACGTCTCAGAAAAGAAATTGCTTAAACCATTCTCTTTGAACTTAGGACAGTTTGTAAAGATGTACATGCACAGACATTTGTATTAGTTTTCAGATGGGGTCTGAAGTTGCTTCGACTAGGAGGTGGTCAAAAACGTTTTAAAATTATAGAATGTTTTCTAACATTATCTAGGTTTCCAGTTTGGATTAAGCATGCTGTATTTGTGAATTTTAACTAAACTTCAAACCTCACAAAAATCACCAGATGACATTTAGCTCAGTTTTTAAGAAAGAAAAAAGGAAAGCCAGCTGTGTACTATTTTGGACAAGTTGACTTCTTAATCCCTTTAGGAAATACAGCCAGTGAATCAGCACATTTTCTTTTTTTCTGACATCATTGTATAGCTACACCTCCTACTCTACCATGATGTCTTTATGTGCTGTCATGATTATTTTGTGTTCCTCATGAAATGTACTGTAGAAATTATGACACTCTAATAGAATGACATTGTGTACTTTTGCTACTTGTGTATTTTCTAAAACAATCAATTTTCACTATTTACTTATTTTAGCATTCAAATATAGATACATCTAACCTCGATTTAGAGTTAGTGTCATCAGTATTTTCAAGTTTTATTTGGTAATGAGCACCTAAAATACGCTTTTAATATAGGCATCCGCAGAAAAAAAAGATGAGTTAAAAGGAGTCAATAACTATGGCTAACATTTGAAAAGTGGTGCCATATTCAACTTCATTCTCCTTTTCTGAACCCATCTGCTTTTAAATGTAAGTTAACTACCATTTGTATTGCTGTGAATGACATTTTTCTGTGAAATATTTATCATTCTGCTCCTTTCTCATACATTTGTTTATATAGTCTTCCTTACATAGTCTTATTTACTACTGTTATTACATACATCGTCTGTGAAAGATTGTCTATTTCTTTAAGTTGCTATCCTCTTCACTTTTTCACTTTCCTCTGCAAGATCATATTTTAAAATCCACTTTTTAGTTAATTACTCTTGCAGTGACTTAAACAGCATTCAAGGTGAAATATAGGAGCAACTGAACCTAAATTGGAAAACTCATTCTGTTAGCTCTAATGCTGATTTATCACTTGTTTTCAGAGTTCTGAGGTGCTTTCAACTTTTGGAAAGGCAAGAATATCCTAGCCATAGATCTATTTTACATGTATGGGAACTTAAACAGAGTTAGGTATGGACCTGTCATGAAAAATGTGATTTCCACTGGAAGTATAGTTTGAAAAATAGTAGGAATTCACCCCACTTGTATCAGCTTTCAAAGTTTTCTTATACAAAAATAATTTCTGGTAGAATATAAGTGAGAGAATTCTTGTCACGTAAACCTGACAAAAATGTATATTTTGAAGGTCACCACTGAGGTGGATATCTGAAATGGATTTCAAATTCTTGTATTTCACTAGGTATATATTTTGGCAGAAAAATACAGAAAAAGATACTTAAATATCTTGCCCAAGATTCTGTGTTAAAAGATTGACTGTTCTATTGGCTTCCCACACAATCAGGATCTGAGAAAGATAAAAGATACAGTATTAGCTATAGCCCACCACAAATCAGAAATATTATTCTAGCAATAATATCCTTGAATGGAAATAAAAAGGCTAAAAGTTTGGATTTATTGTCTGTGTGAAGGAAGAATCACAATTTTTAAAAATCCATTTAAGAAGAAAAACAACAACAAACAGCAAACAATCTCATTTTCAGCTTTTTCTTTAGCTAGACATCTCATCTCCCTAAATCCCTGAGAAGCCAGCAACATGACTCTACAGGCAGGTGGAAATTCAGTGGCTGAAAGGATATGGCATTCTGACACACCATTGAGGCTGTCTGGCAAGCAGACAGGTGAGAAACCAAGCAGAGAAGCAGACAATTTGTCTTAAATACTTAATTCCTTAGATAAGGTCGAGAGAATCAATATAGATTCATGGAGCATTTTAGTCTGATATAACTGACTTTTCAGTCTATCTTAAGAGTAGTTTGCATGGTCAGAATGGCTTCCACTCGGGGTCTCAGAGCACTTCCCAAACGCTCTTGAATGAAGTCTTGTAACACATTGTTTACATTGGGGAAGAAACAAACATGAGAATTGATGGAAACTTTTCCTTTTCCTGGAGACGATCCAAACTAGCATTGCAAAGCACTCCCTTCACTTCAAGTGGAAATAACATAAATTGTCTTGTTCTTTCAAAAATACATATATATTCTGGCAAGAAAGATAGAAGCAAAGGAGAAAAGGTAGATCCTGGTATTATATATAACTCTTACTTATGCTTAAAAATTGCTTAAACAAAAGCCAGACTCAGCTTCCACAACAATTAAATAGAATAAGTTTCTTTACAGAGTTGTGCTTTACCCATGGGTCTGCAAATTTGGCAAGACTTTTACACATCTGGTTTTATTCATAAAATTTTTAAAACATAGGAGTGACTTATAAGAGTAAATAATGCTCACTTTAAAAATGTGCTGCTGTAAATAAAAAAATTGAAGACAGAAGCAACTCATATCTCAAATTACCACTGAAAATAGGGAAGCTAAAAAAAAAAGGAATTTAAAGCCTTCAAATGCTGTTCAGGTTCCAAGTATTATTCTGTGAATATATGCAATGACTTAATATATATTCAATATGTGCTGTTTTTCTTGACCTTAAACAAAATAAATCACTATGTGTCCTCTTTTTATAGGTAATATTTTCTTTTTTACTGCATGTGTATTCATTCACTACACACATTTACCAAACAGTTTGGATTAAGGAATTCCAGTTTTTCTTATAATTGAAACAAAAGCACCTAATGTAAATTTTAAGATCTACAAAGTGCCAGTGAGGTGTCAAACTGAAATTAGTGTCTGTGCAAGACCTTTCTGTAATTTTCTTGAAGTGTCAAATATCAAGGTCAGATTTGATTACATCAATAATACAAAAAGAGGTAAAACAATCCTTGGGGACCCTTTACTCAGCTCCATGGGACCAGGCCTTTCACTAGAGTTCACAAATCAGAAGAAAAATGACAATGTTTCCCACTCCAATGTGAAAGCATTTGTTTACTCCTTCAAGCCTTTATTATTATACTATTATTACAGGTCTTATCATCATACAGTTACTGTGGTGCATTAGTGCCTTCAAAACAAAGGGATTCACTTTGAATAAAGCAGATCATTATGTCTTCTGTAACTACCATCATTTTGAGCAAAGCTAGCAATGGCATCCTTAAGTTTTTTGGAAAGTGTTTGTTTAGCTCTTGAAGATCAATGTCGTTCCTTAACATTTTACTGCTCTTCTTTCATTATGACTGAAAAAGCTCCCAACAATAAATTGTCATTGACACCAGAGTAAAATTAATTTTGATAACATTCCTAGCCATAATATTCAAAATATAAGCATTATGCTACTTAAGATACTGTGGCCTTGCAATAATAAATATCCTAATGCAGTTTGGATTATTATTTAAAGAAAAAAACTCTTATTCAGCTATTGCAGCCATGGAGAATAGTGATGGAGTTACATTATCAAACACAAAAACCATATAACAGGAAAAAGAAATCTATTTTAAGAAACTTAATATATTTCTAAAACTAATAGATATGGAAGATAAAAATAGAGGAATACAGTTCCTTTACCATTTTAGAAGGTTTAAGACTAGAGTTTTAGGGGAATACATAAATTTTTTGAGCAGTCACTTTAATCTTAGGCTTTTGGTGTCCTATTTCAAGAGAGGGAAAGAGACGGAAACTGTCAGAGCATGGCAGTTCAGTCAGATTCCTACAGCAGGGTGGGAAGAATTGCTGCGTGGAGAAGCCTGTCTTTCTCCTCTGACTACAGGTTGCCTCGAGCAATCAGCTTATACTTGATTCCTGACATTTAGAGAGCTAAAATTAGGCAAGATAAATTCCACCTTATGTTAAATACTTCTCCATGATGACAGAAACATGAAAAAGACTGCGAGGTGGAAGATAAGGGGATTATCTGCATTGCTTGTGCCAGGGGTGCACGGAAGAACCTTTGGTCCTCAGCTGAGCTTCGAGAATGCAGTGCAGAATGCAAACACAGAACAAGAGAGCACAGCCTGCCCTAGAGAGCTTATTCATTCCTCACTGTCAAAGACACTAATAGCTCTACCAGAGCAGGAGTACCTTCCCATGCTGGTCTGCTACAAATCTATGATCTCAGTCATAATTCAGTAATGAAAATTATAACGCAAGTACATAATACATTAGAAATGAAAAAATGTTAATACATTCTATTGATATCTTTTCTGATTCTTAAGGGTGGCTTAATTATTAAGCTTCCCAGAATAAAAAGTCTAGTTTCCATCACAAGCTGAAAACATTTAACGAATGGAATGTTTTGAGAATTCAAAAGCATTTTTAAGCATCTGGATTCCTATTCTATGTGTGTCAGGTGGAGAGATAAAGGTTTCTCCATAGCTACAGGTGGGCTTTAGTGTCACGCTTTCTCATCAGAGTATGTGGAAGCATCATTTTCTAAGAGATTTAGTTTAAAGAGTCAAGGCTAAAATCAGATAAAATCTTAAGAACTTCAGGGTACATATTCCAGACCCACTATCCATCCAGTATGACTTGTTTTCTTTATCCCTCACGTTGTAGTCATATATCTCAGTGCAGACTATCACAGAGATCATAACAGTGGGCAAAATCTCTGCAATATTGGGTGCTTTTTCTTAGAGGACAGGCCATATTGTCTTTGGCCAATTTGGTTTTGGCTTTTCTGTGTGACACACAAAAAATATAGTTATATCAACTCCCGTTTGATATCCCATTTTAAATGGTGGCCCTGCTAGATACACAGTCAATTTATGATTGACATGCCAAACTTTGCCACGAAGATACTCTAAATTCTTCTATACTGGGGACTGAGCTTGAACTGCAGCACATTAACTGGTCCTTAAAATTCCAATGACCTCTACAGGAACTGAAAACGTTCAAGCTACAACATTAAGAAACAAGCAGTAGGTATTGCAAAATATATAATAGGTTGCAATGAAAAATCTAGTTATTACTGGTTTGCTTTTTAACAAACTTTATCACAACATCAATTTTTTAAACATATCCGAGTGTTGGAGTTGATGACTACTAATTAATTTATTTATTTTCATAAAAAAAATTTCTAAGTTACAACTTGCCTGTCTACTTACAGTTGCCTGTGAGGCATATCTTGTGAAGTCCAGTAGATGAAATATAGCTGGACATATGGTAAAATCTAAGATAAAAATTTAAGGAGTAATATATAACAATAACTGTAATAATTAAGAGATAATTGAATTTGAAAGCAATTAACCTGTTGTAATTTTTTAGCTGATACAGTAGTGTCATAACTAAAATTTGAGGACTTCCATCAGACTTTTCTAGACACCTAAAGAGATAGCGAAACCCCTTATTAAAAGGGTTTAGATTGGTATAGCAGAAAATTAAAAGCTGATGATTCATTTTGCTATTACAGAAGAAATAACATTACATTGAATTTATAAATTATTCTTTTTGTCATAGAATGCATAATGAATCACAATTTTGTTCATCACTTGCCTATAATTAATTTAACAGGCATAGAGATGGTGTAATATATTTTCTCCAATTCTAATTTTTATTAATAGAAGTCTTTTCAGGTTTAGCATAGTGATGAAGAGGAATGTAGTGTTGGGGTTACAAAGGAGCAAAGAAAATAAGTGTCCTTGAATTTCAGTTCTGCTTTACCTAATGGTCTGTTTAACAAAGAAAATTATTCTATTCCTCACAACAGAACATGCACATTATGGAAGAGTGTTGTACGCTGTTTTAATGAAGCCACAAACTACAACACAGGGATTGTGAAGGGATTTTTTAGGATATAGATGCTTACCCAATTGCAGAAACATGCAGAGAATATATACATTTAGTCCTTCCTCTGGCTAATACGCAAACACTTGCAAGGGTAATGTAATGAATTGTATTACATCAGTAATTCCATAGAAAATATTTATTTATATGTTTTTATATATAAAATGTCAGCTCTCTTTCCATCAAATAACTGTCCTTACTCCTGGAGCAACTTTCAACATTTCTCTTTCTCTGGAGAAAACAGTACAAAAGTTAATAAAAACAGAAGTTAATTTTCTAAATGTTCATTTTCAAAGATATCAGTGATTTATATTAATATGTATTATGGTTCATTTGAAATATATTCCCTCTTCTTCAAGAGAAGGCATCTATTATTTTTGTGGCATTTCTCAAAATGAAAGCAGTACAAGTCTTAGGAGTTTCAGAGGAATTCTGCATGGCACAGATACAGCAGATATAGTGGGTCTGTGTTGAATGTGTGTTTGGATATCAACAAAAGAGGAGCTTCTAGCTTTGTCCATATTGCGCAGCTATAGAACCCCCAAAGCTTTTGTTCAGCTTTCAAAGTGAATCCTTGGAGTGCCTACAGTGTCTGACTCCAGGAGTGCTCTCCAGGACACTCTGAGCACAGTGGGGCTGGAGGAGGCTGGCAGAGAGGAGCTGCCCTCTCAGGCCCATCAGAATATCCTTAGGCAGCCTGTGAATCACTCTGATATCGAGCATGACAGGTGCCCAGCAATCCCCAGCTCAGGTCTCACCTGGGAAAGAGAAAAAGGAGGTCCTGCACCTGCAGCATCCCATTAGATGGCTCTCCTTAAGGAATATCTGTGATCCATTCAGCAAATCTGTATAAGTCTCTTCTCACTACAAATGAATCTGCAGTCTCAGGTGATTGTCTCATATTGCAATTGCGGAATGGTTTGGGTTGGAAGGGACCTTAAAGATCATCCAGTTTCAGCCCTCTGCCATGGGCAGGGGCACCTACCACTAGACCAGACTCAGAGCTTCATTGAACACGGTCTTCAACCCTTCTTGGTCTGGGCATCCAGCTGCTCTAGACAACCTGTTCCCGTGTCTCACCAGTCTCCCAGTAAAGGATTTCTTTCTAATATCTAATCTACATCTACCCTCTTTCAGTTTAAAGGACAGACCTGCATGTGATGTAGCTCAGGTGAGTCAATTATTAAGAGTGAAAAATGCACTGGACTACCATCCTGCTGTGAAAAAGGCAATGCAAATATGGTGTCTCTGTAAACAGTGTAGGCACAAGCTTCTCATCCAGTATCTAGGCTGCCCAACCATTCACCTGTCCCCAGGGCTGAAAAGCAGCCACTTCTCAGCTTGTAAACAGCAAATCTCCATCTGGACCCAGACCTAATTAGCATATCCAGTAAAGCAAAAATAAATTGCCCTTTTGGGGCAACCTCTTTCTGTGGTAGGTCCTAGAATCTTTGGATCTTTCTACTGCTCTCTAGGACTTTTACTTTCCACTATCTTCCAATCTCATTTATGATATTTTATGACACAGACTAACTAGTGCAGTGAGTGCATTATAGGGTGTGATGACAGCACATTTTGGAGTAAGATGGTATTTCATGTCATAGACAATACAGAGTGGGTGAATACTAAGAGTGTCTTGCTAGACATGCTGTGAGGTCCTGTGGTATTTCTTGATGAGAAAACATTATGCAGTTGGGTTATGTCTGAGCTACCCCAAAATAGCCCAGGGAATTTGGTGCACTGACATTAAGTATGAGCATGAAGTGCCCTTGCTGGCATGGTCTTTTTGAGTGATTGAAAAGAGTAATGGCCTCCCAGCTTTCCCTCAGTTGCCACAGGCCTCCTGTCCCTTACCTTTTCAGTCTCAGAGCTGCTCTAAGCCCTTCTAGCCCATCTTTTTCCATCCATCACTGAACAGTTCTGGTCTCAAAGCCTTCCTTGTCCTCTGCCTAACTATTTTCCAAACCCTTCTTGGCCCAGGCTCATGCTGCCTGACACTTCCCGACCACAGGCACAGCTTTTAGCATTGAGGTTCCTGTGCCCTTCTTCTGCATTTTCTGCACCCTGTGGGGGTAGCTGCTGCCACACCAAGCCACACTGTTGCAGGCATCTGCTGGTACCTTTCAGCTCAGTTCCACTCATGTCTCTCCAGCAGCAGTTGTGCATCTCATTCTGACAGGGATTTAAAAATACTGCTGAGAGGCATTTATAAAACATTGCCCTAGATGCATTTCAGAGGAAACGTTCAATAAAAAGGGGGAAAAGAAAGCCCTCCCTGAAGGAGAATTCTCTCCTCCACCAGTCACAGAAATTTTCTGGGAGTCTCTTTGAGGGTTTATTTGGATTTCTCTCTTAAAAGGATTGGCAAATGCTTTTAGGAGCCATTGGCTTTGTCTCAAAACCTTAATAAAGCATTAAGGAGAATTACATAATTTAAAGGCAGCAAAGGCCAAGTAGGTCAATCATACCAACTTCTCAGCAGTGCAGTCTGGCATTGTTCAAAGTATTTAGTGGTGCCTTTGTCCACTCTAGATCTGATTTACAAGGGATAAGGCTTCTGACAGTTTGCAACTTTTAATCTTTAGAAGTTTACATGTAAGAAGTGCGATACATGTGACTTTCTTTCAGATAAAGAAACTTCTCTTTTACGCTATACTAATTTCACTTATATCAAAAGTCTCAAAAGTCAAAACATACTTTTATAGCTCAGCAGCAACTCAAATAAAAGTGTAAAAGGGCTACTCAGTGATTCTCTCTTTTCTGCTCATTCACAGAAAAAAAGAGCTCTGACTAAGCAAGACCTCTCTCTTTCTATAATTGTCAGTGCACCTCACCTGTTTTCAACCCTTACATCTGCTCTTCTGGATGAGTGTCTTTTTTCTCCCTTCTCTCATTTCTCTTTTCACTTTTGACCTTTTTAGTTATTTCCCAATACCTTTTCTCAGAGGCTTTGGGGGATTTTATGAAATACTTCAGAGTGTTCAGCAAAGCTGTAGGATGCCTGAAATTCACAGTAAGTCTTTCTGATTTACTATATCAGTAAATCAGAAAACCACTGTTCCACTGCAATAAATAAGGATTTCTCTGTGGTTCAAATGCCACCTCATTTCTGTTGTTTTCAGCTTTGCCTTTCACTTCCAACAAAATTTTGAAATCACTAATTCTGATATGAGTGATTTGATCCCACATTTTAGAGCAGCAGATAAGATGTGCCAGTTTGACTTTTAACCCTTGTGTCAAGTAGGATTTTGTTCTAGCAGGCAGTAGTACTGCAAATCTGCATGCTTAGTTGGGCAGGTAAGAAATATCACATTGATTTGAGCAGGACTACATGGAGGCACAGATTCATTGTGGATGATTTGGTGATGGTGTAGTTGCCACATGACAAAATGGAGCAACTAGGTTTGTGTTACTGCTGAATGAATAACTTCACAGGATTTGAATTTTGTGCAAAACCTGTATTAAGGCCATTCATAGACTTGTAGAATCATAGAATATTCTGAGTTGGAAGGGACTAACATGAATCATCAAAGTTCCACTCCTGGTCCTACACAGGGCAACCCAAGAGTCACACCGTGCGTCTGAGAGCAATGTTCAGATGCTTTTTGAACTCTGTCAGGCTGGTGCTGTGACCACTTCCCTGGGGAGCTTATTCCAGTGCCCAACCACCCTCTGGGTGAAGAAACTTTTTCTGGTATATAAACTAACCTCCTGTGACTTGGTTTCATGCTGTTTCCTCGAGTCCTGTAACTGAAGACCACAGAGAAAAGATTGGTACCTGTCCCTCTTCTGCTCCTTCTCTTGAGGTACCTCAGTGAGGGAATGAGGCAATGAGGCAATGAGGTACCTCAGTCTCTTCCTCTCCAGGCTGAACAGATGAAATGACCTCAGCCACTCTTGTATGGCTTCCCCTGAAAATTCTTGATCATATTTGTAGCCCTCCTTTGGATGCTTCTAATAGCTTTATATCAGTTCAGTTAGTTAATGTAAGCAGTAAAAAAACTCTTAAACACCTCAAAAATGGAGAGCATGGAAAGAGAAGACTGTCCTTACCACACTTTATTTTTCAAAATATTTCCCATTAAGAGCCCCACAGAATAGGCAAATTATGCCTTAAGAATGTAGTTTCTCTTTATTATGACAAATTACCCCATGTCTGCCTACAGGGACAGTTTTTATGCCTCGTGCATGTGCTGAAACCCAACTGTTTGTTATGAAATCACATTATCGCTCCTGCTCTGCCCTCCTGCAGGCCCTGATGCTGGGATTGGGAGCTGTGCATCCTCCCTGACAGCACAGGTATCTAATTCCCGTGAATTTCTGTGGGTTGAAACAGCTGCTTCTCATGGGCTGGGTGAGGAGCTGGGAGGGAATGACCATATTTAAATGGCAAAAGACACAGGGGTTTGGGATAAAAAACTCACAGCATTCTTTGGATACTTCTAATAGCTCTATTTCTTATGCGTGGTGCCCAAAACTGTCCCCAGCATTCGAGGTGAGGCTGCCCCAGTGCAGAGCAGAGGGGACAACCCCCTCCCTTGCTCAGTTGGTGATGCTGTGCCTCACCTCACCTGATTCCCCAGGACACCCCAGGTTGTCTGGTGCCTCCTGGCTGCCAGGGCACTGCTGGCTCATATTCAACTTGCCAGTGACCAGGAGCCCCAGATCCCTTTCCGCCGTGCTGCCCACCAGCCTCTCATTCCCCAGTCTGCCCACACATCCAGGGATGCCCCATCCCAGGTCCAGAATCTGTAACCACAAGTATTTGTGTGCAATGAAGGAAGATAAGAACTGTACTAAAACTGGAATTGAAATAAGAAGATATCATAAATATTTATTCTTTCAAGTGCTTGGGGTGCCATTTGAGTTGTCAAACCTTTTTATATGGAATATTATCCACAACTTTCACCTGTTGCTCAAGGGCATTTCTTTGCCTATCAATTTTCAGAGCAAACAATTTCTTGTTACGATAGTAAATTACAAGATTTACAATTTAATTTTTGGGGAAGTAGTTACAGAGAATGTAATTTAAAATGAACAAGATATGGCCTCTGCTTGAATGTGAAAATGCAGTGGATATGGTATTATCTGTCATACAACACGCTGGGATCTCTCTTCAGAATTCTTTCTATGTGCCTTACATGTGTTTGAAATAAATCTGGGTAAAATGTTCCCTATTATGTAATGAGCATTCTATCTGGTCTACCCAGACAAAACATATACAAGTTTTGCCTCTTTGTTATTTTATGTGCTCAGTTTTTAAGAGGCACTGCTTTTTTCCCACTGGACTGAAATATTCATAAGTAAAAAAAAAATTTGCAAAACCTGCATTTTTCCATGAATCAGACAAAGTGGAAACCTAGTAAAAGTTTCAAGTTATAAACTATTAATCAAGGTGAAAACTGGACATTATATTGCTATGAAAATAATAATTTTGATTCACCTTAATTGACTTAATCCTCCTGGAATAAAATACTGAATCTCCAAGCTACAATATTCTTTCTAGTAATCTGAATGTTAAACAAGATCATAGTGATTAATGGCTATTATAATTAACATAGAATGAATTAATAATGGCTTGTTTTTTTAGTAAAATGATAACAGAAGATACCTTATCTTTTAGTAAATAATAAGGTATCTTCTGTGGTGTATTTTATGCCTAAAAGAGATTAGTGTTTTTTTTGTTTGCTGCATTTGTGTTAGATTTTGAGCATTTCTTTGATTTTTGTGTAGCTCTATCTTAGCATGAAATAGATGATTTCCAAATTGCCCACAAACTGCATATACTTTGACAGAATTGTGGGGAAATTATATTATATTTTTATGTATATTTATTTAAATCCTCCTTAATATTATTCCTGATATGAAATGAATTTAGAAGATGTTTTCTGCTGACAGGTGGCAGGTATATAATGAATTCTGAATACAGTATATTTCTGAATTCAAATAATGTCTGAATTTTCTCTGTTTTAATACAACAAGACTTTCATTTCTTATATGGTAGGCAGCACCATTGGGGCTTCCCAGCTTGCTCTCTCCTCACTGCCCAGAAGTTTCACCCCCAAATTCTTTTTGCCATAAACTGTGAAATTCTAAGTCTTCCTTAACAAGATGGCTTTTGGGCAGCTTTATAAACAAAAGCCACCATATATGTACAGAGAGCCTGACACAGATTTTTGCTGTTAATTTAAAAAATAAGAAAATACATACATCAATTAAAAAAATGGAGTGAGGCAGCTGAAACCCCAAGATTCAGACTCCTGAATTAGTCATTGTAAGACTCCTTGCCATTAGTCTGTGTACATGGATAAGTGAGGAGGAAACCAGTTCTTTAGACTGTCTCTAACTTTAAGGGAAATGTCAATATACAGAATGAATATCTTGTAGCCTAATCCCAGTGTGCTTGCTCCCGTGCCTGTTTCATATAGATCCCCCATGTCCCTACACCTGAAAATAAAAAAAAATTTGGGTCATGACCTTCCACTGTTTGCTGCTAAGAGACTAGACGTCAGTGAAAGATACCAAACAACATTGTACAAACAATAGTTAGCAGAAGGAGAGGAGATCCATAAGGCAGAAAGGTTCACGTGTCTGCCTCCAGCCTGAGAGATCATGCATGGCCGTGCCTATTTGCAAAGCTGTGGAAAAATCCTGTCCTCAGAAGTCAGGAGTCTTCTGTCATCAGTCATTTGTCCACCCTGACAGATGTGGACAAATTAGTTTCATTTGCTCTATCTGCTTTCTTATGATTATTTTATAATGCAGGGCCTGCCAGGCTGATTCTAACTGAACAGGTCTCACATCACCTCGCTGTCTTGAGGAAGAAGAGGGGACAGGACTTGGTGGGGAAACTGTGGGCAGCTAGACACCATTCCTGGCATCAGTGCGCCTGTGTCACTGACATGTAGGCTCAGCTCTTCATGGTTAATTCCTAATGAAACTTTGAAACTCTGGGGCAGGTTGAGCTCTGGAAAGGTCTTCAATTTTGATTAGTCCAACAATTTTCTGGGTGAGCAAACTTCCTGGGCCATTCATTTTCTGAAAAGTCTGCTGAAGCAGAATGCTGGAGCTTTACTCAGAAGTGGGGCACAAGGTTAGTTTCCCCCTACTAGACTTATCATAGCAAAATAAAACTTTTATTTTCACAAGTCCTTCTTGCTACACTGGGAAAAACTGTCAATCTCTTGGGCAATAACCTTTGACCTTCCCTTCTGTTACCTAAAAAAAAGCTGCTGTGCATTCATTAAAAAAAAAAAAAGGATGCAATTTATCCATTTCAGCCACTCTTGTTTTTTGCACCAACTAAACAGAGCAGTTTACTTCATCCTGATTCAATCTATTTTTTGCCTACTGGGAGCACAAGTAATAAAAAGCAACCTTATTTAAAGATCACTGCAGTGGGCTTGTGATAGTTCTTCAATAGTTTCAGTGTTGTAGTAGTCTTGGTTTGATGGTCATGCTGGTTCCCACTAGGTCTGAACACATTAAAGATCTGAGGAAAGCCATTTTCTTTCTTAATAGGAGAATCAATTGGACTGAACACATAGGTTCAGGCTGATAAAATTAAATTATGTGTACTGAGGAGATGGAATTCTTGCATTTATTTTAGCCTCCAAAGAAACAAATGCTAACCAGCACTTGATATTCAAGCCAGACCAGATAAGAGCATAAAACTAGACAAGGTGATTCTTCTTTTTTGTCTTTTTGCTGGTGGTGAGGTTTTATTTTCCCCTTTGNGAAGATCAATATTACAAGCTACTTGCTTTGATTTATTACCTTCTGAGACAAAAGAAATCTGAAACCTTAAAGTAGGCTTAGAGGATTAGAACTCAGGCTGAAAAGGACCATTTCTTTGTTTTATACTCCTACAAGGTCTACTGGCATATGGAACTAATTTCAAGGTTCTTCATTTCCCCAGACACAGGATCAAGAAAGGCTGCCTGTAGTGCAAAATGCAAATAACTTCATTGACCTCAGAAATGTAATCTCCAAAGTCCAGCTCCTTGTGATAAAATAATTATTGATGCCACACATTTGTCCCCTTTGGCTAGTCCCCTTTCCAGTACCCACAACAATTTGGTGTTTTTATGCGCACTGAGATTTGGAGGCATTTAAATACTAATTTTGCTAAGAAATATAAAATAAACAGTCTTTTTTCATCATTAAATACTTAGAATTCCTATAAACAACACATGAAGGTTATTTAAGTATTTTTTACTCAATTTCTCATCTGTAAATATATGGAATAGCAAGCACAGTTTCACAACTTTGTTCCACTCCACATCAATATCAGAATATTTGTTCCTCCACTAACAGGCACAAATATCTTCAAAGTTTAATTTTAGATATCAGCATCAATAGCGATGCGACCTTTATTTGCAAAGTTTTTTCCTTTAATGGTAAAAAAATGTGGATTATCCCACTTTGTTGTTTGCAGTGACCATGTGTTTTAGATAATTTGTATCACTTTACAGAAAGTAGAATTTCTTTTCCAGGAATCCTGCTCTTTGTCTTTGAACACAGTGACAGCACTGCCAGTGACTTTACTGAAAGTAGAATGAAAATGTTCAACCTCCGTGTAATCTGATTTAAATAGATTTATTTTGTTTGTATTCTATTCTGTTGCCTTTGCTTTGTAAGTATTGTTTTCTGGACTTCGTAATGATTGTTTTCTGGACTTTGAAGATCAGTCTTTCAGTAAAATATTTAGTAGACCACTGCATTTTCTTAATCTTCCAGATTCTTTTAATGGTCTTTTTTTTTCCTGTGGAAGGAGCTTTTCAGCAGTATTCTATTGAAAAATTACTTAGGTGACATAATAATAGTTATAGAAGCAAAGATATAGCTAATGCAGAATATGCTTCAATCCAGTTAGAAAGAGGAAAAGATTGAGCTATGTTCTCACATAAATCCTAAGTGATGCTTGCTATACAGATCACATGCAAGGTTTTATATATCTGAAGGAAATCAGATTGTATTTTTGCCCTCTTAAATGTAAAATACTGATACATTAATCCCTTATCCATCCTCTCCCCAGAAAAGGAATAGCTATATTCAGTTAGATTCCCCTCATTTCATTAGTTTTGAATGTGAAAGTCATTTATTCACCAATAAAACAAAAAATGGTCATGATTTCATCATTGCTAATTTATCATCAGTGTAAAATCATATAATCACTGAAACAAAACAACAAGGCTCCTAGGTGCAAAATATCCCTGAATCATCTTTGTTTATTTTGGGAATTCTATAGAAACAGGTTCACAGCTCTGAGTAATGTCTCCTGATTTCTGTGGTGCTTCTCAACCTGTGCTGTGTGCACTATTGAAACTGCCCACATAAACATGCAGAGAACTTCCCAGAAGCTTCAGGTCAAGGCTAATCCATTTCCCAGGAGTATAATAAAAAGTTTTTCTTCTCTGAGGGGAAGTAAATTTTCAACGAATCTGAGAACGAGGGGCCATTATTTATAGCAGTGGCAGAAAAAGCAACTTACAAGACTTAACAAGACTGGTACATATTTTAAGGGGTGAAATGATTATGTAGTCTGACTGAGAAATTGAAGGCCCACAGCTCAGGGAAGAAAGGATTTGCTTACAGTGCAGCAACATGTTTTTAGGTACAATGCGCCATCAGCAAGTCTGCCTAAAAAAATCAAAATGTGGTATTAAAGAAAACCAATTTATCTCTCATAAATCAAACTGCAGAGGCAACAACACAGCAAATAGCAAATAACGATCTTCTTAATCCCAAATTACACTGCAGCTAATTATTTTCTTTAGATTTGCTGGGATTTATATCTTTGTTTCTATGGCAAACTGTCAGAGTAAATAGAATAAAGTTACTAAGCAATGCCTTGCATGATGATCATCTCTCACACATTAACTCCCCCACAACATGCATATAACTCACTAACTTTGGTGTGTGCTGCAGGGAATAAGAGCACAATGTTCTTGCACTTCATCATAGACTACAGACTGGCCTCTAAGTCCCAGGATGCCTTCCACATCCCTTTCTATAGCCAGGAACTACATTTGCCATCCAACTCAAACCTAGGTTCTTGTTGCAAATAAATTTATCAGCATTAATATTGTCAACTACCAGAAATAACCAAGTTTGCCTGTTTTCTTATCTTGCAGCTTGAGAGATAAAACGCCCTAAAAGATACAAGCATTTCTTAAAAAGATGTCAAGGGCTTGTTTATAGACAATGAGATTAACTAGATTAAACATAATTTCTTCAGTTAATACAAATTTTTAGCATTCACTAATCATAGTTTATTGTATTTGATAAACTCCCAAAAGAAAATGGGTGTTCCTGGGACTCAGTAATTTAAAAGAAGTTGTTACAAGTCCTAGAAATAATGGCAAGACAAAGGAAATAATGAATTTTGCATTATCTGTTCATGATTTTGCAACAGATTAGAGAATAAAACTAACTTTAGAAGCAGTAATATTGACAGCAATAATAATAATGACTAAAATGGCAATATGATTATTGGAGATGATAGGTAAGAAGCTTTTGGAACATTTTAGCACCTTTAAAATGGAAAAGAACTCTTCTAATATATACACCTGTGAGATACAAGAGAAATTATCAGTGCCTGCTAGTGGTTAGTAGTTTGATGTGAAAGACTTTAGTGCGAAAGCATTGTAGTCATTGCAGTCAATAATTCTTGTCAATTCACCTCATTCCCTTGATGTCAGCAGAGTCGGAATTTGATTGACCAACTTCAAATCTGTCCCTTACTATTTACAAGTGGCGTATAGAAAACATTTGATCAACTGTAATTACTCATAGCTGACTGCCTGGTGGAAGGCTGGGAATTCTGCTGAGTCTGAATTTTCCTCAACAGGTGGATAAAGCTAGGAATCAAGAATCAGTATGCTCATCCTATGGAAAATTTGGATTTTTTTTTTTAAAGGAAAAAAAACTCCTACGGAACACAAAAGGGGAAATGTGTAACATAGCATGGATTTCTTTGGAGCAAATTTCAAACTGGTGAGTTGATGAGTAATTTAGGCCATTCTGGTAAAACAGAGAACCCAAGAAGCTTTTATTACAGTTGTTCAGCTACTGTAAACCAATGGGAAACAACTGAATGTATTTAAAACCAAAGCACAAAGCAGCTCAAAATAGTAGCTATGATTGAATCACTACACAAAAAAAACAGGAAAAAAGGTATTAAAGAGTGCTACCAGCCGACCAGACAGTACAGGGCTATGGTAAGAGCATAACTACTTACTATTATTCTTGTCATGAAATAGCATTTGCATGGAGACAATTAATGTTTTATTTTAAAAACATGCTAAACAAAATATATGTTAGAACCTACTTGTCTGATTCTGAGGAAATTACTCCCAAGGGTTATCTAATATTTTGTCTCAGATTTTCTTGTTGTTATTTCCTGCTAGTCTTATCTGGTCTACATGTTGTTATCAGAAGCTCCAGAATGCATTCAAAATATATAGATAAAAAAAGACTTGAGGATATTCACAGATAATTTCTTTTTTTTTTTTCTTCCCTTTTAACTAAAGGCTGAAGAATGATAATAAATCTAACTCTTAAGCTGTAAAAAAATGGAAGTTAGACTAGACCAGTCTAGAAATACTGCTTTTCAGTTCATTTCACTCTCATTCAATAATCATCAGCAGCAAGCAGTACAGGGCTGTCAATTACCTTTAATTTGCTTTAGAAACTTAGAAAAGTAATTTTATTTCCCCTGGGTATAAATAAATGAAGGGAAACAAAGAGCTCATGAATTTGACTGGTCACAGAACATTCATTAGGTATATTCATCAGTTTCTAGTGAATACTTATTCAACTCAGAAGTTTGGAGAATTCAAAGCAGCCAAGAACAGTGAAAAGTGCAGGAAAAAGTGGTCTTCTGGATCAGAGCTGGGAAGCAGGTTGCCTCTATTCTGCTGCTGGCTTTCTTCATGGCTGAAAAAAGCCATTAAAAGTTTCTAGTGCTCACATGAGAATTGTTTTAGCAAGATCTAGAAAGGGATGCAGAACAACGGAGAGCAAATATTTTACATAATTTATGGGAATATTAATTAAGAAGGATGATTAAGAGAAAGAATATTAAAAGAAAGAATGAAAAGATATCAAACTGTAAAGAAAATAATTTAAAATATGCTATCTATTGTGATGCATGCCACAGCCTTGTGAGATAAATGATACAAATCTTCTTTACAAAATAGGATGATAAATAGAAGTACAGTAAATAACCAAGCATTTGTAAACATTGCAAACATGCAGTAAAAGCAGCTCAGTGTAAATTAAGGACAAGTCCTGAGCTGTCAGCAGTTATATAAGTGTAAAATCAGCACAAGTGAGGTCAGAGCTGGGTCTGGGAATGTTAATGTATTTTAACTGGAATGTTAATGCATCTGAACAGGAGTGCCAGGTACAACTTTACAATGCAGTGTCTGGAATTAATATTCAGTACTCTTCCCCTCTAATAGACTTTGGTACTGTGGGAAATACAAGAAGCACAAAAGAGGAAATCTCATTCGTCTGCCAAAACCACAATCAGCAAAGTAAACTATGTGCTGATAAACAGCTGGTTTTCCTTCTGGTGTAATAGGAACTGAAAGAGAAACATGGAGATTGGAAGGCTGTAAATGAGGTTGTTTGCCTTCCTGTTCAATGCTCCAATGTCCCAAGGAACAAACAGCACCTGAATTTTGGGTGTCCTCCTCTGGCTCTGACTTACTTTTGCTGTTTCAAAGGCCTCCAGCAATCACTTGTATCTCAAAAGTGAATGCTGTAATGAGTCATCTATATAGCAAGAAATTAGTCATTCAAAAATGAAGAACAATAATTTTAAAGAAAGATTGCTGCAGAAGTCACACAGTGAGTAGGAAAACAAAACTAACTAAACCTCCCACCCCCACCCCCCACCAAAGACAGCAGGCAAACTGCAGATGATGAAAAGATTTGACTTGAGAGGAGCACAAAATAAGAGAATGAGAAAGAAAGGGTTACCCTGAATCATTTAGGATGGTGATGATTCAGTGTGGGGTCAGGCCATCATAAGCTGAAGTAAGATCACAGTGCACTTGTCTGGTTGACTGCTTTGATAATTTTTTTGGACCTGAAGCATTTTGCAGGCAATATTATGAATTATAATTACAGATGTTTTTTTCACAGCACCTTAGCTTTTAACATTCCACAGTCTGTGCAAAGATACCATTCTGAAGAAACTTGTATTGTGCCACTAACTTAGCAAACATGAAGATTATTAAAAGTAAATCAAAAACACACACACACAAACAGTGACCCTCTTTTCCATTCCCATAAAAGATGCTGCTGAAGTGATTGTGAGTAGTTGCTGAGTCCCCTTTTTTGGCTACATACATTTCTCATAAAGCAACAAGGAGTGCCAGGTTAAAGAAAAGCAAATACTGAAGGGTTGTCATGCATTCAAACCTACCTTGGACCTTGCCTTTTCCTAATATGAGACAAACCATTCCTGTAACTGGCAGGACCTTGGAGGCCTTGAAACTAATCAGGTATTTAACTCAAGTTGCTCTCTTAGTTGGGGCAATGGAAGTCAGATGCCAGTTTGACCATGCTGGGGAGGGAGGACTGTCTGTTCTGGCACAGCTCCAGGCACGCAGCTGCCTTCGAGCTCAGCAAAGCCCCTTCAAGCACAGAGAAGAGGCAAAGATGTACAATGCTCCTCCCCAAGCCATCATCATATTATTCTTATCTGCTCCTTAATGATTTCAGTCTGAAGGGCTATTAAGCAGAGGAAGACTGTTTCTTTTGGGCTGAGGAAGCTCGACCTCCCCTGTTGCAGGGAAGGACATTTATCTGCTCCTGTAGCTGGCCAGCCGTGAGGCGTACGGTGGCTCTGCCCACGCACTGCTCTGTGCTTCCCCAGCTGGGAGCAGCAGCAGCAGCGCTCACGTGTTTTCTGGAGGTGGAATCAGGGAATCACTGGGTTCCATCCTGAAAAGGGACAAAAAACCACTGCTGGTCTCTACCATTAGAGATTCTGCTGCTGGGCTGTGACATGGCACTTCCCAGCTGGGGGTGCCTCTACTGCTCATGGGGGGTGTCTGAGACAACAGACACACACTTTTCTGAAAGATTTATTCTTCCCATAACTAAAAGCCCCTCTTCTGTGTTTTTTGTTTGTTGTTTTTTTGTGTTTGGTTTTTTTTTCCCTGACTATTGTACACTCACATCCCTCATGAGAGGGCAATCCTGGTTATGCTCTTGTGGTTGTGAAGGAGTTTTCAGAGCAGTTGATGAATTATCTTGCTCCTCAGTGGAACAATTATGCCCATACTTAGGTAATAAACCACATTAACTTCTGAAATTTAGAACTACAGACAAGAAAAAGCAACACAGTACCCTATCACCTGAAAAAGACAAAATGATGCATGAAGGTATCAGTGGGGAGAGTTGTAATCTCTACCATTTAAGAAATCCATGTCTTTGTGGAAGGGAAGTAGAAACAGGCAAAGAAGCAATAAGGTACAGTGTGGAAATTAGCAGATTTTTGGTTTTTCTGAATAAGGTGCTTTGGAGCAGACAGGGCTAAGAAAATCTCTTCAGAAGATACAGGGGAAGTGGGTATATGATGGAGAGAACTTGGCATCATAAGTAGGTTATTTGAAATTGTTTTAGTATTTGAAAAGCTAAATTGGAGCACGTTTTCTGATTCTGCATGCAAGATAAATGTTCTTTTGGAGGGGAATAGAAGCACAGATTCTCTGACAGGTGGAGAAAGTTAATTTATCTTCATATGACAGCCTTTAAATTGGGGCTGCACCTTGTGAAAACAGAAGCAAAGGTTCATTTTCTGTATAAAAGGAGGACATTAAATAGTCTTAAGCCATTTAGTATGATTTGCTCCTTTGATCTGTGTATGGCTTTGTCTATCCTCTGTTAATTTACTTAAGTGTTTGCAAGGAGGGGCCAAGGGGAAAAGCTTCCATTAGAGCTACAAAACTGCTGAGTTGTCTGACAGTAATTCTATTTCAAATTCATTTATTTAAGTACATAGAAGGTGGGGTTGAGGAGTGACTTTTTCTTTCCTTGATATGGATAGGATAAATAGTTGAATGGAAATACGTGCATTGATGACTGGAATTGCTAAAAGCTCATCCCTTATCAAAGTTGACCCAGTGTAATGCTACATGGATTACTGGTTGGGCCTTCTTGCTGTGCCTGGCACACACATTCCTGCTCTAGACCAAACCAGAGAAATTCCCATGTGTATGTACAAGTACAAAATCAGAAAAAGCCACAGTGAAAGCGTCACTTTCACTTTTAGTTCAGTGTCTGAGGGCTCCCAAGTGGAATGATTTATTTGAGAGAGTATTTCATTCCCCAGGATTATTTTCTATCCTCCTTCCAGAGGCTGCAGAGATGACAGCTGTGATGCTGGTTACTAAGATGAACTTACACAGTGCACTGACATTGTACCAAAATGATCAACAGACTGCTCACTTGAGCAACAGTCTCCTGGGGACAGATTCAGTCACTATTAACCTGAGCTGTGTTCAAATCATTCACATGGGAGATAAAAATTGTCATATCTTGTTACCAATTCTTCAAGTCACCTGCTCCTCCATTTTATTGAATAAAGTAGAACTGACTAGGTATGAGTTGTGGTTATTGGGGTTTTGTGTTTTAGTGGGGTTTTTTGGCTTTCTTTTCCCCCTCTCTATTTAAAGGGGAAAAAAAGAGCAGTATGAAATGTTAAAAGTTTGATATCAGCAGCCTCTCTGGGCAGACTGGTTGTGAAGTGTGTCTGTGCCTCTCCATGTTATTTCTTATAACAAGGAATACTGTGTAGTCATTTCTGGCTGGGGTTGCTCTGCTTCATAAAAGAAACAGAGATAAGGGTCCCTAAATCTGAAACCTGAAGGAAAAGACACCTTTCTTTAAGGTATACAGTTATATTAGAACGTGGTGAATATCCTACTATATGTAAGCATATTAAATCAAATAATAGCTGAAAAATGAAAAAAAATCATAATAAGAAATTCTACTAAATTTAATTTTGCTATCAGGATATAATATAAAAAAGTTATACTTTTTTTCCCCAAATATACTGCTTTTTTAGTGATAGCTTGGCTTGAAAAAAAAAACCCCTTCATTTGCATTAGTTGCTAAAAGTTGAAGAATTTTTTAGTTTAAAATTTTAACTCAATTTAATTTTAAATGAAATTGTTTTGTTGTCTGGTTATTACATCAGTAAATGGAAATTAATGTTCACATGCATTAACTTCAAATAGTGGAAATTCTGTAAATATTTAACTTAAATTTTTAAAACACTTATTTTTAATTAGTTTTCTTTGATAAAACTTAAACACAAACTGACCTGAGTAAAAGATGAAGCCAGTGTTAAAGGATTGCTAAATTAAATAAATGAAAACACAAACTGAAGAGATAGTAGCCTCTCTTAAAGCATTTACTCAGCTATAGATAAGAAATTTAACCTCATCCAAATTGTTTAAAAAATATCAGTTTGTACTTCACATGTATGGCTTGTTTTCATGGATTCCAAGGTTATAAGGCCCTTTATGTCCTTCAGGAACAGCACCCATTAATCTTGTATGCCATTAGGTTGGTCTTGAAGGCTTTGAAGTATATTTTCCACATCTGGTTGTGTGGAAGGTCAGGATGTTCCCAGCTTTACTTAACTACAACCAGATTCAGATGACTGTTTTCCAAACCATCTCATTTTTATGTTGTCTGTCCTTTTACATCGCTCCCAAAACAATATTAAAACTAAAATCACAATGCTGTTGGTAATTTGAATTATGTATTAAATTAAAATACAACAATAATAAAGTTCATTTCCATATTGTTCCTTACAATAGCCATAGACTATTTTATAATTCAATCAATATTGCTATATGTAATAAGTGGAAATTACTTCAAATTTTAACACACACGAATGCACTGCTTTAGGAAATTTGCATAGTGAAGATCAAATAGCTTTGACTCAAATAGCTTTTAATGATAGATAAATAAAACAAATATGAGATAATCTAAGACAGATACTTGGCCAGAGTAGCCAGCAGAGTTTGAAGACAGGATAGAGAAGTGGTGGATCCATATTAGCCCTTGCCAGTGAATATGCAGTACAGACCTCAGGCCTCATCCATGCCATCCCATTTTAAATGGGGAAAGTCTCTCTAACAAAAATCACGATATCATTGGATTTGTGGAAAAAATTCCAACATTTCATCTGCAATGGATTTTCACCTCTGTTCTTATATAATACTCTGTAACAGGAGGATTTTATATTTAGCTATATTAAAATTCATATATGATGTACTAATGAAATCTAAATGCCAGATTGTGACAAGTGGCTCATGTTGCTCCTTTGGTCTAGATTTCCTTTCTGTCTCCATGTGTCTCCAGCTCCTTTCTTTCTTTCCCTCTTTCTAAATAAAGTACATAGATACTAGCTGTAATTTGGGGAAAATATTTTTTTAGAAATTCCTCACTTCCCATACAAAATCATTGCAGATGCTTCAGCTCTTGCAGAGAGGTTAAATGGACATTTACAATCAGCTATTTTTTTGCTCCAGCTCTTTTCCATTGTTCTTTTAGAAGGTGCTCACAGCATGCTTCTCTGACTATTTAGAACTGCATTGGTAAAACAAGATTGTTCTCTCCAGCATCTCCAATATCTTCAGCAGTTGCCCCTAACAACTTTACATGACTTACAGTTTCTCTCAAATTTCTTTTTCCATGGTCTAATAAATTTTTCCTTGCAACTCAAAGTTTGTGCCATCTCTTCTAAATGAAATAATTTATCCTGAAGCTTTTATTTGTTCTATTTTTTTCTTTTATCTCTTCATATTTAATTTTATTTACAAATTTATTTCATATGAATTGTAACAATAAATATCCAAAGCCTTTACATGTTATCTGTATCTCAGTGTCTCACAAATATATTTTAGTTTACCCAACTCATGTACAAATTATTTGCAGGAGTTATTCATTCACTGCATAAAATTAGGGTGAAATAAAGAAGCTTGAACAGCACCTTTCAGCATTATGCAATGATTTAAGGCAAAAAATGGGGAGTATCATATCAACTGAGTCCGTGGAGGAATGTGGAAAGGCAAAATGCTGTTAACCTAGTTACGGTTTGGGATAGAGACTTACATGCATTATAGTATTTTCTCTTAGGGATATCAAATAGCAGTGACTCATAACTTCCCCAAAACTACATAACACCTTTTCCTTCCAGACTTACTGCACCAACCGCATGCTAATAATATTTACTGATGAAAATTTCCAGATAGGATATTGTGCATGAAGATAATGAAATTCAGTCAATTTAAAGTATTGTAGACTCTGTGTATTAAAATGTTCTGTCATGCAGAAAACAATATTTTTAATAAATTCTTCACAAATGTCTAGGCTCAAGGGAGGTAGCTTTAGCAGAGACATCTTTAGCCCTTAGCAGAAAGCGAGGAAGTTGAATCTCTGAAAAAAAGCATTCATCCAAAATTGATTTGTGCCTTCTGGGAAACTTCTTTGGCTTAGAGAGAAGTGAAGTTCAACACACAGACAGCCCCCAGAGAGTCAGAAACAATGCTGGGACAAGTCATGGCTGTTGGATGCAGTGACAGAGTGGCCTCATAGGTCTCATAGGAAAGCAGAAGAATAAATGAAAGATGGGAGAGGAAGGTGCCAACAAGGTACCCCTGAATTCATGCTAACAAGTCCTTTTCATGGGAAGTGGACACTGACTGGTGTGACACCCAGCGTTTCCTTCTGCCTGTACCATGGCTATGCTCCTTCATTTAGTCATGTGCCAAATACGCACCTGAAACCCAACCTGTCAAATCCACCTTATGACCTATCTTTAAATCATCTTAAAACTACCTACCAGAGTCCTTCCATCAGCTTTGCAGATACAGCCTGTCTGTAAGCACAGTCTGAGCTGAAGCTTAATGGGATGCCAAGCAACCCATGTGTGTTCAGGAAATGCTGCACTTTGGAGCATGAAAATGGAAGCCCTCAGTCTCCCATCTGTAACAGCTCCACCATCTGTGGCAGATCATTCACACACAGGCTAACAGCAACACCGTGGCAGAAGAGACAATGCATTTTATGCATTAATTTTTAATGAATCATCTACTGAGCTGTGCAAAATGTTGCACTCAAACCTGCCGGAATCAGATTTGGATATTTTTATGATCATTAAACTCAGATCATGCTATCAAAGCTTCTGCATTCTTGTCTGAACTGGAAAGCCAGTTAATCTCCTTCATCTGGAGATGCCCAAAGAGGGAGGTGCAGGTCCAGGTGCAGGTCCCTGCAGGCTATGGGGAGGTTTGTTCCTCAGTATTTAAGATATATTAAGCTACAGAGGAAAAATATCATCACCACAAATATACAGGTTCTCAAAATTTCAGGTGTCTGCAAGTATATTTTACATAGGCTTTAGCTTTTATCGCCCCCTCATATCTGTTTCCATTGGGTGCCCAGTAACCTCTCTTCCTCAAAATGTAATGTACAGTTCTTCCCTCAGCACTTTGACACAGCTGCCATTCCTTTAAATCAACCTGTCAGAGAAGCATTTCCTCATTGCCTCTCCAAGTGCAGGCTCCTCTCTCCCTTCTCACTAAATCATCCTGGCTTAATGCCCAGAACGGGCAATGTTCAGTTCTGGACAAATGACAATTTTTCTTTACAGATGAAAATGTGTCTGTGTTTAGCATTTTCTTTCCCTACCACACAAAATTAGGAACAAGAGTTTTATACATTTGTAGAAGTTGTTTCTGTTTCCCAATACTGAAAAGTCCTAAAGGGTTTCTGGTTAACAGATTTCAAAGTTTTATCATTTTCTGAACAAAAGAGTAAATTATTTTGTAAGTTGGCTTGTATTTATTCAATTTAATTCGTCTTTCATGCTGAGACACGTTTTGTCAAAGAGAGGAAACAAGAATGAATACGGGTGGAGTGAGAGGAGAATAGGAACTCTCTGAAACAAAGTTACAGTAAGATGGCAGAAAAGGGGAAATGTTGCATGGAAAAGACCAAAGGCCTAGAGAGCTAGAAAACGGTGTTGTGGCTGCTACAAGGAAGCTGTATCTACTCTACATAAGGAGACAGAGTAAGGCTCAAAGTACACAGCACAGTAAAAAAAAGGGGAAAATGGAATATTAAGATTCTAGGATATATTATTATGAACTTTGTGACTATGAGTCTTTTCTGTGGTTGAAAACAAAGAAAAAAACAACCCAGTTTAGATTTGCTTAGCCACTTCTTGACAATACCTTCTTAAAATCATACGTTGATGAGAAGTAGTCCTAGTGGGGATTACTGCCTGATACCTTTAAGAAACTCCTAGATTTTACTCTAATGCTTATACTTCTAATAATGGGCTTTTCTGATGCTGTCTCCAGCATATTATCTTTATTTCCCTGCAAATCTGTCTATAAAGGGACTTTTTGCCATTGCTGTTACTGAAGTAGACTTGAGAGTTAGCTCCCTCTCAGCACCACCAGCTTCAGTCAGACATGGAATCTGCTGTATTTATCACTTTCTGGCCATAGTGTGTCAAAAAACCCCTAATCAATGTCTCGATGTTCATAAAGAATACACAGTGACACATTCGATGAATCTCCCTCTTACAATTCCTTCTCGGGTCGTTTCAGAAGAACTGGTCTTCACCCAGAAGAGTCTTTGGGTAACTGCCTGAAAGAACCACCTCGAGCCTGGGGAATCTGTCCATGAAATGTTATCCAAAAAGACTCCTAGGCATGGCTGCTTCCTTCTGTGTTCACCCAGGCATAGACAGCAAACAGCCACAGTCTGCCAAGCGCTCACAGGCTTGTTCACATGACCACTGAATTCTCTCTTGTGCCAGTTAAGAGCTCCTTTCACTGGCTGCCACCCATGCTTACAGTGACCAAGAGATTCACTGCAAGTAACAACGTTAGCAAACAGTCGTCTTTGCTTCCACTTTCCTCTGGGTGTTCTTCGTGGTTACCAGCATGCAAATAGCATGCACAGCCCTCACTTAGGTCTCAGATTTAATTAAAGACTACACAAAAACACTACATAAAGCAGTATAAAACTGAATGCTAAGATGCAGCACTGCCTGCTGGTGACAGTGTTGTCTCTTTAGGCACGATGATGCATCTGTATGGATACTGAGTGAATTCTATTAAATCAGCTAAAGATTGCCAAAAGAAACTCTAAAGGAATAAAATTGCAATGCACTATTGAGCTAGGCTTATTACAGTTAATCAATTTTTTTATGTATGCAGAAAAATGTTTAGAAGGTCTATACTATAATTCTGTCAGCAGCAAAAGTCTTGGACTTTGATCTTCAACGAGAAAAGTCACGTGAAGAGTGTAAAGTTAGTTTCCAAAGTAGAGAAGTGAATGCAATATAAGCAAATCTGATTTTAAAGTCTTGTAATATCCTCTCCACATTTATATCTGTTATACAACAAACCATGGCAAAAGTGTTTATGTGACCACCCTAGGGATCATTCTGGCAAAGAAGGTGAGAGAGAGAGCCAGCACTGGGGGATTTTCCATATCTTTTGCTTTAAAATTAAAATCTTAATTCTGCACCTCCCAAGCAGATCATAATTTTTCATCAAAAATAAGGCACTTCATTTGCTCATTTTTTACCAGTGAATTTCTTTGCTGCTTCTACCTATTAAGCACATTGAGTCCCAGGTCATGTAATATTCAAAAAAGAAAACAGCATTAATGAAAGTTATCAAGGACTTGGAATAAGCATGCACTATGGGCTTTCAGTTATGAAGAGAATAAGAAAGATGAGTTCTCAAGCACTCTGTCTCTGTGGTCTTGGCAGCATCAGGCTTCCAAAATTAACTCTTAAGGGTTCAGTCAAAAACATCCATGAATGTATTTAAGAAAGCAGGACTGGCAAAAAGTAGATGAAATATTATCTTCTTACTATTAAACTCTGTTTTTCACAGGTATTGTATTCACACAGATATGTATTTCACACATTTTTAATACAGGTTAAATAATAAGTTTGGAAAACTTTACCCCAACACATTATTCCAGAACATGAGGTTTTGTAATCAAGGAATGTTCTATCGCAGGTAAAGGAAAAACATCATGCAAGTCAAGTTTTGTTGAAGTCAACAGCAAAATTTGAATTAATTTTCAAGGCATTGTGTTTCACTTTTGAGGCTTTGCCAAGAAACACAGAAAAAGAGGGAGGTAGAGAAGGAGTGGTCATTTTATGAACAGAAGGAAAGGAAAGGAAAGGAAAGGAAAGGAAAGGAAAGGAAAGGAAAGGANCGATCTAAAAGAAAAGAAAAGAAAAGAAAAGAAAAGAAAAGAAAAGAAAAGAAAAGAAAAGAAAAGAAAAGAAAAGAAAAGAAAAGAAAAGAAAAGAAAAGGATTTCTTTAATTCTATTCTATTTTGGAGGTAGAAGGGTCAGGGAAGCAATAAAGGGGAAATATATGTATTTGTCTTCTACCTCCCAGCAAAAATTTTCTTTCTCTTTTTTTGCTCTTTTTCTTTCTCTTTTTCTTTTTTTCTTTGAACATACATTATTAAAGAGAAATAAGAGATTAGGGGAAGAAACTGAATTTAGATCAGAGGTAATTGTGTAGATATTGTGTTCACTGAAATGGTTGCTGAGGAGCAACTGGGGCACAGCACCATGTCCTTCAAGAGCAGGACAGTCAAAGCAGCAGCAGGGAAGCAAGGTCACCCAAAGAGACTATTTTGACCAGGAAGGATAAGTAATTTTCCCCTGTTTATTAGACTACGGCTGCTGGAAAATTGACTGTGTTGAGAGTTAAAAAAAAAAATCACATAGAATATTATGCTTTGAAGACAATAATGTTACAGAGTCTGCCTTTTTCATTTGTGAATGAGTTAATGTATAAAGAACACCATTTCCCAGGGAAGTTTTAAGGCTACCAGTAGACCATATGTGCAAGTTTTTATTCTCAGACAACCTTAAAGAAATTATGTAATACTGTACTGAAGGGAAGCCAAAGTATGATTTTGTGTAAAACACTATCGTGACTGTTTCTTGATGTTTAGGCTGAATTCATCATTAACAAATAGATTTATAGTTCCAAGAGTCAAGCACTTTAACATTTCTGCTTGTTTTTCAGATGCTGTTTTCTGTAGCAGGATCAAAACTTGTTTTACAGTCACTTACCCCTAAGTAGTTTACTAGAAGGCAGTTAAGGGATGTTTAATACAAGCCTCATGAACAGAATAGAAATGATGGTACAATTCTATTTCAATGAGGCAGTGAGGTGGAATAAGAAACTTAAGCTTCCCACCGTGTTTTTTTGAATCAACATTAAACTAAGGTACTATTATTGTTATGTTGTTATGTAATTAAATCATAACTAGATATAAAAAAATGTCAGCAATATCAGAAAAGAATATTAATTCAAATATAATTGCTTTGGGTGCATCTATGCCTCAGCCAGAAAAAATAAATATAGACATATAGAAATACACTCCAAATGCAAAACCAAAGTAATATGCCTCATAAAAAGCAGTATTTCTGTACTTGAATATTGATGTAAAGCTTGCTCGAGTCAGAAACTGCTATTTCCTTATGCACCCATTGTCTTGCATTTCCTCCTTATCAGGAACACACATGCAGAAAAAGGTAGCTTTCAAAAACATTCCCAGGAAAGAAGTGGTCCTGCAGTCCCATCCCTCTTCTCTGCCTTTACCCTGTGTTAGATAAATGCAAGGGGAGAAGCATCTCACAAGGAAAGAAACGGATTAGATTTTCCATAGATATTTGCTCTCATGAGGCTGCAGACACAGAAAGCTGCACATACAGTCTGGCTGTCCAGAAGGTCTGACAACAGAAGTAAGGACCTGTAAGATGACAGAAGTGTAGTGTAATTGTGTGGTGAGGATGGCCTCCATCATGGGAGCAAACTGCTCCACAGATGACAAAGTGGCAAATTCATACAAATTAATTTCAGCCTCTAATACCTGTATGCTATTGTGAGCCTTAAGTATACATTATCAAGAAAGTTCAGAATATGCCTGTCTTCTCTCATAATGTAGGTTTAATCCTAACTGATTCCAAATGCACCTCTGGCGTTGAAGGTTTGAGTGAAAATTAAGGCGGCAAAAGACCTAAATCATAGATACAAATTATCACCTTGTGGCAAGAGCAAGTGGGACAGCAGCCCTCATAATGGCTCTATTGCCACTTCAACATTAACTCTATCAGGACAAGTTATGCCTTTTATACACTCAGGTTTTTTGACCTGAGCAGTTCACCGTGTTCCAGGGCTCCTAGCGTTGCTTTCAACTGAGAAGAGAAGCTGATTATGTCTCAGGCAGCTTAGGAGGAATCATATCTACTCACCAAAAGTGAACAAAAGTCCTGATTTTCTGAATGCAACAGGAATCAAGCAATAGCACAGAGCTCCTTTGCTTTCAGTTCCTTTCATTCCAAGGCTCTTTATGTTTCCTTAGTAAGTGCTGCAGTTTTTGATCAGCCATGTGCTACATTTCTTCTCCTTTGTGATTTATTCTGTGGTGTTTCATACACATGCAGGCTCCTAACTAAAATTTTATTCAATCAAGCCCTGCTCACCAGATAGTTTCAACTCTAGCACTACCTCACATCTTTTTTTAATTAAGGCAGTGATATATGCTTACACTTTTTTTTTTTTTTTTTGGAGGCAGGTCTCACTTTAAAAACCTATTTATCTTTTATGGACTGCTTAGATAGAGGACAGGGTTTACTCCTCAGTCTTAGTATACCCATCAGTCTATCTCTGAATTGCATGTTTTTGTAGCACCTGGCACAGAACTGTGAGTCTAAGTGGGGCCATGAGGGTCTAACACAATTAAATGATGAAGAATATAAATGGCATGATATATCTGAGTTTGCAGGTCACAAGGTTGTGATCTTGGCAGGTTGTGATCTTGGCAGAAACATAGAGATGTTTCATTTTCACCAGGTGCCAGAGACTGAAATTGTTCATGCCTTAAACATAGTTATGAAGGAGTTTTACCCATTATAGCAAAAGCTGTACAAAGAAGCTACAACCACTGAAGCCCACCCCTCCTTGAAGATGCCTGACTGGAACTTTGGACTGTGAGTTAAGCCACTTAAGGGAATTCAAGATAAAGACACCATTGTTCAATCATCTCAGGTCTAGGGAAAAGTAAACAAGGCTGAGGGAAAAGAATGCACTCACAAGAAAGCAAGATCCAGCAGAAAATCATCCCTGGCTGGGTTTGGGGTGGGGGAGACCACAGCTCACAGAGGCCAGGTTTACACAGACTCACCTCTCCCACAACAAAGCGGGGAGGAGGAGAGTTTTGGCGTGGCACAACTTCAGATCAGAGGTGGTGAACACCCATCCTCCCTTACACAAACTGGCTCACCTATGGAACCTCCAGCCCCAGGAAGGCTACATCCATGGGACATTCATGTGAAAGGCAGCTGACGAGGTGTCACAATCTACCAAAGACCCCCAAAAGTGCTACCCAGACTCATTCCTGAGACCTTGCACCGCAGTGCAAGTGATGTAAAGGGATGCAACAGACCCAGAGTCTGCTGCAAGAGATTGTGTCAAACTTGCCCCCACTCAGGAGGGTTATTTGGGCGTGCCCACCTGGCCTGAACATATATTAACCCATTGGATTCTCTGTTTTTTGGGGGGACCCTTACCACAAAAAAGACCAGATAGAGAGGATCAACGGAACGTCGTTGGGATCCACGGCATGGTGATATTTGCTTTAATCTGCCTCTGTCACTATCTTTCTGTCCCTCCTAACTCTTTTATATTGCTTTCTCTTCCTTTTTATCTCTTTCTCATAGTCACTATTAAATAAAATCCATACTGTTGATTTTGGCATATGGTCTCATTTGCACCTTTATTCAGGCAGAGACATTTCTAATAACTTTAAAAACTGGACTGTAATGCAGGATAGGTGCAGCCTGTGTCATCCCACCTGTTTTAACACAAACCCTGAAGCCCCAGACCTGAATCCACATGGAGCCAGCAGGAATCTTCCCTTAATCCCATCTTTTTGCTTGGGTTCAGCATCCTCAGCGTGGCTTCAGAGCTTCTACACCAACATTTGGTCAGGCTTGCAGCAATGGTTCATCCAAACATGTAACCACTTGCACCAGCTAAGCAGTGAGATAACCCAGTGCAGACCTCACAGTGATCCACTGGTGGCTTTTCATGTGACAGAGCTGCAGTGTATGGGCCAGTCTCAGAAACAGAACACAAAATCTGTTTTTATATGAGCAAAGAAGATAATGATAAAGTGCCGATCCCTTCTGAAAAGCCAATCTGATTGTTTGCTTTTTGGAGAAGAAGGTTTTGTTTTGTGTAGTCCTTGGCAGGAAAAAGAGGCAACAAGGGGGGAAAAAACCTCGAGTTCCTTCAGACTCAATGAAAAGTGATTGGCTTTGGTTTGCTGACAGCTGCTGTCTGCTGGCAGACGTGGGCTTACACAGGTTTGGTTTCTAAGCCTCAGTTTTTTGCAAAGCAAATACAAACAATTAGGAGAGATTGACATGAGTGAACTGAATGTGTTTTCTCCTGTTGGAATACTGAATTTTCTTTGGCTTTGGAATAAGGGAAGAAGGAACTGGACACAATAGATGAGGAACAGTGAGAAGACACAAAGTTGTCTGCTTGAAGAATTAGGGAAGAATAAAATCCTAAAAAAATTTCCATCTGCCTGTCACACATGAGGATTATTGCTGACACATTGGAGTAGAAGGAAGCAGACTAATTATAGCATGTAAGTTAGCATTACATTTACTTTTTTGGTCAGTGACAAAAACAGAAAGATAGGTACAGTAATGAAGCATAATAAACAGAACTACAGTATGTTATTATTACTCATAGAAAATATTATGTTAACTCCTCCAGTTCTCTGAGTTCAGTTTCCTTGCTTTTAGCACATATTTATTTATTACATATTGTATTTGAGTATAGAATAGCTGGATGTTGTTCCGCAGGATTTTTTTCTTTGAGGAAGCTCTGCTGTTGTAAAGCCTCCTACAGTAAATGCTTCCTGGGCTGGACCTGCATTGCCTGGTTAAAGTTCAGCCTCGGGGTTAAAACACACGGAGGTGAGGACGAGCATGTGGGATCCAGGCTTTTCTGTGAGCAAGTTCCCAGGGGAATTCTGTTGCCGAGGGAGTTTGGTGGGGCAGGAACCAGCACTGATCATCTGCATCTGTAGCCAGACAGTGGATGTCACAGGAGCAAAGTGAAACACATGCTTGGAAAATTCTTTGGAAACCAGCCATATTCAGGAAATAAAGAATGATTTATATTTGGGATTTCATTATGGAAAATAAATCCACTAGTTAACTCCCAGGTTAGTTTTTTCTTTCCAGAAAAACAGTTTTTTCTGACTAAAGAAGTAAAGATGTCTCATAGAAAAGGAACACTGTACTGAAGTGTTACATTTTTATTTTAGGAGTTCATTTATATTATCCATGTCCTTGAAACTGCTAATAAAACTGATAAACCTGGACCAGTGTGGATTACAGTACTCTTGTGCCTTATGAGCACTTACATTCCCTTACCAAAGTAGTATTAGAATTGTGTTTTCTAATCCAGTGCAAATGGAGTTGCTATTCCACATTTAAAGGGTCATTTGTACATGTTCTCTTTTGGTTTTTGTCTTTCCCTGCCTCTTCAGACTAGTTTTTCTTCCAGCTTAACTTGGAAATTTTCAAGCTTTTAGGCATGGTTTTCTTTTTTTTCTTTAATTCCACATTTGATACCCTGAAATATACTTTTTCTATTACAATATTTCCCTGAAATATAGTTAGTTATTTTTTTTTAAAAGACCCATAGAGGCATGCCAAGCATAATAATAATAATAAAAAAGAGGACTTATTTTAGTGAATGGAATTTACACCTTAGGTATATTGTAGGTTTGATTCCCCAAAGAAAACAGAGGGTCTATTATTTATAAGTGCTATCAACTCTGAACTTGTGAAGTCAATAAATTTGATACTGTTATAGACAAAGATTATCTTTAAAATTTCTGTCCTTCCAGGTGAAGGTAGTGGAAGACTCTTGTTTCTTCATGAAGGTATATCTAATTACTTAACTTCTTTAGCTTTGTTTGCATGCAGTCTGAATTACAATGACTGTTCATTAGCTGCATATAAACATAAAGACCATGATTATCACACCTTACCAGGAGGCAGAAAACTCTCTGTGTGAAGAAAAGAACTCAACCCTGTCTTTCAACTCTTTTTCAGCCTCCTGCCACTATGAAAAGATAATCTCTGCTTATTTCTTCAGCAAATGTCAACCATGTCATCTCTGTTTATAGATGAATGGATTTCAGTCTTGAAATGTTTATTCTAAGCCTCTATCAGTGGATGATTTTATCCTTTGGTAATCTGTTGCAAAGAGATGGTGCACCCTTTACAAATCTGAATGAAGTGATGAAGAAAAAAAATTGTAAAGGATTGAGACTGGATTGCAGCTTTGGGTGCTATTTGAGTTGGGTTTGTAAAACTAAATTATATTCCATTGTGGGAAAGGTGAGGTGCAAAATGTAAAGCATAAATGTAACTTCTATTAACTCTAAACAGTTGAAAGAAGTGAAGAGTGAAACTGGAGAGTTGAGCAGTGTGACACAAATATATTTGGTGAGTTATTTTCCAAAAAATGTACCTAGTGACATATTTTTAAACATTGTAAAAAGTGCAAATGGATAAAAATTGTTTAATATAGGCAAGTATAAATACCTCTCTCTAGAGAAAATGTGTTCAGTGATGAAGAACTAAGGAAAATTAACAGAATGTGAGTGTGAAAATAACATATTCAAGTCAGATTAATAAGAATCACTTCAATATGTCCACACACAAAGAAATATAATACAAAATAGATGAATAATATTACAATAAGGAGCAAATGGGACCTAACCCTAAAGGAGGGAGTCTTACACAATTCTTTCATTTTAGTCTTTATTCTCTCTGTTAACTGTTGTGGATCAAATAACAGACTCCTTTAACTCCACTCTACATCAGTTTTCAAAAACAGCATAAAACAGTAAAAATGAAGGCTTGTTCACCTATGTTCTTGCTCACTGCTCTACCCAAACACAGATGGAGGCATGTCTGTGCATGTGTGCAACCTCACAGGCAAAATTTTATCTCCATTTGAGATCACGACCTAAGCTCTTACTGATTTTTCCATCAATTCTGTCTTATACCATCCATAAACAGAATGCCAGCTAGCACCACCATCTGCATCTCTTCTTGGTTTCTCTTTCTTTTATGTCATTCAACACTTTGCAAAATCTTAAGCTTTACAGTTAGGTGAAAGTGAAAGATAAAGCCCTCCAGGAACTGCCCCCTGCTGCTTTGCCTGTGCCACATCTCTGGAGAATGCTTTCTGTTGTTACCACTCCTGATGGTCAGGTACTTCTGCAACGACACGGCCATTGCTAGGGCAAGGCAGGGCGCTAAGCAGAAAAGGCAGCTTCTGCTCTGAAAACAAACCATTCATCCCCTTGTGAACACAAATCCAGGAAATTTGTCTCCCAAGGGCTGGCTAATTTTATCTATAGCCTTGAGACAGTAACATTTAGTTTTGCCTGCCCTCCTCCTGAAATGCCTTGAGCAGGCTTTGCCTCTGGCTGTTGTTCTGTGCCCAGAGTCCCTAGAGGCTTAGACAGCAGTTACTGTTCAGTTCAAAGGCTCCTGAATTTAATAGAAATGAATTCCTAAATTGATGTTTGGTTTTAATGTCTTATGCTGAGTATATGACATCAATATGTTCAATCTTCTATTATGAAAGACTAAACTACAAAATCATGGATTATAAAATAATTACGTGGGTTAGTGATTTTGTCATTGAGAATTAGTGTCACTGTTGCTAGTACCTACAAATTATTCAAAATTTCAAGACACTTTGTGTCCTTCCTCAAGAAGATGTGGACTTGTATAATTAAACTCCGCACAAATTTTAACACACTTGCAGATATAGATGTTTTCATAAGATCTCTTTAACAAGTAAATTTAATTCACCCTACTATTTGAAGAAATGCATTCTCCTTCTTTTTAAGACATAATTAATCAATAACATTCAAATAATTTTTTTTTAACAAATCCATTTCAAAATAAATGTTGATTTGAAGAAAGTGAAGCCTTTCATAACACAGGCTTAGTTCTGAGCAGATCTTTCATTTTGATTTTCCATTAAGAATTACCCATTTTAAAACTTAAGACACTTTTGAGCTGAAGTAACACATAGACATTGGGACCAAAGAAAAAGTGAGGCCAGAGAGATTCTGGAAAGTTCCTTCAAGGTAAGAAAGTATCTTAGGGCCTGAGAGGAGGAGCTGTGTCTTCAAGGCAGAGGTTGAAGTTCACTCTGGAGAGGAAAATATCTGGAAGGACGGACTGTGTGGGATATTCCCTCGGTACTAATGTGTTTGAAGCATATCCCTTGGTGCTTATCAAAAAACAATATTTAAACCACAATATCTCAAAACAAGGGAAGCATTATGGAAAGATATTTAACAGAAACAGTCCAGTAAAAATAGATAAAAATTACAAGGGGAATGATGAAATTGGGAATGAGATAAATTATTACAATATGTTGTCTGGTGCCAGTGATTCTATCCTTACACATAAGTCAAGACCTGTCAAAGTTTGAAGTCCGATGGTAGAGCTTTGATGTTTAATGTTAACCCTGTTACTGTAAAATTAACAAACACATGCAAAACTACTCTTATGACAGTTTTGATTCCCTTTACTTGTACAGAATGTGACTTTTCTAAGCTAGTCTCAAGAATATGTATCTTTACTTGATGATTTAACACAGACAATTTACTGGTCTCAGCCGTGGTATGTACTGCCTATGTGTCCTGTAGCAGGAGTGCTTCTGCTGAAGCATTTTTTCCTGTTGAAACTTGTTTTGTTTTGTATTAAAAAATTATTCCCCAAATAAATAACAAGCTTGAATTTTCAGCTAAAAAAAAAGAGTTGTATTTCAATGCTTAATTTAGATGTAATGAAAAAAGAAAACCAAAAAACCATAGTGTGATATGATTGACTTAAAATGGAGCTTTTCTTAGCACACTTATAAAAAGCTGGAGAAAAATTCACTTTGTTTCATATCAAAATATTAGTCAAAGTTCATTTGATCTGAAGGTGCACTATTTAAATAATTGTTTTGTTCAGTGCTAGACCAAAACTCATCACAGGGCTTTTTTTACCCCAAACACAAAAACATCTTAAATGTGAAAGGGCTTATGGATCATTATGATCTTCTTCTCTAACCTGCCTCCTCGAGTGTTATTAGTCAGAACTAGGTTCAGGAATGCCTGCTGCTGCTGCCTGGGATGGAGCCTGGCTCACTGCTGCAGAGCTGCCATTGTGACACAAAAGATTGGCTTTCAAATTAACACAATTTAATGCTTGTTTCTCTGTTTCAAGCCCAAAGAATAATAATTTCTATATATTCAAACACTTAACCATAATTGTTGGTTTAATAAAATAGATTTCTTCTCCCACAAAAATATTTGTTGCTTATTTTACCATCACAGTTAAAAATGCACAAATAGTAAGAATCAGGCCTGTCTGAGATATATGTACTTTCCCAGGTAGGCACGTCCACTAAAACATAGGCCTGTAGACCTGTATCTCTGCTTTACACCTCAACTCTTTTGAAATCTGTTTTACCTGTGACTCAAGATTCTGCTAGACTAGCCCTCAAGGGACAAAAGCATTTTGTTCTGTCTCTCTTATGAAGTGTAGCAATACAGCCCCATTCTCATCATTAAGAGGTTATTGGAGAAGTTGTCAGACACCACACATAATCTGGATGCAATGACATTTTAATGCAAGCACTGGTGATCTGTTTGTCTACCTGTGACAAGAACTAGAGTAAACAAGTGAGTTATGTGACTCATTTTGAACAGTCACTCTAATGGAAATGTGAGAAGCAATCAACCAAATACCAGGCATTTCTACTCAAGAGCTCTACAGTTTTTTCTCCAATCAATCAAAAATAAAAGTATTGAATTAACATTGTGTATTCTGCCTTGAAATGTTTCACTAAAAACACACCCCACGTACTGGATACTTGAGTCTGTACTGAAATAAACCAAGGATCTGAAGTACAAAGACAAAAAATATAGAGAAAAGTCACTGCATTAGTGGAAAGGAGAAAATCAACCCATCTGAGACTGAGAGAACTCAAACCCACCTGAACTCAGCCTGTACCTTCTTGTGTACCCTGAGGACTCCTTTCTATCTCCCTCTATGCAACTGATCTCATATATCTCTTGTCACTTTCTGCACTAAAGCCATTTAACCTTGCAGTTCATCTCATGGCTAGAGCGCTCCCCAGGGAAGGGGCTGGACTGATGACAGATCTGCTCCAGTGAGTTTTCTGATGGCCGGAACACAGGACTCTGAGACTTCTCCCCTGTGACCCCTCAGTCTTCCCAGAACCAGTGCAGATCCTTACATGTGTATTCAGGCTTTACACTAGAACACCCAAGAAAATGACACATTGGGTTGCTTAGTCTACAGGTGCCTCTGTTCACCATTGACCCACAGCTGCCTGAAAAAAGTCACAATTGTTAAAGATAATAAACATTTGGTGTATGCAGGGAAATCACACAGTTTATTGCAAGGAAATAAAAATTGTAAAAGCTTTATTTCCCTCTGGAAGCAGACACAGAGAGTCAGTGAATATTTACAGGTAAGGAGCAAATAAACTTCTCGTCACACTCTTCACATTCATGAGGAATGATTGCCTAGGAGATTTCAGTTGGCAAAAACTTCACCTTGTACATTATAATTTTCTCTAGGCATGACATATATGAAGAATAGTGAGACCTGCTACAGTTCAGGACAAACACGAAATTATAGAAACTAAAACCCGCCATATGAAATTAATGTTATTAACAATATTTTTAATTAATCTAAAGGTACACAATTCTGGGTACATTATAGAGTTTTTAAAATCAGACTACATTTGGTTTCATATGCAATTTTTAATGTTTTTATTAATTTGTGTCTCTCACACCACCTTCTGTTTTTTACTTCTGGATTATATATTAATACATGTAAAGATAGGGAAATGTCTATTCTATAGTTCTGTTCAATTTAAGCCTGATAGATATTCTGAGGTTGCTTTCCAAAATATCTCTATTAAATGGCCTATTGATCCCTGCAGTTGTAAATACCCACAGCACATTAATTTAGGAGGAATGCAATTTAGTTAGAAAAATTAAAATTGTTAAATGGTCCATCTGGAAATGGCTATCTTCTTGCCAAAACACCATTTGGGATACATGCTATCCAGTCTGGCCCAAGTCACTGACACTATAAAAACAGTCTAGGGAGTGTATTCATTTTAAGATGTTATATATTATGCCACCAAATTAGTCACAGTATCATTCATCTCCAAACATAAATGGGAACCATGAAATGTAACTGCTCCATGGCCCAGCTGGGTAGCTGAGGAATCCTTGCACAGAGTGAGAATAGCTATAATCCAGTATTCAAGGCGGTCTGCCTGACTCCCACCGAGAACCAACACCTGGATTTTCTGAACCTCAAGTGTGCCAGCTGCCCCGATAATCTCTGCTTTTTCTTGTGTTTGCACATGTTTAATGTGCATAAAATGTTTGCAGGATCCTACAATACCTGGTAGTAAGAGAAATAATCTGACACTGCTATGTTAAATATTTCTGTTACAAATATCTGTGAAGTCTAATTTTGCTTACTCCTGAAGTCAGCTTTTGATTTTGGTGCAATGTGTCATGAGGTACATTAAAATTTAGATCCAACCACAGTGTACCTCTTTGAAGTCAACTTTTGAAAGTTTGATTAATGAAAGCTGAATGATTCACCCTGTGAGAGTCACAGTGCAAATCTAAACCAGTTTGTCAGGCCACTTTACAAGGGCTTGATGGCCTGCTAGAAATCTGGGAACTCTCAGTCAGTCATTCATGGAAGTTTCTTAAACAGTTTCTCAGAAGTGCTCAGAAGCTGCCTGGAATGACAATGTACTTCCATTGACATGCTCATGACGAAAGACAAAGGTTTTTTAAAATTCTTCTTGCGGATATTTTTGGAATAGTTCTGTCCCTGCCTCCAAACTTCACTCTGGGAGCACAACTGGCTGAAGACAATCTTTCTTATGCATGGGATGAGAAAATTTAGGTGGGACAGCAGTTTCAAAGGGTATTCCTTCCAAGTGGCATTAGAGATTCCTTAGAAACAGCACAGGGGAAAATCTTGGGTTGCTGGGGGGTAAAAATTCAGGGACAGATTCAAGGAAGCAGTGGTCACATGCAGAAGCCCCCAAGTAGAGCTGTAACCTTTGTGCAGTAACTGTACAGCCCTTGTGCTGAATGTGACGATTGACGGGTGGGTGATTCCTGCTTGCCACTGACCACCAGGCAGCTCCCATCGTGGCTCACATATCAAGGTTGCAAACAGCTTTCTATGAGAACTGGGAAAAGGAATCATTTTACCCTAGTGAGCTCTTGCTCCAACACCCAGGAATATACTGGAGGGTGTGAATTAAAGCAAGAGATGTATCTTGTTCATGAAGTGGAACAAATGCTGTAGCCAGAAATTGTACAAAGCACTGGAGTTGGAGAGCCGGAGTGACTTTTTAAGGTTGCTGAAATGCTACAATTCTCACTTCACTTTGTGATTAGACACAGGTTTTGGGCTATCTCATGAGCTGTAATAATATTTTGCAGGGCAATCAGGCAGAGGAAAAAAAGCAGTGCACTCCCAATTACCTGCGGGAGCTCTTCATGCTCATTCTATTTTAACACGGTGGGTTGCTGCTTCAGTCTTTCATTCATGTTCTAAGCTGCTGACAAGCCAAAAATTTGGGGTGTGTTTGAGAAGGAATGTTTATGTGCTGAAAATTCTGTTTATTTAAAAGTTAAAATAGAAACCAAGCTTAGAAACAATCTGTGAGTTGTAGGTAGTACTGCAAATGATTCCGCAGAATTACCATAATTTCCCTTCCCAGGTGCTCCTTTTTACTGTAGGACACATAGTTGTAAGGCATCTATAACTGTAAAAGGTAAAACTCTTTGGTATATTCTGAAGAGATCAAAGTTATAGAGAATGTTCAGTACTTTTCAAAGACCTTATGCCCATGAGATTAAGCCATTTTAAAGCAATTTCTCTGCAAAAACCTGTGTACAGTTAATCTCTATTCAGGACAGTTCACAGTCTATGGAAATAGCAACACAGACACTTTAATCTGACAAAACATAAATTCTTTTGTACAAGCTCAGGAAAATTAAGCTAGCTAGTAGGCTGGAGAGTGTTGAGGAGGACTTGGATGAATAACAAAGAGATTTCCTCTCTTGCTTGAAAGTAGAGAAGGAAAGGATCAAAAGACTGACTGGAAGTGGGCAAGTATTTGGGCTGCGATCATTACAAAATACCTTTCCCGTTATTTTTAGCAGAGGACACCTCTCTTTTCCCATGTAATGACCTGCTACAACTTGTTGGGTTGGGAACATGACCTTGCCCAGCAGGACGCTGTCATTTGTCACAGAAGTGAATGGCAAAACTGCAGAAATTACTTGAAAGGACCAAGATAAACCAAGGAAAATAAAAAAATAAAGTAAAATTCACTTCCAATAAGAAATTTCTATAGCATTTAAGCATGATTTTAATTAGTAATTCTGTTTCTTTTGTTTAGCGCATATTCATTTAATATACCCATATTATCACATTGTACATTATGAATTATTATCAGTTATATATATGAATGACAAGTGTAAACTTTTGTCAGCTACTTGGGGTTTATCTCAACTTTCCTGAACACAGGGGTATTCACAATACTTTCTTTTAATAAAATATGGAGAAAAAGTACATGAGTGAGAGAACAAAGTTAATGCTTGCTATGCATTAAGGAACACAATATCGTAGAATTTTTGGAAAAAACTTTCAAGAACAACGAGTCTGACCACTAACCAAGCACTGACAAGTCCACCACAGAACCATGCCCCTAAGTGCATCTATATGTCTTTCAAATGCCAGAGAGGTGACTCAAGCACTTCCCTGCAGTGATATTATCTGGCTATTCATCATGCTTCTATTTTCTTTTCAGATCACTTCCTCTTCATAATCTTGTTTGTAGAAATTAACACCACTGTGTAAATTAACAAACAGTGGTAGGCCTACAAATTGGTCAGGTGAGAACATTCCAGTGAAAAAAGGGGAAATAGACATTTACCTTTGGGTAAGGAAATTGTACAAAATACCACACCTGATTAGAGCCATTATGGCCATATAGCAAGATATGCAAAATATTAATATGTTAGACTCTCTTCAAAAACCCATTTATCTTTTATGGACCACTTAGATGGATGACAAGGTTTACTCCTCAGTCTTACTGTACACATCAGTTTGTCTCCAAATTGCATGTTTTTCTAGCACCTGGCACAGAACTGTGAGTCTAATTCACAGATTTTTTTTTTTTCTGCTTATTTGATTTGATTCTACTGATGAAATTCATTCAACGTATAGAAAAAAATCCAAAAAAGTCTTGTTCCAATTCTTTTACCACTGATATCTCTGCAGCAGCATGCTGTATGTTAAGCTATTCCTGAATAATGTATTTATTTAGCAGCTGCTCAGCTTGAGAATGGTGAAGGTCAGAGTGGCACAGCTCTCTTTACAGGACAGTTTCTCTGTCTTTTGTCTTTAGCAGTTTTCAGCAACACTTTTTATTTTCAGTGAGCACCTGTGCATTTCAATGGGTAAATACAGAAAAGTTAATTTTCCAAAACTGAGTCCTTAATATCCTGCACGGGGGTCAGTTTATCTTAAGATGCATGAATGTAATCTGTATAATGTTTATTTTAACCTGTCTCACAAATCATCAATTTTTCACTCTTCTGAAAGAATCAAGAGGGTCTGAGGTCATCTCTTTTTTTGTTGGTTTTGTGTTTCTGGGACTGAACTGTTTCATTATCCCTATTTATATGATGAGCTACTTGGGAAAAAAAGGCACACAAAAATATCTTGAAAAGAACAAAAGTAGCCTGACAGTTAATTATGTTAAAAATATGAAACACTTGTCAGCATTCCATTAACATCTTAATGAGGGGGAAATATCCCTCATCTGTCTCAAAAAAAAAAAAAAAAAGAAAAAGTTGTTAAAAAATAAAATCCCAACCTAGTTTATAAATTTTGCACCCTGAAAAACAAGGGTAATTTCTCCTCATTAAAATCCTACTACTGGGTACCTAAGAGTTACCAAGTGTGAAGAGAACTGCGAGGCTTCTTCTCTGGTTGTTATTCAGCTAACGTCCTGGAGGAAGATTAATTAGACCACAAGACCTTATATTAATGGGACTCATTAGAGCAATAGATCTGTTAGGGAAGGGAATGGAGGCTGGACAGCTATGATTTGTGGGGTGATTTCTCCCACATGGCATAGAAATTGCTCTCAGTCTGCATTCATTTTCTCAGTTTAGTTTCTTCTTATTTCTGTGATGAGGTTATATCCTGGGCAGGTAAGAAGGATGAACCCCAGACCTGATCCCTCTTTTGGTTGTGGCGGGTTGTTAAGCCATGCTCTTGGCAGCAGTGAGAGGAAAATGGTTCCCCTGGGCTCTTGCAGGGAGTGACAGAACAATGAGGAAAGCAGTGTGCCTGCACTGGTCTAGCAAACAGCAATACCTGCACTAAGGATGTAACAAGATTATAAGCTATTTTTATTCAGATGTTGCAGTGCTGACATATTAGTCTTTTATTCCACAGTCCTTCAAAAGGTTAACATTTCTTCTAACTCTTAAAATAGTATTAAAAAGCTACAGTTATTTCACTATGCTGTCAGTGATATTTAACTAAGAAACAAATGCTGGAAATTCAGCTGGGAAAAAGTAAGAAAAACTTAATTTTGAAAAGTTTAATGATTTACATCTGTTCCCTACATAGAAAAATAAATTTTGTACACCAAGAAATAACTTCCACTATATATGTGTGTATGTATATATGTGTGTGTTTGTGTGTACTGACAATAGCTAATTAATAGTTCTAAATATTATATCTCATGAAGAAAAGTTACTACAGTTACTTCTGTCTTTGACCAATATAATCTGTAATTATCTGTCACAGGAACTGATTTGGCTGTTTTAATCTGTAGCTGTACTTTCTGTGCTTTGAATAAAAATTAAAACAAATCTTGCATCCAGAGCATATTGATTTATGAATACCTAAGAGCAAAAAACCAAAAAAAAAAAATAAAGAAAAAAAACCAAAACACCAACCTGTGATCTTTATTCCTTTAGGTAGTTAAATGATCTCTTGGCAGTCTAAGCATGTCACTGAGAAAGACTGTTAGAGGGGAAGCGCACTTCATCATGTACCTTCTCTATGCCTTCACATATGAGTGGACTTTCTTAGGGATTTAATGACAACTTCAACAATTCATCTGAATACCCTTTCCTCAACACTTTTCTATTTCACTTCTTGAAAAGTATGCTATTCTGCTGCAAACATTTGACCTGTTAAGTCGTATTTGACTGAAGTATTACAAGTTCACCATTGTAGTAGCTGCTCTGCTATGTGTTGATGGATGAAGCAGAGAGGTCTGCTCTGCTGTCTGGTTGCCATGCCTATTGATTACCAAATGAAAATAAGCTTCAGACCTATTTGTAGAAGGTCTCTGCAGCCCAGAAGAGCATCTGTATTATATTTTTATCATGCTTTGAACACCAAAAGAACCAGTGATGTTTTTTAAAGATTTGGGGTCTGTGATATACTAAGGCTATATACCATAGCATTGCCTTTCTCAGGGAGATTTCTGAGGCTCATATAGAAAACAGTGCATCTTACAGATGATGGAGACAGCAGTGATTGTATGCTACAGTCACTAAAACTCAGCATTAATGGATCACTCAGTGCAAGACATTACAATTATTCTCTATACTATGTAGTTAAAAATGACATCTACTATCTTTTTATTTTTGACCACTGCAGCCATAAAGACCATTCTTTTCATATAAACAGTCTAAAAGTACATGATGAATAATACTCATCCATTAGCATCCAATAATTAACACTTTGCTCTGTCTGCATATCTTTATAAGGACATTTTTGTCCCCCCAGCTTTTGAAGCACCCTACTGAGACAATCATAGCTACGTTTAGACGATAAACAAACTAGGGCTTTATTACTTTACTTTTCCAAACAGATTACATGATGGTAAATTGCAGCACATGGAAATACTTTTTGAAAGATACAAAGAGAAACAGACTTTATATTTTGAGGAAATAAACTAGCTAGATTTCCAAATGAAAGGCTTATTTTATGCTGCAGCCTATTGCTTGTTTAACTGCTTGTATATGCTTCCAGCATTTGAAATGATACAATATACAGCTATCGCCAAACCATAGGATGTAAAAATCAAACTATAAATATCATGCTGAATTCAGAATGATAGTCATAGACATTTATAATCTCCAGCAGCAAGTTTTTCAGGCTGCCAAGTGTTTTTACTTTAAAATGAATGCCAAGGATTTATCTATATTTGTTCTCAAACACACTGCAGGAGTGCAATGCATTCTTTATTTGCAAACTGTAGGAAATTTTTCTGAGTAAATACATCAATCGACACAGTCTATCTTAATGGAAAACCTATTATTTTAATTACTAGGGAGTGGTGTACCCTTTTGTTTTGGACTTTTTGAATTAGTAATTAATGACTTCATCATAAATAAATCCCCATTTCTTTCTTTCATTTCAGGGAATTAAAATGAAGATAACTCATTTTAGAGAATTTTCAATATTACCCCAGGGTTTTTAGAAGGACAAACAATACCATATGGGAGTGAGGAGGCAGGATGCAGGTTTAGGAACAACTGAAGCTAGAGAAAATTTAAATGTGAAATAATACACACAAACATTTCTGATTATTGGTATTAACGACTGTTTATCTTGCAAACTCTGTTGCCAAGAAGTGGAGGTCTTCTTCACCAATAAACTAGATGTAAAACTTGATTACTGGAGGGAAAAAGAGGAAAAATATTCCACAGTACAAGAGTAAAAGACACCTGGTTAGGAGACATGTCAAGCCCAGGATATTGTCATAAGGAAATTGTCCAGTTGTTCTTTACAGATACCAAAACTTCTTCAGCAGACTTCGTTTTAGAGCCCTTCCTTTGCCATTGCCTGCCCCTACTCCAAGAAACATCAGAGCATACTCCAACAGGAAATCTTTTCCATTTATTTGATGTTGGTGTAAGTGGTCCTCGGACGGACTCAAATCATCACAGCTCTTTGGACTCAGGATTATTTTGTGTACCTGGCACTTATTTGGATTTGCTTCCTCTAGAGAGATGGAAAAGACCATTCCAGTTTATCAAATCCACTGTATTCCCATTAAATACTACCCAAGCTTTAAATGTAAACAGAAAGTTTCATCAAGAAAACAGATACATTCTGACTTGTAAACTGGAAAGCACATGTGTGAAAGAGCAGCATTTAAAGTAAAAGAGAAAGTAAAACAAAAAAAGAGCAGAAAGAAAAAAATATCTCAAAATCTACCTGAAATCAGTCTATTCCTCCAGCTGCTGCTCAAGGTCTTGATGAGGTTTTTCTCAAGCAAATACTTAAAGAAACAATTAAAAAATATCCTGCTTTTTCAGTAGCTGGTATTAAGATTTTATGATGTATGGACCACCATGAATTTTTCAGCAGATAAGCAGCTTTTTTGAAGCAAATTCAAAAGGGCTATGTTTTTAGTTACTTTTGTAGTCCCGTTAGGAATAGTTCATGCAAATTATTAACTAAAGTGTTGCCTTTTAAAGTGGATTCCGGCCTTGGGTTTTCACTTCTTTATTTGAACCTAAGGGTTTTCACACAACTAGAGTGCAGTAATTTCTTAGTGTTTTAAAACTCTTCTGTTGTGGATGAATTTAGGTTTTTAGGTTTTTTCTTTTATTTTGTTTTGTACTTTTATACACACATACACACACACACACAAATGTATATTTATAATACCATCTTGTGCTTCACTGCTGCTTTGTTTGGGTATTATATTTTTAATAATCACCTAAGGATCTTTGAAGTACGACCTTTTTACATGTTTTAACTTTTTTTGTCTTCAAAAATCAGTTGAGTTTCAGCTCTTTATTTAACACATGGGGTTTTTTTTTAAACCACACTTCTTCATTTCTTTTATGTTTGGCTGGATGTCTTTTATCTTTTGCCCTTCCTTTCTAGCATTGTCTTTTAGAAGACTACACATAAATTATTCCTATATATTGCTGGTTTTAGGAAGTTCCAAGTGACATTACATTAAGTGCAAACAAAGGTTTTATTCTTATCCCTTTTAGTGATGGTGGCAATTTTCCACCAGCAGAATACAATGCTAGACATCAATTTTAGGCATTTTTTCCCCTTTTCTTCATTCATACAATGATTTGAAACTTTGCTCTGCTACTTCTCCAGTAGTGATGTTGGAACATAAGCCCAAACCACAGCTTGTAGTTACATGGTTGATTTTTTAATCTCTGAGGTGATAGAGATTACTACCTATGTTGAACTCTTCCAATTCAAAGAGAAGGAATAACACCCTGATATTTTAAGCAGAAATCACGATGTATAAAGACGTGCCTGAAAGTAGGAATAGAAGTTAGAAAATTAGGCAAATATTTCTGCAGACAGAACATGAGAAAGGACTTCTTTCTGTACCTGAGAGCCTAATTTTCAAGTCACTATAGTACAAGATATGACTGTATTTATGTATCTTGTCTTATCTATGTCCTTAATTTGTCATGATTTCAGCACTAAATTGTGGAAGATGAGTATCTTCCATAAAGGCAAGAAATGTAGACAGGATACAGAAAAGGAAGTGTTTAACAAATGGCTGTGATAGAGTAACAAGTCATTGAGCTCACTTATTAATATTATAACAGAAAGCAAGAACTTGTGCTGCCCTAACCAGGTATGAGTGCAGTATTTGGATCTTATTTTATAAGGCTGTCTGAAATATTTTACTTTCACTGCTGATATGTCTCAGGTAGTGTCCAAACAGGTGTTTTTTGTGACATGGATCCCAAAATCTGAGCTTCATGATTCTTCACTCTGAGTTTTGTGGCAAAATCATGCTTCAGTAAAATCAACCAGTTAGGCTAGGAAAGCTGTCTCCACACACTACTTTGATACCGCAATAATTTTTGCGTGGTTCAGAGACTGATTTTTCTCTAACGAATTTTTGGAAAATGCATCCTACACATTGCATCAATTCACATGTCCCTTGCAATGATGCATTAATTCCCAAAATCTTTTGTAAGGACAGATATCATTGAATGCATTGGTTGTTCATCCTCTGTCTGCATTTTTTTTTTGCATGGCCTCCAAACTCAGATGCTCCGAATTTACAGGCAGTTAATCTGCATGGACAGCCTGGCTTGAGTCATCGAGGAGCATGGGGTGAGGCAAACTACAATCCTGAATGCATCAATAGTATGATACAGCCTACCATCCATATTTCCATCAATTTTGTAGAGAAAAAAAATATTATTAGATCAACTGCAATATCCTTTAATTATCAATAGTGCAAGATTGATGAGGATCTGCTGTGATTTAAACACTTATGCCTGCTGGTCAGGAAATATGACCATTTGTTATTTTTACAGGAAACTTTCCTGATACCATAATTCTGTGGTTTTAAAAAATATTTTATGAAGAATATGCAAGAAAAAATGTATGAGGGTTACACAACAATTAAGTTATATATTTTATGTGGTGATAAGGAAAAAGTGTGTGAATTTTTTCCATGTGCATAATCATGAGATTTTTAATTGAGTACCTACTTAATCAAAGACAAATTAGACTCTGTATGATCCTGATTACAGGGCTACTACAGCTACCAGAGTGTCTAAATTCAATCATCTTGAATTAATCAATCTTTACACACTGCATATTTGAACACATTTCCTTAACATGACTGTATTTTTAAATTAAATAATTCAGCTGCTGCAACACACTGCTCAGGTTCAGTCTGGAGAACAAAAGGGTAGAATGACACCTCCCAGACACTGAGTCATGCTAGTTCTTGAGTGGTTTGCTATGTGGTGTTTCTGAATGAATCCTGAGGACATTATGACTACCCCCAAGTACTCCTGTGTATGATTGAAAAAGGCACCTGGAGTTTATATGATTACAAGCATATTCAGCAAGGCAGCTCCTGGCCTCAGGATACAAGGATAGCTTGCAACCCATCACATTAGGTGCAGCTGCTTTTTCTAATGTCCTCATGGATGATTTTGCATTTAGAAACCAAGAAGGAAGAGTGGATATGATTTTTTTTTCTTTTTTTTTACCCAAAGTACAAAAGAATTTAGATACTTTTCTTGTAAAAAGGACACACTTAGAAATTAATCTACATCCAGAATCTTTCTTCCAAGTAAATGAAAAATTGGGTTAAGACAATGAAAAGTACATCCAATTAACATCAAATGAAGATGAAACCATTTTAGTAATCAGAAGTGTCATCAAATATGCACTACTGTACCCCCAATTGATAACAAGATACCTTTTATAAATTACGCTCTCCTAGTAGAAGTGCCTTGAATAGTCATGTATTATGCATATAGTATCCGTGATGAAAAAAAATAATTCTGTGTATCTGAAATTGAAATGCATGTCTATACAGCATGACTTTTTTCTGTTAAACTGAAACAGGGAGGCAAATTTTCAGAACTCTTTAGTTTATACACCTTAAAAATGGTGAAACAATGGGCTGTTCTCACCCAGCAACTCAATGACAGTGATGTCACATCTCTGCTGTGAAGTGGGAGACATGTCAGGGGCTCATGCCTTCCATGATGACTGTCCACGCTGGAAATGCCTGCCCAGACTCAGAACGCTATTGAGCTCTGTGCACTGCACTGGAGCATTGGCTTCTGCTTGGGTCTGCACCATTGTGCCTGTACAGTTTTTGGTTCCTGGGACACCACAAACACCACTTTTTTTAAGAGATTATTTAGGAAAAGGTAAGCAGCATCTATTCACAACATTCCTGCAGTGTGAAGAAATAGTATAATCATACCTTTTTTTTTTCTTTTCTTTTTTCTTGCAAATATAATGCAGTAATTCAAAGGAGATATCATTTGGCTATCATTAATTGCGACTCCTGGACTGAGACGTGGGAAAGATCAGAAGTCCACCTGTCTGTCTATTTAAGCCTATGAAAATATTACAGTTGTCTCAAATGGAAAGTAGGTTTCTCCTCCTTCATCCCTTTGACATGATGAGGAAAACCCAGATCATTGCTAGTATTCCAGTTTCAGAACTCATCTAATTTATAACAAATTAATATCTGCATATTAATGTGCAATAAGGATCTGCAAGGGTCCTTTAGGAAGGAATCCATTTTCATTTCTTTGTCTTGCCTAAAAGCATGTTTTTCAACCACTGTTTCTCAAATATTGTAGGTCAGGTTCTGGAAGGGAAGCTGTCAGCCTCTTCCATGCATGTGGATGTGTTCCTTGAGGATACCACATATTGATTCTGCAAAAGACATTAATACAAGAAAGAAAAATCCTGCTATTTCTCCTTTTTTTCATCATTCTTCATTCTTCGGAGAGGAGATGCACACAAGCTCCTATCTCTTTTTAGTTGCACACACACTTCTATCCCTTTTTAGTTGCCAACCCAGTAGTGGAAATGTGGGTTGATGACAGTGTACTGGATCACTGATATAGATTGAAAGGTGCTTCTTATTTTCTCAAGTTTAGACCCTTTGTGGCAATCAGTCCTTGTTTTCTCAGGTGCCAGTAACTCATTGCTTCTTCACTTTTGGGAGCAAATCAACAGGGCCAGGGAACTGTTTAGAGCAGGTGGAGCTCGGCTGATAAGCAAAATCAGAAAGTCAAGATAGGGACTGAAAAGTCTGCATAACAGTATAGCCTACAGTACATGAATTAATTACTTGACAGATATATTTATTTTTCTTTTTGAAAAGAATTTTTAGAGCATTTGTTAGTGCCACAGAATACCTTCACTCTAGTCGACTAACAGGACTGAAAGACCAACAGTGAACAATTTATTTTTATTATTTTTCCATGGCGGAAAAGTTCAGTCACACTCCCCTAACAATTTGAGAAGCTGGGTTAAATATGGGATCTGACATTATTCACATAATTGTGGTAATAGAAGGGAAAGCCTGATCAAAGGAGTAAGGAGAATGAATATCAGATAATGAAAAACCCATTACAGAGGATACACTGAAAAGGTTTGCTACTATGAAGAAATTCTATTTGTTTTCTTCTAATTCTGCTTATTCAGAACTCACATCTATTGTTAATTCACGCTGCCAGATATTTCATTTTGTTTTGCATTTCTTTGGAGCTTTAAAATGTACAAAAGACCACAAAATTTTCTAGGTTGCTTTCAAAAGCCTCAATTAATCCTCTTGCAATTCCTTGAGTATATGACAAGGAAAAATATTTGTGTGTATTTGGTTTCTGTTCTGACTAAGTAACAAATGACGTGATTAATGATAATCGATGACATTTAGCAGTTCTGATCCACTAGCCACAAAATCCTTAGCTAGCTGGTAACCATTAAGATATACATGTCAAGAAAGCCTCATATTTCAGTTTACAGAATTAAAATGTTACAGAAGACCAGAAACCCCAGGCTATTTATGGAACAGATATTTCACAGTAAGATGTGTATTAGTGACTGTTTTCCTGTGAGAATTATCAGGAGAAGCTGAGAGAAAGTACTCTGCACCAGTAAAGAGGTGCTGGGGAGAAAACCAGGGAATTTGAAGGGATGCACAGTGCAGACACAGGTGCCAGGCAAGGCAGTGCCCTGGCATAGCTGCTGATGTCCCAGGTATATCAATGTTTACATGCCCAGGAAAATGCCTTAGCCTTAATTACCAAAATGTATCAAAAACTGAAGTCAGCATCAATCATTTTTTGTGTAGACAAAGAGTAGAGGGAAGAACATGCAACTCCAGAGGTTTTAATTTACATCTAATTACAAGTCTGAGAGACAGCAGACCAACTAAAAGGTGGGCAAAGTGCAAGAAGCCTGGCATAAACTGCTTTAGATTACACTTCTCCACTGCATGAGTAGTGACTACTTTGCTAAGTGAGCTGCTTTCAGCCCAAAGCCAGGTTTAACCCCCATGAGAGCACCACTGGAAGTCTGCTGAAAAGAATACCTAGAAGAAGCTGGTGAAGGGTCTAAAGAACAAGTTGCATGACGAGCGGCTGAGGGAGTTGGGGTTATTTAACCTGGGGAAAAGGAGGCTCAAGGGGGATGTTATCACCCTCTACAAGTTCCTGAAAGGAGATTGTAGTCAGGTGGGGGATCAGTCTCCTCCTCCAGGTAACAAGTGATAGGATGAAGGGAAACAACTTCAACAGGCTTCAGGGGAAGTTTAGGCATATATATATATTAAAAAAATCTTCACCAAAAAGGGTTGTTAAGCACTGGAACAGGCTGCCTAAAGAAATGGTGGAGTCACCATCCCTGGAGGTATTTAGAAGATGTGTACATTTGATGTGTAGGAACATGGTTTAGTGGTGGGCTTGGCGGTACTTGGTCAATGGCTGGACTTGAAGACCTTAGGGGTCTTTCCCAATGTAAAAAATTCTGAGACTTTGAATATGCATTTTCCCTCTCTGTTTTTGTTCCTGTAGCTTTTGAAGTCTTGGGTTTTTTTTCCTGAGTTTGCACTGGTCACCAGTGTGTGTAGGTGTCTGTGCAGGCAGATTTGCTGCTCTGTGCAGCTACAAGTGCTTTTCCCTGTTAGACCACCACTGGGCAGCGACTCCTGCCAGCACTGTGCTAGCATTAAACCTGGATCAATCCTTTCTTGCTAGTGTAGGGGTGTAAAAGGCAACACAAAAACTGGTGAATGTACCTGTAGTTTGCTCTAGACAAATGAAGAAACTAAAGACTGCATATAACCCTGAGTGGCAGACCTTGATATGTGCAGCGGAAGTTGATTGTTTACGACAAGTGAATTTTCAAAGGACCTGATTGTGTGTGACAACGGCAAGGGGAAGGACAAACAAGTTTGCTCATCTGTGTCCAAATTCATGGCAAGGCATATACAGTCTGCTGAAAACTCAGCTAGCTGAGATTGTTGAAAGAGCATATCAGTGTTATTTCTGGTGTTCTCAGATCAGAAGATGATGCAAACTGACAAGCACTGAGTTTGCCTGTAAGGGTTCATATCTCCAGTGATTTTAGCCAGCTTAAGTGAACTCTTCTTCCTATATTTGCATCACTGTCTTCTGTTTTACTTGGAGAGCATTGGGACACAAATTAAAGAGGTGGGTTTATTAGCAATACTTACTACTAATGCTTCTACAGGAAACTTATACCGGCAGAATGTGAAAAGTGACATGTTGCTCTCAGAATAACAGATGATGCAGCCATTAATTGGCCTCTTGACGAAGGCAACTAATGTGTTTATAATTATGGGAACCTGAATAGGTGCCTCTGGCAGTAACACTGTGGTGTAGGTGTGCTGTACCGTGGTCCCCACAGCCCTGACTTGTCACACACTCCAGCCAGTACTGTGAAGGTAAAATCAGAGTGTGTACTATCCACTGGCACACACAGATTTCCTCTGAAAAAAAAAAAAAAGCAGAGGATGGAGGAAAAAAAGAAGAAAGCAGTAGTGCTATCTGAACTGAAGAGACATCTGAACTGTGGGGGAAAGTAAAGCAAAGCGCACCTAGTCCATCTTAGAGCCAGAATTGAAGGTTGCCAGTCCATAAGATATGATGCACATCTCAGTCACTTCAGCAGAAAAACAGGGAAGGCAGTAAGTCACAGTGACTGCAGTAAGAAAACTGAACTAGAGATGCTGAAAAACCTCATTCATCAATCAATAGAAGTGATGAAAACAAACGTAAATTAATATATTCATTTTTCTGGGAACAGTTTCTTCTTCCACTGTATTATCAGATCTTCCACTGAAATACTTTATATCAGTGACTAAGAATTCTAAATAACAAATCCTATCCTTAACCAGGTAAAATAATTTTAAGAAGACATTCACTGTTCTGTGGATTTGGAGATCACCACATCATTTAATATCTCTGAAGATAAAAAAGTTAGGAAGTGCATATATGGTGAATATAGATCAGATTAAGAGATTGCTCTCAGAGGAAGACTTACTGGACTGGCCTACTACCACAAAGCTTTTTCTAAGGAGGGCTTTGGTGTAGTACAATGTCCTGTCTATGGCCCACATTTGTGTGTTGTTTCCTCATGGCTGAGAGAGACGGACACACTATTTCACAGCTACCATCCTCAATTCAGTCAGTGCTGCTTCTAGGAAGAGATTTTTGTGACTGAAACAGTGGCTGCTCAGAGCCTCTAGATCAGGTGGCTTAAAAAGGAGTCAAAAGTAACTGACTGAAATCTGCATTTATCTCAGAAAAGATGGGAAGAGAGCTGCCCAAAACTCCTGTACAGAACTTGGCAGAATAAAAAATGTTTAGCTGTCAAGTAGGTACAAAATTCAGCTTCATGAGATTGAGGAGAAATTTTCATTTGTCTTCTTTTCTCTTTTCACTTTAGTAGCAAATAATATGTGAAGAAAGTGTGAATTCAGCTGCTTACATAGGAAGATAATGTATTTTGTACAGTGATGCCCTAAATGGTAATGAACATAGATGAGAGAACCAAATTCAAAGACATCTCAGCCTCATACGACAGTATGTTTCAAGCTATGTTGACCATGATCAAATGCAGCCTTTTTAGTTCTCACAGATTTTATTTGCTGGCTGAATTTCACAGAATTTAAGATTGGAAATTTTTATGTGGAAAAGCAGACATCTTAGCCAGCCAGGTTAAGATGTAATTACATACTTGCACATACTTATCTGGGGTTTGGCATGTACAAACCAATGTCCTCACAGATTTCACAGTACAGTGGCTAGAACAGCCTTCTCAAACTTCTGTCCTGCTTTTGGCTGTTGTGGAAAATTTGAGAAAACAATGGCAAAGACACTCTAAAGTGAGAGGGGAAAATTAAAATGTTTGCTCAACCAGTAAGTGACCTATCTTATATATGTTCAACCCTAATAAAAGCAATGAGGCTGCAGCAGTCTAATTCATCAGGCTAATGAAAGTGGTCACAATGGAAATGAATAGTAAAACTCCAGTTCATCTCCCACCCTTTGAGGAGAAAAGTGGTTCCAGTCACCTGGCAAAGTGTTCATGGTTTGCTTTGACTGCCATTTTTTCCTCTAACTGTGAGATGTTTCTAATGTCATTATCTGACATTAAACAGTTTTGAGGATTCAGCTCCAGATCCTGTCCTGGCAGACTTCAGGTAGAATTGTCCCAGGCTCCAGTTTATCTGAAACCTAAAATAAATTTTTTACCATTCATTCCCCAAATTGAAATAGTTTTTTATAAATATTATCTTTTGTGATTGACTTGTCACTGTTGAAATTTTTGCTATTTGAAATTAATTGGTTATTTATTCTCCTCATTCCTGTGTAATTCAATGTGTATGCTGACACTTCATCTAAAGATGTTAGTCCAATAATATTTTGATCATGACATTTAAAATTTGATTTTTCCTTGTCTTATAACAGAAGTCTTTAGTATGCACACAGAAAAGTAGGCATATATTTTACATTAGAATTAAAAAATCCTTTTTATTTAATGTGAATTGTTGTTGAACAAAGATAGAAAGTCACATATGAGATAAAATTATGTATGTAGATACCAATAGAAAACCTTATCAGAAAAATTGAGTTATTCATTAGAAGTCAGAAAAAAGTTAACACAATAATTTTTTTCCCTTATTACAGAAATATATGTAGTTCACAACAGGAATGAAATAAGATGTCCTTCTTTGGGGATTTCACACTAATTTCCATGGACATGATTGATTGAAACAAGGTATTATGTAGTTCCTAAAATAGGTTCGGGTTCTTATAAATTCTTCTAGCAATATTATCTAAAGCAAAAAAAAAAAAAATTAAGACTATTAATCAGTGTACTTTTTAAAAAATCTACTGCAAACAAGGGAAATAAACTTTTTAACTGGAAAGGGGAAAATAATTAATAATGCATAACATGCCAAAACCCTAAATATTACAATTTACTCTTGTAGCAAACTTGGCTTCCAGTACTTGTAGGTATTATTGGTAATAGTAAGTACTTTTTTCACATGGGTGTAAGAGTTGACATTATTATTTTAAGCACACCTTAAAATTGCTTCCTTATTACATTTTATTTTTAGTGTAGGCAAATAACATTAGGAGACAATAATCTACTAGCAGCTCCTGCAGCCCCAGGATATCATGGGTTTCTTCAAATCATCCAAGATCTCCTGCACCATTTCTGACCCCTTTGGAGTCTCCACATGCCTGGAATGATTATCGCATCTCAGGTGTGACATTTCTCTGTCCCTGGGGAATCTTATACTGAATTCTCTTAATATGTTATCCTTAAGACTGCAGTGTTACTCTGCCCATGTGTCTTTTTCTTCTGTTATCTTTCATATGACCTGTTTTTCTTAATTCTGGTGCCTCCTTATGTTTACCTCATTTACCATCTGTTTTCTTTTTCACACTCAGGATAAACTGAGCTTTCTGCAGTGCTGCTGTGTCTACTGAGATTCGGGCTCTAAGCATGGGCTTCCCATTGCCCCAGCTGCTTGACTCAAGACTTTTCAAGAGGTAAAATTTCAGTCATGAGCATATTGTGGGACAAAGGGTTCCTCCACAGGCTGTGGGAACAAAGCATTAGGCACCTACAACAAACATGAATCACAAAAGTAATGGAAACATTTAATTTTCCTTCTTCGACCTTTTCCTCAACTGGCACGGCCAGTTGGAAATACAGTATTCATGATGGTGAACAAAAGCTGTGTATTATTATGAAAGGAAAGTTGTTCTGCCTTGAGGCATAGTCCTGCCTGAAGAGAAGCCTGTGTCCAGCACGTGTCTGGCAAGGATTGCCAGATCAGTTCACACTACTGTCCTTCCTCCTAGTATGTGATCTGCACATACAGGGAAGCAAATTTCTCTCAATAACCAAGGACTAATTTGAGACTTACCGAAGATAGAGGTGTCATTCAAGATCTATTTAGAGATGGTGAGTAAGACTTAAACGTTTTGCAGATCATTTACTGGCCTTTCACAGGGCCATGAATGTCACAGGGCCACGAACATCACCCCGAAGTGATGGTTCGGCGATGTTAAATCTGACTTTAGAATTCCTTGCACCAGATCAAAAAATCTGAGTTGAAATATTGATCTGTCATCTCACTGTGACAGTCCAAATGCAATAAAAAATGCTAATGTTCTGTCAGGCTTCCTGTGAGATCAGGCACATCTGTCCCTAACATCCTAACTTGAACATTTTTTTCTGCAAAGAATTTCTTTAAAACTCGAAAGTCAAGATTATTTAATGTGCCACCACTCTGCAGAACTTTCATCTGTACTTATTTTAACTGATCTGTTGAAGTTTTCCTGCAGATAATGCAAAACTCAGGTTTAAACCCAAACTGCCGTGGTTCATTCACAGCTGAGTTCAACACTAAAACCTTCCTCTTGTCTCTAGAATTTGTACACATTTCTTTTATGGTACTATTTGCAAAATACAGCAGAATAAAGCATTCTGTAATGAATCTAGTTATTTTATTGACCCAAGTGGAATAGCAAAACCCTCTAAAAGTGACAAAGAATAATTTGTGAAAATGTCAAACCTTGATAGCACTCTGCCTTTTACACTTCATATTATCAACTTAATAGATATGACTTATGCAGGTAAGTTTTCCCAAGGAAATAATTAGCACCTTTTGCTCAAAGGTTTGCTTTTTTAAAGATGGTCACCACATTTGTCCTCAAACAATACAGAGGTTTCTCATTATCTACTCACTCGCTTATTTTTCTTGTTTTCTGAAACCTCAGTGCATGTATATATTGTGTAGAAATTTGGCCTTCTGTAGGAGACAAGAAACATTTGTGTACTAGTATTTTCTTCAACAGAGTGTTTGTCTTTCAAATTTCAGTATATAGTTAATGCAAAAAGACAGAAGTTAAGAGGTATACCAGATCCTTGATCAGTATCCCATCAGAATCAGGCAAAAGCTTCCTTGAAGCTCTGATCTGCTTTCACATCAGCTCCTGCTAATATTAAAAATTAAACCAAATAGCTATTCTGAGGGTTACTCAGGAGCAAATCATGCTTTATTGTATCAGAAATCAAGCCCAGTAAATAGAGGAGAACTCAGCTAGACAGTTACTTTACTGCCTAATCTGTATTTTGTAAATGCTGGTGTTTGATATCTATGTTTGCAGAAGTACCCTTTCTACATTCAGGACAGGACACAGAGGTGTTTAACTCACGGATGTCACAGATTAAAATGAAGTTAATCACCTTACTCCAGAGCATACCGCACATTCGTTGTCATTTGATGACTGTCCACTATTCCATTTGGTATGACTGACTGTCATGTCATCAGGAAAGATTAAAGACTTCACTGGATTTATTAGACACAGACTTGCATTTAATTGCCAAAACCATGGATCATTGCACAAACACTAACATGAGTCATGGTTGCTGAAATGTAATTTATACAGATCTTTCATTTACTCTTACTCAGCAGCACCACTCATGTTCAAGAAACTGTCATCACATGAATGTTGAGGAGTGAAGGTTTTCCAAAACTGCTGCTCAAGCATCCAACTCATGATCAAACAGCAAAACTGAGGAGAAAATATCATGGCAAAAGAGGAAAAAAATTCCTCAAATCAAAAATGTAAACAATGAATTTCAGGTCAAAGTAAAAGAACTGCTTTAGTAATTTCAAAGCATTGTGTTTTGAGTCAAACTTTTAACTCTCAGCATAAATGAAGTTATATTCCTTTAAAATGTCATTTCTTATGAAAGAAATGAACTCTCAGTTTTGAGAGATCAAGATATACTATGCTGAACTTTCCTCAAATATTTTTTTAGTATTTAGAACTGGCAAAAATTAGTCCTTTTCTTAAAAAATCTTTTGGTTGTTTTATGAAGAAAGATTTTTCTTTCCTGTGGGCAAAAGTTGAGGTTCTTTACCTGTAGGAACACCAGGTTCTGGGGTAAAAACCAGCCCATGCATTGTGAATCTAAATGATAAGCAAGTGAATTACAAGCACCCTCTGTTTAAAAACTCAGGTCTTTTAGACAAAGCAACAGAAGAGTACTGATAGAGAGGAGAACTATCTAGAAAACTGTTGGCATACTTCTGTTACACAAATATTCCTGGAACAAAGCTCTTTTTTTCCCCCCACTTCACCCTCTTCTGTAGAATTTCTTCATCACTGTTATATAAATGATGACACTTTAAATGCCTTGTCATTCTTGACTGAGAGACCCTTTAGCGTTATACCTCTGTTATCTTCCCACAGTAGTTCTGAGGCTGGAATAATGGATAGCCATTGGTGATGGATGACTTGATGATTCATGATTTTCGCTGCTGACATTAAAGAGGATCACTCTAGGTGGATTCAGCATTGATCAGCTTTTACACAGAGGCTTGGAGCTGAAGCAGTATGGAATCTATAACTGGCATTGCAGGAGAGCTGTTAATTGCATTTCACACTGATTCCTGGCCTGCAGAGCTACCAGCACTTTTTTTATTGGGCTTGCCCCAATGTGGGTACATGCAAATACAGGTGATCTGCCGTCTCAGGATTTGCTCACCAGAAGTCAAAATGGTGTGATCTGTAAGTTCACAGTTTATTACATAAATGTCCACTGAACCCTAAACCAGTCACATGAGATAATGCCACAGGAATTTCTTTTCTTCCCCAATAATGATGAATCATGTTAAATTTAGTTGTCATGATTATGAAAGACTTTCAGTATTGCACGAAATCAATATGCTCTTTTTGTCACCAAATCTTAAAATACAGACAAATGATGTTTGACACTGATTAATTCCTATTTTAATAGGCATGAAATGACTTGTTGATAGAAATGAAAAACATCACATCTGCCAGTGAAAGCAAAAGTAGCAGGACATTTCTAATTTTCCAGTGTTGAACTTTGAGCCAAGAAATTATCCATCTCTCTGAAACAGTTTACTGTACACATGACAGAAGTAATGCATCTCCCATTCTAACTGGAGTCTCAAAAACTTGGGAGTATTAGTGTATTTATAGAATTAATTGACAGGAGATGAATTGCTACCACTAACAATATGACTGACTAAGACTGACTGTCTGACAAAAATCATTCTCATTCTTCCTTTTCAATCTAAAACTTATTCTTTTCTCTTGAGTGGAGCTGAATTCACCCTGTTTGACTGAATATTAAATAAGTGACAGAAATTAAGCTGCATATAATCTTTAGGGCTCATATTAATCCAAAGTGAATAATGAAAGTGTATATCCTTTACAGTGAAGACAGAAGAATTCTGTCATTTTTAGGCTTTCACATAAAAAAGCCGTAAATACCAGGAAAAGGCATCTAAAAACATTAGGGTATTCTGAACATGACATTTACCAACTTTACTGTACTTATAATTACATGCTTTATGTATGTCTGAAATATATAAAACTTGAATGCATACTTGTAGAAAAAATACCTGACATACCAACTTAAAGATGAGAATTTACTTTTTAAAATTAATTTTTTCTTTCAGAAGGCAAAAGTAACTTGTTTAGTACTCTTCTAATGAAGAGTAACATTAAAAAGATGAACAGTGATGCACCTTGATTTTAAAAAAGAATACAAAACATTCTGCAGTCAATTAGTATCCAAAAATTAGCATCTGAATGTCCAAAAAACAACACATAAGTTGCCTACACTAAGTCTTTACACTTTCCTCAATACATGTTGGATGTCACAAAACTAATGAAAATGTTAATACAATTTAGAGCTGCAGTACTTTCTGCCTGCTGTTGGTTATTGATCTCACTGCACCTTCGCAGTTAATGAAATGCTTGGTTTTGAGTCGGACTTTATGTTGTCAGCACCATTTCATTCATCCTATTTTCCAGTGTGTGTTAACTGCCTATGATATTCTCTATATTTTTGTTTTGTGATTTTTTCCCCCTTTAACCACAATATATATAGTCTAAGCAGTCTAAGGTGTGCCTTTTTTATTCCAGAAATAGAGAGTTATTGGTAATGGATAAGGCTGTCGCCTCAGTACTTGTTTAATGCATACCACAACCCTGCAGGTTCCTTCTTGGAACTTGAAATACAGTGGTTTAAAACAGTCAAATCTGCTTTTGTGTTGCTTTTAATCTATTTTACTCTACTTCCTTCCAAAATGGACAATATAAATAAATTGAGGAAGATGCAGTAGACTTTGGGGGTAGTACAAGAGTCTCAAGTTCAGAATGAGAACTGAACTATACCTGGGTGGCGTTTCAGCTCCTTAAGGCGTATTTCATGCCTCAAAACACCTGCAGGGCTAGACACATTGATGTAGAACTTGCAAGTTTGAAGTATGGTTATAAAAAGTTTACAGACTTTCCAGATCCCATTCTCATAAAAATACCCACAACACAGGCAATGTCATCTCTCCTTCTGCAGAGCACAGCTCAGCAGAGACAGCAGATTTTGGTACAGTATTCTTGGTGATCAGTAATTACTCCGGCTGCTTTCCATAGAGCCTTCTCTGCAGAAGTCCTTTCCATTGGCCAGAGGCAGCTTAGAGCAGATTTGATCCCTTATTCTCCTTTTAACTTCTGTCAGAGTAGGTACCATCATTTTACCCTAGACTTACTGCAGCTCACTCCTGAGCGTTCTACCCAAGTGGCACAACTCTAATAACAAAATAATGTCCCCTAACCCTGAAACTGAATGGTGGAACATAGCTCAATTCAGGCTGGTTAGACTTCCTTCTTCCAGCAAATAGATTGGCTTCATCCATACCGTTTTTTGGTCCCCACATTGTCTCTCTGATCATGCCCCTAAACTGGGAATATAATATTTGACTCAAGCCAGGTAACCTGCAAATATTTAAAAGCTGAAGTTCATCATAAAGTAATGCTTGTGCCCGAGCTCAGTGAGTTTCTTTGGGAAGATACAGCCAGTAATTGCACAAGCACCAAATTCAATTTACTAGTAAAAAGAGAAATCAGAGCAACTGAATCCCCCTTGCAAACACCCATGAAACCTTACTCATGAGAAAAAAGATTAGCCACTGCAGTGATTACTTTTTGAGAATCATTGTTTTAGAATTCAGGGTGAACTGCAGGGTTTCTATTACTGATGTATTAAATAAAGCAGAAACACACAAAAACAAAGAATCCCTCATTCTAATGGTACACAGGTATCTAACCATGAAGAAACTGCACATGAAATAATTCCAGTTAGCACATTAAAGTGAGAGAGACAGCGAAGACCTGCAAATATTTACTCATTTAATAATCAAATATCATCAACATTGGTAAAAATGGTTGATTTAAAGGACAGCTCTCACTGAAGAAAATGACTTTCTAAAATTTTTTGTTGCATCTGTTTCTAATATAATAAACCTGATTTGTTTTATAAAGAAAATGCTCTAAATGTATAAGTCTCTGATGAATAAGGTCCATACTAGTGGGGCTTCTAGTATAACATTATTTTGGTGGTGCCAAATACATCAAACATTCCTTTAGAACACAACAAACTTTCACCATCAGTACTAATGTTTGTAAATATAGGCTGTTTGAAATTGGTCATAAGTTGCTAATTAATGGATAGGAAAGCCAAGATGTTTGTTTTTAACTAAGACTATAATAAGTAATATTTTTTTTTCTGGATGAATATTTAGTAATAAAATTGCCTCTTATTGTTTGCTTAACCACTGTTTCATCCTGCAGCATGGTGAATATTTTGTTTCTGAACCACTAGCTCTAAACACACAACTAAGGTTAGCTATGGTAGTTCAAACTTGTATTACAAGGAGATGGACAATGAATTTTCAAGGCACCTGTTCAGCCAGCCTTAGTGCAATAAGAGCTTACATGAAGTCTTTTAGACTCCTTTCACTAAAGTAGATTTATGGATAATGCATAAAAATGTATTAGACTTTCCAGAGAATTAGAGATCTTTATAGCTGCGTAATTTCTACCCTAGGTCACAATAAAATTGCCTTGACATTTGCTTTCAGCTTGTGAGAAGAAGAAAAGTACTTGTCTGTCATTCTCCTGCCCATCTGAATATCACAGCCTTCAAGACCTTCATGAAGGCAACTCAATTTTCCCTATTAGCTAAATTTACTTGCAATATGACATTATGGATCCTGAATTAAATGCCTTGATGAAAACTTACTTGAAGCTTCTAGTTATGTGCTTCTGCATATGTGTGTACATATGATACAAACACCTACATAAACAGCATAGGTTTTCTTCTATCATTCTCAAGATTTTAAGGTAAAGGACATGGTTAGAGAAAAGAATTTCCAAAAGAAAAAGAAAACCCCACAAAATCTTTCCAAGAGTTTATAACATAGTCTGCCACTTCCCTTCATATCTCCTTACAAAAACAAGGAGACGGGATAAACTTTGGGATATCAAATGGAGACATTGGTCTTATATCGTATTATGATTTTGTCTATATAGATAAACTTAGCCACTTCACTTTCTCATTCTGTAATTTGGGTTCATCTCCTGTCTTGTCTTGTCTTCATTGCCCTGTCAGTCAAATGGAATTCCCTGGCTACCAGTCTTTTTCTAGGTAGAATAATGGAAGATATATTGCACTTCATTCTACCATATTAAGAATGTTCATACCTCCTTAAGTAGCTCACTAGCTGTATCTTTCATTGCTCTTCAAAAGGCATACATGACTGGATTTTGTCTCCTGTCTCCTGCAGTCCTGAGCATAGGTTGACAGTCCTGCAGAATTAATAGTCTTTGAGAAACAAAGATCCTCCAAATGTCATACATTCAATTATTTCAGTATTATGCGCTATTATCTAGCAGATACGGTATGATCTTCAGCCACCCTGGAAACTGATTTTATCTCAAATTTCTACTATATTGTTTATTTAAAGAGACTTCTGTGGCATTCATTGTTCAAGTACTAAACATTCCTAAGTTCTATTAGAAATGTCTGATTAGGCCTAGATCTTATTTTCAGTTCAACTAGAGGATATGTACATTGCATTTTATGCAAGGTTATGTAACTTCTCTGAATTGCAGATCTTTTTCAAAGCTCTTGGTGAGTAGAATATTCTCTCTAGTACACAAGAAGTTCTCTTGAGAAGCACATATTGAGGTTAAATATACTTGATCTCATACTTCCAAGTGCATTATTTTCTCTTATGTGGCTTCAGTCAAACTGAATATTTATTAACTTCATAGAAATTAAATTAATAATTTGGACAAAAAAGTGTTTAGATAAATATTTCAATAAAATACTAAGACTGGTTCACAGGTTTATTGGTTTATCTTAATCATTAAAACATAATTAATCAAGATTTGCATATAGCAAATTTCGCCTTATCAACATGAAAGAAGTTTATCACAAACACAAACATCTTTATTTGTGGGCTTGTAGGCTTGAATTGACTTCAATGCTTATGAATGATGTCTGATTTATCATGCCAAAGAAACAAAAGTGTAAAAATAGAAGCAAAATAATTTCTCTCAATATAGCACAAGATTTTTCCTATAGTAGATTAACATTAGTATGGAACTGGGAAGTAGATATCTTCTTTAATGATTGTAGTGAGTTGTCCTAGGCTGCATGCCAGGTGCCCATCAAGCTGCTCAATCACTCCCTTCCTTGTCAGGATGAGGAGAGGGAGAAGATGGAAAAAAAACCCCTTGGGGGTCAAGGAAAAGGGCAGTTTAATAAAACAAAAGCAAAGGCCAGATAGAGAAACAAAGGAAAACAAAATATTTATTATCTACTTCCCATCAACAGGTGATGTCAAGCCACTTCCTGAGAAGCAGAGCTTCAGCATGTGTAGCAGTCACTCCAGAAAACAAATGTCCTAATAACTATCCCCCATGTGACTCCCCTCTCCCATTTCCCTTAGCTTTTTGCTGAGCAGATGCCTTAAAGTGTGGATATCCCTTTCTTCAGCTTAGGTCAGATGTCTTGGCTGTGTCCCCTCCCAAGAACTGGCCCACCCTCATCCTGCCGGTGCAGGAAGATTGTTGGAGACACAGCCTTGGTGCTGTGCCAGCACCACTCAGTATTAGCCAAAACACCATGTGTTTACCAACATCTTTCCAACACCAACAAGACAAAGCCATTAATGAAAATGAAATTGAGTAAAAGTTGAAGATTGAGCATACGTTAACTGATTTACAGAATTGAAACTCCAGATTTCTGAGCAAAAAATTAAGTCTGGCTGCCATAGGAAAATTAACCACATCCATTGTTACACTGAAGAATATCTGTACTTACTAATTTCATAATTCAGTTGAACACTTAGTTGGCTAGGCCAGTATAAATGTGGACTTAATATAATTACATAAACTGAAGTAAAAGGGCACATTAATACTTCGTGGATTAGCAAACTAAATAAAAATTTTAACCTCACTAGTGAAGTTTCCTGACAAGTGCAGGAAAAGTACAGTAATCAAAGTACAGTAGTGTCCTAGATCCAGTCAAGTGCTCTTACCACTGGGCTACAGAGCCAGACTTCAGACTCTAGTTCAATTTTTTTTTTTTCCCAAATATTGAACTTTGCTGGGTTAACAAGCAGAAATGAATTTCTCAGTAAAAGTATTGAAGGATGTCCCAAACTACACAGTCTCCTTTGAACTGACCCTCCCTTTTGATCCTGTGCCTATGTAGCTAGTACACACTTCCCAAATGGGTGAGTTCTAGACTTAAATTTCTCCATTTAGTGAAGTGTATGGATTCAGATTTAGCACTTTGGTATGAAAATATTGTAGTGTTAATATATGCTACTATCCACCTCCTCCTTGAATCCAGGTCTTTGAATGAAAAATACTGAGATTGTCCATTTCTGTGCAGAAATGAAGTGGGTGAGATGTATTTTAAACTGTCTACTAAATAAGGGGTTGCTGCTAATATAAGAATTGTTTTGTTGCAAATCTGCATATAATTGATCTGCAATAGAATTTAGGTGAGAAATGGGTCAAGAACCTCTCAAAATGGATTGTTTGTTTAGATTTAGACTTCTATATTTTTATATGTAGAAAATATCATGATCCAAAATGTTGATGCCAGCAGTGCACAAAGGTCTCAAGTATCTGGCAGCCTTATAAAAGGCTTTTCAGAATCACAGTGGATTCTTTCATTGCATAAAATATTTTTCATTTTACTGCAGATTCTTTGAATCTATGCTTTCTCTGTGTTATGTTGAATTAAAGTTTCCCACCTTCAAAGAGTGGATCTGAGATTGAGTGAGCTGCTATGAAGCTTCACAGAAAATATTTTCTTCTGCCTGTTAAGTAAGACCAATGACAAAACAGGTTTATAACCAAGAGTTTTAATACAAGTATCTTTTTATATTTCCTGAAAAAATGGTAACATTTTGGTTTGCAAAGAAGAAATGAAGTACTCCATAAAAAAGAAGACTTTAAAAAAATTATTTCTAACTTTTAAAAATATTTTTAAGAAAACCATCAGACTAGAGTAATTAATCTGGGTTATTACAGCCACAAATACTAATGAGAATGGAGGCAAACCATCATCTTACCATATGCAGTAGAGATGAACTCTGCTAGGAAATATTTTGTAGCATATTTAAATCATGGAAGTGATTGTTGTATGTTTCAAGTATCTGTGATTAAGCAGAAGCTTAAGACTTTAGTAACGCTGAAACTAAATTATTTAAATCGACCTTCTTATTTTTCATAGGCATGATTTCCCTGTTACTCCACTCATAAACAGTACAATTGAGATGAGTTGAATATACTTAGTAGAGCCAAAGCTTCAGGTATTAATAAGTGAAGTGCAGTGGTCAAAGGCAGTCAAACCATGCATTCTAAACAGATAATTTATGAAAGTGTAAGTAAGGTATGCCCTTTGTATTATTAAAAGTAAGCTACTGTGTATGTCCTGTATGCTTGAAGGCTACCATTACCATTCACAGATGACGTTTTCTTGCTAACAATATAATATTCACAAGACATGAATCATGTAGGTATCTTTAGTAGCATTTTTATTTGTTATTATTATTAATTCATTAGAAATTTCTAACATCTCGATATCATTATTGTATACTTAATTTTAAAAATAATTTTCTAGTAATTTATTTTTCGCATATGGTAGGATTTATTAATTTTTTATAATTCATTTAATGAAATTATATAAATTTTCCTTGTATTTTGTTCAGCATCTACTTATTCTATCTGGCAAAACATGTCTAGTTGTCAAAATGTGTCCTTTGACTGGTTAAATAACTCAGCCCTAACCCATAGCTAGTAATTATGTTCACTACCTTTTATCCAGTTGACAGGATTGATGATAATTAACTGAAACAGGAATATTGTAGAGTATATGAGTGGAACTGGAGGTCAGATTTGGCTCTAGGCACTGCTGTTAAAGGTACCAAAATGGTCCTACACTCACTTCTTATCTTCCCTATGTCGATATTGTACAAATGACAAATAAACACTATTAATAACACAGGACCAATTTAAAGAGTGAAATAAACTCCTGGTGAGAGACAGACTTTCTTTTGATTGCAACAAAAGTAAGAAATGTGAGTATCTAGGACTGTGTGTCCCCATTTTTTTTTTTTTTTTTTNTGTCTTTTTTTTGTTGTGGCTTCATCCATCCCATTTTTGGAGTGCATGAAGGACCCATTTAAAGAACAATAAGATCCATCCCTGGCTACTCTGCTGGAAAGATTTGGGCTAATGCAGTTGTGGGGTATGGCACTGTGGAGGACTGAGGAGGGAAAGGATCCAAAAGTACTGAAAGTATTAGGAGACATGAATAGTACCTCAAGAATTATATATTCAGGGTATTGGGGAAGTGGTAATCTTTACATCCCAATAGAATTCTTCAGGAATAAATCAGAGACGCAACTTGTAATAGTTAAAGGAGAATAGCAGGAGAAGACATTAATATTGCTCTTGTCTTAATGACCACCATGAAAACTTGATAGCCTCCACTCCCAGATGACAAGGCACCATTATTTTCAATGTTCTGTGCAGGATAAAAACTTTAAAACCTTAGCCCACTAAAGCCATATTAAGATTTATTATCAGAAAGTCATTTAAGTAATTTCAAAAATGTTCCAGGGGTTCAGAATAACAACCATTTCACTACTTACTACCTTTTTAAACTAGGATTTAACATATTGGTCTATTTCAGCACCAAGTGAGGTTGAGACTTTGCCATCATTCATTTTTGAATGTCTGTTCTTGCTGAGGCTTACTTAAGCATGAATGTTTTTTCTTAGTTTTATACCATGAGATTTCATCTCCTGAACCTATTTGTGGCCTTCCAATTAGCATTTAGTCAATGCTCAGTTGACTGATCTTTTGCTCCATAATTAGAAAAGACTTTGCTTAAAAATAATCATCCTGTTAGATTTTACTGGTAACAAGGGGAACAATGTATATAAACTGTGTAACTGAGGAACAATATACAAATTCAAATTAATTTAGATGATTTTTCCCAATGCGGATGATAAAATTTAGTGTCTTTTCAGTATCCATAGGGATTTGTTTTCCGGAAGGGTTTAATTTGTAGAGTAAATAATTCCAGAAGTGTCTGTGTAAAGATGCAGAGGTACTGCATAATGAGTCAAATTTATTAATAACACCATCAGTAAAGTTATAGTGAGCTTCTCAATCTTTATTTTACTTTTTAGAGGCATAAAGAAATTCTGCTTCTCACATCTCATTTTTGAATTGCTAGTAAATTTTCTGTATTAGCAATTTAAAGTAAGTAAAATTCAGATTTTTTTCAGTAATAAGAAGTCCATTAAGGTTTACGTTATCTAAATTACCATTTTGCTTATTCTAATTTAATCCACTCTCCTCAGCTATATCCAGTTCATCTACTTGATCTTTTAAATAAGTATCAGAATGCATGATTAACTGAAGTCAATCCTTGACCTCCTATATGAATCTCCCAAAATGAAAATCTAAGCCTTTAAACTTTTATGATGCCACCTAGCTTATTTCAGGGTTGAAATTACAGGGCTTAATGTATTCAAAGCTAATTATAAAGCCATTCTGAGACAGAACAGAGACAAGCAAACCAGATGGAATCCATTACCAATCCTGCTCCTGAGACTGTCTGGTATTATTAAAATGTGTAATATTTCCATGTAGCAGTGTCTGTTGTAATCAGTTTCTGTCTAGGTACCAACACTAGAGCCACTTCTATGACCTATTTGTAGAGGTTATCTCTTCTCTTTGCAGAAATAGGTCTTGTCATACTTGACTCTTTCATCTGAATTAAATGGACAGTCGAAAATGAATTTGAGGATAGTAGCATGCTTAAAGAGCAATAAAGCTGCAGAAAAAATAGTACTGGATTTGTTGAAATGAAAAGAAATAGGAAAAGTATGTTTAACAGCTGATAGAAAAGACAATAGTACTTTGGATGAATCGAGAAAAAAATTGTTTTCCATTTGGAAGTCTCAAGGAAAATTTTGGAATAAAAACCCATTTTTTATTTACATACCTGCTTCCCCTCCTTCTGTTTTTTTCGTCTTATGGAAGAGATAGAGTAGGGAAAGAGGACAATAAATGCCACATATATTTTGAATTTCTCATAAGCATTCAAAATTCATTTGGGCAGACTGAAATGTATGTCACCATTATTTATTCAGACAGAAGCATTCTTAAACCATCTGCACTCCAAACTAGTGCCCAGACTTTATCAGGTTGTGAGTACAACCTAATATATCTCACCTCCAATCAAGGCTGGTTAGCTGAGTGTTACCCTAACCACTGCTAAATCACCTTCAGTGCAGAGCTGTCTTGGGTCCACAGGTCCTAGGGCTTGTGGAGGGATCTGTTTACTTGCCAAACTCTGCATTAACATAGTAGCATGAGGAATAGGACTAGATATCACTATGAAAGAGAAATGTCATCAGCATGAAATAACTTCTATTAGTTTGAAAAATTATCAACATCAGATATGAAACTAAGCCTGTTTAATTATCTTAGTAGGAAACATAGCCAACATGTTTACAGGGATCCTGATTATTCTCATTTATTGTTTTCAATTTCACAGCTGAAGAACAGGCTCACAGGACTGAAGATATGGAAAGTGAGATTTGTAATTTATAAATTAAAATAATGATGTCTTAAATTTCCTGTGAGTCAACATTATGTTACTCCCCAGTTTATATCAGTCACACTTGAGCAATTGTCCCGGTTCCTGCTGTCAGCTTATTGGAGAAAGTCAGAAGATCTATAATCCATTTTATCTAGAATTCACACTATGTATACTTTCCAAATTAGATCCTTAGTTAAAGAAATTGAGAAGCAATTTATCAAATACAGTAAAATAACACAGTAAATTCTTTTTTAGCACTTGCTAAAAATATCACTGTTAAAAGGACATAAATGACACTAGAAGTTGATCCCATTTAATCAGAGAGTTGGAGATTAGTCCCTTTTCTTGAAGAAAAGGTACAGTGCACTCAAGATTCCTCAGGCTCATACTGGATTCGGCTGTGAAGTCTTTATTTCTAGGCAAGTCTCACCATGTGGACCTAATATAGAAAAATCTGCCTCCTGCTCTGGTGTGTCAGTGCCTGCCCTCAGGAGAGGATTTAGAGCTCTGAACAAGTGGGTGGAAATGCTCACTGTGATTTCTGAGCTGAAGCTTTCTATTTAGATGCCATCTGATATTTCCTGCAAGCCAGCCTGAAGCAACACTGTGTCCAGCTGCTGAGTTGCAATTCAATATCTTCTAGCCTTTTTGTGGGAAGAAAACGTGCTTCATTAAGAAGTTGTAATCCAAGGTGCAATTTCAAACCTGGCTGACTTTATGTGGGATCACTTCAGCACAAAAACCCCTCACACCTAAAAGCAAGGGAAAAAAAATCCCAACCCTAAACTTTGTCTTCAAGGAGGAAGTTTTCTAGCAGAGTAGTTTTTTTCAAATTGCCTCTAGTAAAGTATGTTATAGCTGCCCTGAAAAAGACTACAACAGCACCCAGGTTGAGTTGATTTGTGTTATCACCTCTCCAAAGACTTAGCTCTTCATTCATCCAAGATAGGCATGTGTAATACTACCCAAGAACCACATACTCCTGGGTTTCAGGCTGCTTTAAAGTTCTGCAGTTGAGATGGACTGACCAGCTCAAGGTGCTTCTCCACCCACTGACCATAGCAGGGATCTAGATGAACTAGTTCAATCTAGAAGCCTCACTCTTACATAGCAGACTTAGGAAAGATGAATCCCAACTTGACTACACTGAGGCATATCTAGAAATTTCTCCTAGATGTAATGCTGAATGTGCTAACAGAGAGTGGGGGAAAAAATATTTTAGCAGTAGGTATGAATCAAGCTGTGCGCCATAAATCCTAAAATTATTCTTAAACATAAGAAATCTTTCTGTGTTTTAGCAATACAAAAATAATTATTCAGCTAAAATGGAATGAAAACCAGCTGGTTTCTCTAGTTGCACATTATTGGATTTCTCATTTATGAACTTTAAAATGAATGTATGCAATAAAGCAGACCAACAGAGCAGAGTTCAGTATGAGGCCTAGGACAAACAGAACCCTTGCCCTTCTTATCAAGCAAATAGAAGACAGGTAGCACTAAAAAATACTAAAAGGGGAAACTAACAGATTAATGTGGTAAAAATTCCTGCACTTGCAGCACTAATGTGTTTATTGGCAGAGATGCAAAAATGCATGTAGCCTACTTTCAATTTCCCAGAGCACAACTGATTTTAATGCTCTCATGTTGCTCAGGGTAACAGACTCCCACCTAGGAGTCCTCCCACGTCACAGGATCAATGGGACCCTGGAAGTTGCAGCAGAAAGAAATTATAATGTGCACCAAATTGTAGGAGCTGATAAAGAAAACACATTTGCCCTTCATGTATTTTTAAAGAGATTCTTTTTCATTTTGACTTGTAAATGGTTCCTCTGTGAACTGCACAGATAAAATTAAAATAGGCTTTTTTCCCCCAGTTTTTTGGAAATCTGCATGTCTCCTGTCCCAAGGATGTTAATATTTCAGGATTATAGATTAAACTAGTCCACTTCTCTGCTTTGAGTCAAGGTCAAGTATAACTGAGCAGCCCCTGACAGATGTTTTTCTCCTGTGTTAATCATAAAAACAGTCAGCACAGAGATTTAACGTCTTCCCAAACTAGCTTGATCCCATTTGACAATCCTTACAGTTAGAAATATTTTCTAATATTTTATCTTATTAACTATTGAAGCAAATTTAAACTGGCTTTGCCTTTCTTTTTTTTTTTCCCGAGTCCTGTGTTCTACAACTGTGGAATGTTACTAATTACTGTTTTCTTGGTTAACATTTCACATGTTTGAACTTTTTTATGGTCCTTGCTCTGTGTTCCTTCCTAATGCTTTTATCTTACCTTTCCTTCTGCAGCCTTAACAATCTCATTCCTTGATTCAGATAGCTTACAAATTTCCTTTCTCACTGATTTTCCTGAGTTTGCATTAAGTCATTGAAAAATGTTTGAAACTGTTCTTATATATGAGAAAGTACTTGGAATAGAATTACTGTCTTAACAGTAACCCAGTGACATCTGGCTTTAATGGAGAAAGCAACTAAGTTGGAAAGATATTTCCAGACTTTGTAGTTCTCCACTTTAGGATTCTATAACATTCTGTTCAGCTAGTTAATTCTCAATTAGAGGTTATGCATTTGATTTTCTTCCTGGATGTGATATCTCTATCTGATACTAAGAAAAATCACCTTACTAGTATCACCATTTCTTCAGTTAACCCACATCATTTGAGTTCAAATCTGATCCTTCAGAGATTTTTAAGCCTTTTACAGCTAAATATTACGCAGAGATTTTACAAGTATGGGCCTTATTTCATCATCCAAACATCCCACCAGATCTATCCTTCTGATGTGACAACAAACCATTGATAACTGTTGCAGGCGGTGAGGGGAGACAAGCACACAATCAATATGATTGATAAGCAAGCTCCGATTTATTGAATATTCTGAGGGTTCTTATAGGGTTTTCTATAGGCGGGTTCTCAATAACGGCTCTGATTGGTTAAAGATCACAGTTACATTTCTCTTACTTGCAGTTACAGCTTAAACAAAGCAAAGCCTTAACAAAGCTCTAACACAGCAATATCTCTTAAAGGTACATCTTCTTTTAGGGACATCTCATCTCTACATCCTGTTCTTGCCAAGTTCTTTAGCTCTGCCAAGTTCTTCATATCTCAAGGATAGGCTGTCTTTTGCTATCCATGTATACGTGCAAGCTACAGTGTACTGTTTTTCCCAGGACTGAACAGAGTATTGTTCTCAGGCCTGACAGTCTCAGGCCTGACAGGGATTTTCCAGGCTACACATGATTTTAGGGTCTCATACAGAGGAATCACAGAATAGCTGGTCTATCGATCCATGACCCTTCTCCTGAAGCCATTCCCCAACAATAACTGCACTGAGAATGTTGGTTTCCAACTATTTGTGCACAGAATTATTAACAGTTTGTTCTTTTCTGTTTCTCCTGACTTTCCCACTGCAACACAGGATAGAACTATGTCCAGAGGGCTGTTGGAATCAAGATGCTGCAATCATCTCCCTGGAATTCACAGGCCAGTAATCTCATCAAAGGATTACACTGCTCCGACATTAGCTGCTCTTGACAAATTCATATTGGTGGGTTGTAATTACCTCTTAGGTGAATAACCATGTTTCTGCACAGTTTCAGGAACTAAGTTAAGTGAACTGTTCTGTAAATCCACTACTCTTGTTTTCTCCATCAGAGTAAGTTTTATCTAAGCTGAGCATATGTCTTATCTCTACATCAGAGATGTACAGAGGTACCTGATGTACTGGTGTTAACAATAATAGCAGTGTCAGGCCAAAACTGAACATTTCGATCTGAAGTGTTGAAGCAGAAAAAAACATTGATGAAATTCCTTGTGCCACTCATTATATTTTCAGGCTTAGTCAAATAAATATAGTTTCTTTAAATAAATGATATATTTATTAATTCATTTAAAAATAACTTTTATGTTGCCAGTGAAATCCTTTCTGCATGTTAGGCTTTAGGATTTTTTTTAACACCTACCCTGTTTTCTGTATTAATTAATTTTCTATGGTTCTCTTTTATTGATTTTCAGGTCATTAGGTAACTATAATATCTTAACATCCTACTGTAGAAATGTAGGAAATTGATCTATTAAGCAGTTTCTTTGTTTAACCAATTTCAAAATTATTTCTTTTTATTAAAAAAAAATTCTCCAAATTAGTGTGGAAGTAACCTTCCACTACAGGGCTTAAATGCAGACAGAGGGAGGAGGACCAATTAATTTGAAACAACAACAGAAAAAAATGCAGCAATTTAATCATGTGAGTAATATATTCTGACAAAATATTTTAAAAAATTGTTTTTTATGTTAGAAATCAGTGGAGTTAATCTCAAAATTATTGTAATTTCTGAATTAAAACACTTAAGCCTACAACAACATGATGTTAGTATGACAATGAATCCCAATATGGAAACCAATTTTTTTTTCTTATTCTTTGAGCTTGGCTTGAAACGCTAACCACTGCCATACAAACAAAGGACCATATAATAACAAATTGTGATAAAGAGCAAATTTCTGTTAACTGTTTACAGAAACAGTGCTCTAAGGCATCTACTGTGAAGCAGTTTAAATTAGTGTCACTTTCTTTAACTTTCTAATGTTTGTTCTCATAATCTCAATAATTAAGCATGATCTTATATATGCATACATGTGTTACTGTGTATGCATGTAAAACTAGGCTCTTGCTAACAGTTAAAATGTGATGCCTCATAGCATGCAATTCTATTTCTAGTTCCTTAAAAAATTAAGATATATTTATATATCTTATCATTTATATATTTTTATATGAAATATAATTATTTTCTAACAAATTTTAAAGTTTAAGTTTCCAGGCTGAAATTTTCCAAGATGGCAATTGGAAACAAGCTCAATTTTGTTATAGATTTTCCTCTAGAACAGGAAACATTAGAAACAAAACAGGAAACAGGAAACTATTATTAGATAATATGTACCCCTCCAACAAAAAATGTCATCATACACTAAGGTATCTACATGCTTTGAAAGATAGAAATAAGGCACCCTTAGAGTTACAAATACACTTAATTAATGGTATGAAAAGGTATCCAAATATATGATTTACTCAAACCAAAAAAATCTCTGTTCATAGTCAGCCATGCAGCTAGTAGCCATCCTTATGCATCAGCTTCTTGTTCACTGTGTTGGATTGTTACTGATGCAGGTCATTAATGAATGGAAAGAGTAAATTTGATGTTTTCTTCAGTCACTTCATTCAGCTGTCCTTAGACCATGACTCTGCGTGTAAATACAGCTCATGAGAACTTTGCATTGATTGGTTCTCATTGCCAGGACAGTGTCTTGCCTCTGTTCTGCTAACCCTTTCCATGACCATTACTTCATTAACCATTTTTACCTGCTCTCTCTTGGAATAACCTCAATAAAGCCTATCACAAGGCCAGCCTACCTTGCATGTGGCTTCTGGTAAATTCACATATCAGAATAAGGTAGTTATTCCGTGCTTTGCATTTTTGCAAGTTTTAAAAAAACTTTTTGCTCACTATTATTTTCCCAAATTGAAAGGAGCAATATCACAATCTCCCAGTACAAGGTGGATTTCTTTCTATATATTGCTCATTAATACTCCAATTTGATTTTTTCCAACAAAATATTTAAAGGACATGTCCGCTTGTCTTGTTATTATTTCTTAATTATTGTTTTTATTTATTTTGTCCTTATTCTGGATGTTCTACTCTAGAATCCAGGCAATTAGAGTAGGGAAATAAAAGAGGGCTTTTTAGGCTGCTTTATTTGTGAGAAACCCTTGGTTGGTAACCGGGTGCCAGAAGCCTGTATTTCAAGGAACTTTATAAAAGTTAAGATAGTTGTGATCTCTCCCTCACACACATATGGACGTGCAAAATTTCCTATTTCTCTCTAGTCAAGCTGCCCTGAGTTGTCCTGATATGTCAGAATAGATAACATTTCCAGACTTTTGTGTCCTAGTAATGGGAGTTTATGATACCCTTTGTGCCTCCCTGTCAGGTTTAAACTAGCAAAAACATACCTTTCTTTCAATAAACATCTACAATGTTTTCTCACATCACAGGCTTTCTCTTTGAAACTATATGTAATAATCCCCATATCTTTTAATTACAATTAAACTACAGAATTATATTATAAACTTTGAATTTAATGCTAGGGTATAAGACATATTCTGTATTGGCATGGTATCACCTGCTTCTGTAATTCTGTAATTTTTTTGCTGGTTTTGGTGGGTTTTTTTGTTTGTATTTTTGTTTTTGTCTTAATAAGCACTTCTTTAGAAGGGCACTTTCTGTTTCTATAAGGTTAGGTCTAGTTTCTATTTTGCGACCTATGGATGTATATAAAAGCAAAGGGCCTAGCATTAAATTCCCCAAGATGGATGACAGATGATGGATGATTCATACTGTGAGACAGAACATATCACACAATCAGCCTGCCAACTGTACTCCTTTGTGCTCAACTTTATTTTTTTAAAGAGGAGGAGATGGAATTTGGTATGGGAATTTTGCCCTGTGATTGTTTGATAATCACAGACAAATATCACATGTTTGCTGTTCATGCACGAACAAATATCCCATGATGAGACAATGGGATGAATAATACAGGATAAGGAAAGTGACTGAGGAAGCCCCCCAAGAACTTAGAGAATCACAGGTGAGTCAGTATTAGAAAATTGTACAGCCTCATAAGGGGAATACTTTAGCACTTTTAGTTTATCCTGATCTGTGCCATAATTTTTTGTTATGTTCATTTGGCTAACAGCTTCTTAGACAACATGATAAGCAAGTAAATTTTGTTTACTTAACCCTTGCATTCTGGCTTGTTCATCAACAAGTTTTGCTCTATTTAGTAATAAGAGAAGTATAGTGTGTAGTAAAAAATATCAGAGCTCATGACAACTGTATGTATTTGAATACAACTGTAGTTTTAGATTTTTTTACTAACATCAGTTGCAGTAGCCTGAAGAGAAACAGACATGTAATGTACAATTAAACTAATGCATTCTTATGTTAGAGGAAGCCTTACAAGAGTGAATGTCACAAAGAAGAGTATCATGTTGGCCTCTAAAGATTAACATGAGTTCTGTTCTAACCATAAATCTTTATTTTCTTTTGAATTTTTCATCTTTGTATGAGGTGAATCTTGGTCCCTGTTAACTGTCATGTATATATTTTCTTCTGCATTAAGTCAATTGAAAAAGTATGTAACAAGGGATCACTTTCATTCTTCACCTCCATGCACATATATATCTACCTCATGAGTACAAAAACACATTCCCCTGTACATATGCACATATATATATATATTTCTGAGTTGACAGCATGTGTCTTTAAAATATGATTTTTATTTATTTTGGAAGCCTAAAGAGTGAATTTGAAAATGTAATCAGTTCTCATCTCAACTATTTTGTTTACTACTATGGAGTGTTTCAAAGTGCATCCATCTACAAGAGATCCTAAACAAGTCTTCATTCAGACATAATGGTAATGATTTCCTGTGGCCATTTGTGTACTGGTTACAGAAATTCAGCTATTACAAATAATGAAAGGAGTAAGACAGATTGGCACTCAGCAACAGCCAAGGGAGGAAAGGTATGGAAAAAAAATCCTTGCTAGATATTTGAGGAGATTTCATATAAAAACAAGCCTGGTAGGAAAAACAGAAAATGGAAAATTGCTTCTGCACAAATAACCTGGCCACAAGGGAAGACAGTGGTTCTGTTGCCTGTTTTTGCTATAACCAAAGAGAACTGTAAATTGATTGAGCTTTCAGACATGCTCAGGAAAAGGCCATTGTTAATTCTGTGATAATTTCTACTCAGTTTTTGCAGTCTACTGTGACATGCAGTGCTAATTATTTCTTGAAGTGTGGAGTTTTCCTGAGAATAAGGTTTATGCAGACCAGAAAAATAGGCACCTGCTGCTCCCATCAAATCCTGCAGTTATTTGTCAACTGTTTCTGCAAATCCATTATATATGCAACAGAAAGCACAACTGACAGAACAAAATAGCAGTCTAAAAAGAGAAACAAAGGTACCATTGTGGCAGTCAAACAGTATTCATTTATTTCCCATTTATCATCATGTAGCATGACTCCAAGTGTTTGGTTAAAGAAGCAAACCCAAACTGAGTCATAAGATAAAATCTTATTCCTATACACATTTTGGAGTACATCGAGCATTCCTCTTTTCCTTCTCCATCATCATCAGCAGCAAGTAGCTTTTGCTCTTTATGACTTCATTATGACATCACATAACTTGCATTAAACCTATTTTTATAAACTCTCTCACCATTGTCAAAAGTTATTTCCAAACTGTTTTGACAATGCAGTGAATGGACACATGAAATCTGTGGTAGTTTTATCTTTTTACCCTAGTTCAGAAAAATGAGATTATCAACATTAGGAAGTAAATCTGACTAAGTGGGTTTGTATATTTCCCTAGAGTACTTATTTCAGCATGACTGGCCTACAGTCATGTAGCCATGATACTTCAAATAAGAGATGAAAATCTGGAATATCTGGAGGGTTTACAACCTGGTATTATGTGTGCACTTAGTTCATTGAATTCAAGCTGTACAACATTTTGTGAATTTACAATTATGTTACATAGGAAGGGATTTAATTTAAAATATTTTGGAGTCTTAGTTAAGGTTTACCATGTTTGCATCTTATGGTACCATCTTTTTTTGTCCTTCCTTTTCAGCATGTGCTATCTGGAGATCTCTGGCATTTGACATTCTACCTTTGCGTGTCATATCTCTTGTTTGCTACCAACACAGTGAGTTTTCTGAACTCTGGTCTTGCCTTTTCTTTTAGCACTTCTCCTTTTTATTTTAGGGGATTTTTTAAAGATCTTTTTTACTTCCATTGTATTTTCTGCAGCTGTTTCATGGGCTACTGTCCTTGAACCAATTCTTGTCTGACATCATTTCATGTAAATATCTCCAAATGAGAACTATCTATGAGATCAACTAGTAGCTGAATTGTGTCCAAAACCATCTTGGTTGCCTTCTGGAAGTATTTTGCATAAATTTGCTGCCAGCTGAATCTCTACTTGGCTAAAATCTCTCTTAATCTCTCCCACACGAATCTTTCCTTCCTAACTTTCTCAACTGTTATATCATCCTTCTGCTGCCATTTAAAACTCTTTCTGTCTCAGAGAGCTTTCTGGATTTTCATGACTGGGATATGTTGCATTTCATCTTCTGTAAAACCTCTCACTCCTCTCTAGCCAGATTCCTTTTGCTCTAAGTCTCTGATGGTACAGCTGTCCTTTCTCTGGAGCCAGAAATGCCTTATTCCCCTCCTCACCTCATGTTCAGAATCATGTTTTCATGTTTACCTGTTCAAACCTGGAATAAATATTTTAGTAGAAGTAGGATCGATCCTTCTAGTTAATAATTTAAATGTTTCCCTTGAGAATCGCTAGTGAAATAAAATAATGATAGAATGGATTTTCTGAAATGGTTTTGTATGTTTTCTATCATATTTCAGTCAACCTCATCTGTGACTCACATTGCTCATATGATTCTCCCAGTCCTCCTCACCAATACACACCAGTTTTCTTCATTTGCAATTTCATCTGGATTCAAAGAAATTGGACAAGGTCTTCTTTTCCTTAGAGCCATTAAACTGTCTTTAATTAATATCTGCCAAGGTCATTAATAATTTTTCAAAATATAGTGACTCATGTTAAAAAGCAAAAGACTAAAATAGGTCGAGGTAAAACAAACGTAGTAAGCAAATACCCTGAAGTGCATAAGAGATGTTGAAAGCTTCCTGTCATATCTCAGAAATATTAATCCAAGTCATTTAATAAAGTTAGCAATGAAAAACCTTTTGAAGGTAGTGTTCCTGTTCTAGCTAACAGATAACACCAGAAACACAAATGGAAACCTTCCCTCTTTCAGTCGTGATCTTCCTGGTCCATTCGAGCCAAAATCAGGAACTGACAAGAGAGTTTGTGCTTTCTGATATAATGCTATGAGCCAGAAAAGAACATTTAAGTAAGTGACTAACATATTTTAGTCCAATTATTTGTCACATTACTGAAAGGATGACTGACTCAGCCATTCCATCAATACTTTCTGGATGAACACCAATCGATGTATTTGTTGAATGAACTTCACTTTGAGCATAAAGTTCACCTTGAAAAAACCTTATTCTTTCCACAAAACAAATTGCAAGGTTCTCTTTTTGCTCCATCTTAAGAATGTACTAAGCAACATGCTGGAAACAAAAGCTAAGAGTTATAGCTTTCTGTTTGATATTCTGTTTGCTGAAATGGGATATCCCCTCAGGCCTCTTTATAACCTGAATGAAGAAGTGATACACCTAAGGGAAAAAGAACTTCTGCTAAATTTCAATTGTAGCTACATACAGGTTAAATATTACTAGATATGACTTCTCCTGGTTTTCCCACTAAAGTTCAGTGATTCTTTTCTGCTTAGAAAGGCTTCAGAATATGTTTTAAAGCAGCTTATGCTAAGAAGCCAGGGATAATCATGACCCGCTTCTAGAATTTATCATCTAGGCTCCACAGCCCACTATGGAAACACACTTCCAGGGCTTCACTGACTGCACTTCTAGTTTCTCATCAGAATTCAGAGCCCTATGAGAGACACTGAAACAAACTTTGAAGTCCAAACAAGGAATGGATTCCTGAATTCTGATCTGAAGAAGGAGTCATCAGTTAACTGAGACTATTTTATAAGTGAAGACTGATAACGTAACCTGCTAAGAGAGGCTTTCTTGTGATGTCCTTCACCATAACCTGACCTCAGCAGAAAGTCCTGTAGCACTTCTTGCATCCTGGTGTCTGAGAACAAATCACTTGCTCCATCATTGTTTCAGTAGGATTCAGAAAAGCTTCAAAACTTACACTTGATAAACTTCCTTTTTAAATGAAATGTATCTTTATGTGTTTCATATTTATGCGTTGAACATCATATAAAATTTCATATTTAATTTCAGTGTTTGCCTAAATCTATACCAATTTAGAGTTTCTCCTTCCAAAGAGAAGACAACATAGCAAAAGTAGAAGGAAGTTAGCAATGTTTTTGTTAACATTTTTTCACTTCAGGGAAAGGGTGCAGAAGTAAACTCCTCTATGACAATTTAAATAACCTGTCTTTCTCAGTAAGATACTGGCATGTCTTAACAATTTTAATACAAGCTTATGTTATTTCACTGTCCCATCATTAACTAATAGACAAATCAGAGGGCACAAGCAGAGTGACATTTTCTTTGTTTTGCATTATGCTTTTACCGCAGTATAGAAGCTTAATCTAACTGGATTTAGTACATCACCTGAGAAAAGGATCTCAAAGTAATCTTTTCCTGTGAAATCTGATCAGATATTTATAGACCATCACTGACAATTATGGCAATTATCAGTTTATGACAAGGCTGATAAATTATTGTACAAAGTCATAACAAAAGCCTCCATGATCTGACTTGAGGCCACATGATTAGAGAGATCTGCCTCAAAGTCTTATTTTAGGATGACCAATAAAAAGAAACTTAAAAATGCAGCTCAACAATCTGGAGCATTTTGAAAGTAGGGTCAAAAAGGAAACATTTTATTCAAGGTTATTAAAAATAAATATATGTTGCAGAAGGTCATTAGAATTTATTTAAAATTAGCCAAGAATTTAATGAGACACATCAGAAATGTATTAAATAAAGAAACTTATTTTTAGCATCTTAGCATTCAGAAGTATTTAAAAATATTCCCTGTGACTTTTCCCAGGTATGTAATTTGAGACAACTTGAGCCCCTCAGGAAACCCTTCGTATTTTCATTTATTATGTAAATAAATGCATAATATTTTTTTTCCTTTCTCTCTGTGCCCAGAAGACTATTTCATTCAGTAGTTTATTTTAGCCACTTATGATTTATAGTCATCTGGAAGCCTAAAACTTTGAAACTGAATTGTGAAGATAAAGGATAAAAATGACAGTTCGACCTGAATGAAGATACAATGCCTAGACCATTGGGCCTCTCTCATCATAGATATCTTACAGAGCAATTATCTGAATATTCCACATTACTAATCTGTGCTTCCTAGCTAACAGTGCCATTACTGGATGCACAGTAAGGCAAATTATTGCCTTTCAAGTAAAGAAACAGAACAGGTGTCAGAGATGATATTTAAAGGTGGTTTTAAAACCAGATGTCACTGTAAGAAAGAACAATATTTTCTTTTCTTATAGTCTGTTTACTTTTTCTGTAATGTTAAGTAGGGAAGATTAAAAATGTTCTGTATTTTTTTCCCAAAATGGAAAGCATATTTTTTCTGTTTCTTCATGTTTGGTTTTTTGTTTTGACTCTGGTTTTGGTTGTTTTTTTCTGTTGTTTTGCTATTTACTTTTGGTGGGGGTTTTTTTGTAGGGTTTCTTTTAGGGTTTTTTTTTTTTTTTTTTGAATGACACTGATGTACCACTGTCCTTGTGGGAGGGAAGTAGCACCTTTTTGCAACGGAATATATATAAAAAGAATACAATAATGTAGATACAGATTGTTGCCAGTACACCAAGCAGAACATGTTGTGGGGATAGAGCTGCTGTCCTGACCACCAGCACTCAAAGGACTTAAGATCAAATTGTCTATCTTTCTAGTTGCAGATTTTATGGAATAGTGGCATAAAAACACCTAAATTCAATACTTTATTTTTAAATGCAGTTCACTTCAGCCACAAGAAGACTTGACAATTTAATATTATCTGTCTATTTATCTGCAGCTTTCTTATGGACTTCAAGTTTTTAATACATGCCTAGAAAAATTGCAATGTTGGGTTTTGTTCTGTTTTTGTTTTCCCAAAGGTTTGGTAGATTAGTGCTTGCGTAAAATTGTATGTGATGGTAGGAGCACATGACTAGTGGAATCTCTCCCATTCACACAGGTACAAGTTTGGTCTCGCTGTCTAAAAACAGAACTCTGCTTTAAAACTATGGAAGAAAATACCGCAGGGACAATACCACTTCAGATCTTACTTCAGAAGTTTCAGGGAAGCATTGAGACTTAGGTCCTGTGCAGATATCAGGGAAAGTAAAATTGTAAAATTTAAATATCAACATTTAAATTGTAGGAAATACTTTAAGGTTGAGAAGAAGAAGAAAAAAAAAATGTCCCTTATTTGTGAAGGTCCTGCTATACAGCAAGTTCTCACACCAGCAGAAATTTTTCTAGTCTTCAACAGGAAATAACATTAAATCAGATAAAAAACCCCCGGGCTCTTCAAAGAAAAAATGAGACAACATCCCTTCCTCCCCTGGCATCCTGAAGCCAATGGTGTGAATGAAAATTAAGTTATTAAAAACTAATAGCTTTTGGGTTGGTTTGGTTTTTTCGCTATTTTCCCTATACATAAACTGTCTTTCCTGACTAAATTAAATTCAGGCACAATCCTGGGTCACAGCTACATCTTCAGCCTGTTCTGTGTGTAAATAAGACGAACCATTTTTAAAATGGCCTTACCTTTTTTTCTATTCTTTTTCTTCCCCCTGTTGCAGCTTTTTGATCCTGTCAGCCCCTTTTTGTTTTTAAAGTGCCAGTGAGGTGGATATTTCAACCTGTGAAATCCAAAGCTCCTTCAGTCTTCCTTGTATAAGCCTGGGCTTAGTCTGTGCACCTCAGAGGTTGAATGTTAGCATTTGATGTGTAAAAAGACAGAGCTTCTATATTTGTGACTGGCACGTAAGATGTTTGTGTGCAATGCATGAAACCAACAAATATGCGACCACTTTGGACTACTGAGTCCAATGTGTATGGGGTCTGCCACGTCTGAATCTCTGCCCTAGCACTCCTGATGTTGAACTGGTCTCATCTCTGACTAAATTAGACATGATACCTGAGTACATCCAGCCCAGTTTGCAAAACAAGCATGTCCATCACTCCATCCTCCACACAGTGGAGGTCTGTGATTCCCAGGTGTCACTAGCCCCTGATGGGCCTATTAGGACCACTGCCATTTTATATACTAAGCTGCCTGGACTCTCTAAATCCCATACTGATGGTCAAAGAAGCCTTACAGTGGTAAATGATACCTTAGAAAACGTGCAGGTAGGGAGACTGCCTTGGAAACATGTTCATGGCAACCCTTCCATCTGGCTGGTAAGCATTTTCAGCTATGAATTTACCATGCATTTTTGATCTACAGCCAGTTTTCTTCAGCTCTTTATTCATCTCCTGTGGAGTACACTGCTGAACATATATTTTTTCAAGCCATGTCTTGATTAGAGTTACTGCCATTACACAGTGGAACTCCTTCCAAATCACAGACAAAACTACAAACAGCCCTGAGGAACAGGCAGTGGTGTCTCAAGGGAAATTAAAAAATCCCCCAGTCTTTTATGACCTACATTTAACCAAATTTATATGGGGATTTTGTACCATTAAGCACAGGGGAAATAGTGCTGCCAATATTTCAGACCCTTAGGCTTCCATCAGAAATGGGCTGCTGCAAAAAGTGAATTTAAACCGTATTTAGATCATAATATCAGTATCCCAAAATTGGCTCTCAGTGGAAGGCTGAGATTTTTCTCCTGAAGAGGGAACCCCTCCATAATTCATTAGCTTCTTTTCTGTATCGTAGATGAAAAAAATGAGCAAAAAGGCTTTAAATAATTTTAAGTTTCATGAAATGGATTGCATAATATTAGGCTTCTGGTACACAAAAGTTGTAAAATATAAGTCGTTCTATTTAATAGGCATAGAAAAGAAATTCTAATTATTTTGCTCAGCAAGAAGAAAGTCTTATATTTCAGAAGAGTTTTTCACCTGTGGACAGCCTAGTTTATGAAGTGAGAAAAAAACGTTTACAAGAATTACCTGCCTTTTTTGAATCCCATGTTGGCAAAAAACTTTATACTGGAGCCTGTGTACTTATTGACCCAAAAGGCACAGCCACCATAGCTGATACCAGAAGAAAGCAGCTGGCAGTTTGAAATTCATCCTGTTCTCTTCTGCCACCCCAGAAAACTTACCCTCTGTAAAAGACATCATGCTGGGAGGTGTGCAGAGGAGTTTCCATGGCTGATTATCTACCTGCAAAGCCTTATCTGTTTGTTTATGGACTCACAAAGGAATGGGGACACAGCAAAAATCTACACATCCAGTACCTTGTGCTTGCTATTGCTTCCCACTTAGTGAGGCAAGGAGAGATGTATGTAACATCACAGAGATTATAAAAGTCATGTGCTGACTTCACTTTTGTAGCACTTCTGAAAACATGGGGCTGTTTCCTGCTAGCAATGATAATTTGGGGCCAATTTTGGTAATTAGATAATTTTTAAATGCCTTAATAAAAGCATTCAGTAGTGTACATTAAGCTCCCACATGGACAACGTCATTAATACTTTGACTTTTTCCTCCTGAGGAAGCAGTAGGATGGGTAGTAAAATTAAGGATTAGTCATGTTGCTAGGAAGTAAGAGTTTTATACATGCAGCATAATCTGTTCTGAATATTGCTGCAGTATTCAGTTGCAAAGTTTGCAAAAAGAAAAGTTCTGAATGAAGAGTAAAAAGAATTTTAAAGAAAAACTATATTCTGGACTTTGTTTTAAATGTCTAGATTATTTAACTGGCAAAGAAATGCTATCTATTTGCCAGATTTGATATAACATTCTTGACATTAGATACTAAATTTACATAAAACTACATTATATTACATGCCACTAATTTTTCTTATAGCCATGAACTTTTTTTCTCTGTAAATCATCATTTTCACAAGAAAATTGTAAGAGAAGAGTAAGCCCCTATCATTTAGACGAATAGCAATCAATTGACTGAAGAACTATAATCCGAATGCCACTGTAGATACATTATTTTACAAATCTCCAATAAGTAGGCCTGAATATAAACCTTAGATCTGAACTTTGAACTCACATCCTCTTCCTTTAAGTAGGTGGAACACATTCTGTTCTAAACTCTTATACATATAGGTTTGGAGACTGAACTCATTGCAGTGTACATCCTAGAAACATTTTAAAATTGGCTGAGCTTGCAAACTGGGACCCTGGTCAGGGCTGGTTTTACTTGGTTGTCTTTTCCACTGCTTTCAGACTGTTTGAGCCACTTGCTGTGTGTGGCTGTAAGATGGAGCAATCTGGGTTGAGCTGGGAGATCAGATTCCCTGGCCATTTCTGCCCTGCTGGAGAAAGCACTGAGTAGCAAAGGAAGAACAGGCTTGCTTTGAGCATTGGTCTCATACTGCAAGTCATTGGTCTTCACCCAGAAGAGGACCCAAGCACTAAGCAATTAGAAAAAAGATTCTTCATCGAATCCTTATTGATAGAATATAGTTGCAAATACAGTCCAAATTCATCTGAATCTCCTAAAATCCCATGGCACATATTTTCCTGATGATCCTTTTTCTGGGCCCCTAGCTTACAGTAATTTTTTGGCCAATTTATTCCTTTGGATCTCCTATTAAATTCTATCTGAATTGTTCCACAGGTGCAAAATTTCCCTATGCCTGTTGTAAAGTGTATGATAATTTTAAAACATTCACTTCGAGTTGTATCTGTACCTCCATAGTCTATACTCCAATTTACAGTTTTCAGTTTAAAGAATCACATCCTTGTTTTAATGCATAATTGATGTTTGAGAGCACTATAAGCTTCAAGGTTTTGTGGCATCTAGATAAAAAATGATTTCATATGCACAGGAAGCAAGCTGACTTTTCTCTTTTTTCTTTTTTATCACTTGTATTGATATCAAATAGATAGGGATGTAAAGGCAGCCTTTAATTTGTCTCTGTGTACTAAACATAAAAAGAAGTACAAGGCTTTTAAAATTCAGAGCAGTTCTGTCAAAAGATTGCTATATGCAGGTACTTATTTCACTTCACTTCTCATTTACATATGAAATCTTGTCTGACGGGTCTCTGAGTCCAGAGTAAATTAGAAAAGTTAACCAATCTTTATCCATTATTTATGTGCTGCATAGTCTAAAATTACTAAGTTTTCTTCATATACACTGTGTTAAGGTATAAAATTAGTATAAAAACTAGATATAGGATGGGTTTGGGTTTTTTATTTTTTAATATGCAAATAAGAGCATAAAAGCATTAGCAATGGTTTTCTTTATAATTAACAACTGGCATTTTAAAATGTCAAGATATAAGCTGCAAAGGAGAGCTTTAGAACCTACACTGAAGAGGAAAGAGAAATTATTATCTAAGTTAATGAACTCAGTTCTGTAATGCACTGGCTAGAGGTAATTGATATGAAGTAATAAGAAAATCTGGCAAAAAAGCTGAAAGGGGAAAATCTCCAAGCTGGTGTGAAATGACCACAGAGAACTGACGACAGAGAAGTCAGACAGTAAGTAAGCAGCAGCATCTGTAAAACTGCCACTAGATTTCCTACTGAACAAAGTAGCACTGAAGAATTTTTGTATGACTTCTACAGTATAAAGGAGGAGTATAAGGCAACATCTCATCTTAGTCCATGGAAAAATCAAAGAAGAAAGCGTGAATACACATATTTCAGTTTCAGACATTGTGTTTCTAATTGGACATTTGCTATTTTGACTTAGAAAAGAAGATTCAGTAGACTACATTTTGGGCTTGTTTTCAACAGTATGTTTTCTCTCCAACACCTACTTTGGCTGAAGTAGGTAGAATTTTTACATAGTCAGAACTATCTAAATCATAGCAAGATAATCATAGATATCATTGTGTATGTACTTTTGTTGAAGAATCTGCATTACCTTCTCAGATGTATTTCTACTTCCAAATCCTTTACGTGAAGAGACGTTTTAAAGAAACTTCTACTTCCTCCTTCCCAGAACCATTTATTAATTACATCCTCTCATTCATTATTCAGAGAATCACAGAATCATAGGATGGTTTGGGCTGTAAGGGAACTTTAAAGGTTGTCTATGATGACCCTGCAGGGCGGAGCAGGAACATCTTCAACCACATCAGGCTGCTCAGAGCCCAATCTAACCTGATCTTGAATGTTTCCAGGGATGGGGCATCAACCACTTCTCACGGCAATCTATGCCAGTGTTTCATCATCCCCACTGTAAAAAATTTCTTCCTCATATGTAGTCTGAACTTATGCTCTTTTAGCGTAAACCTTAACACTTCTTGTTCTATCAGGCCCTGCTAAAAAGCCTGTCCCCATCTTTCTTTTAAGTTTATTTTAAGTATTGAAAAGCCACAAGTAGCCTTGAGCCTTTTTTCCTTCAGGCTGGACAGCTCCAACTCTTTCAGCGTTTCCTTGTAGGACTGGTGCTCCATCCCTGTGACCATTTTTGTGGCCCTCCTTTGGATCCACTCCAACAAGTTCATGTCTTTCTTGTGCTGGGTGCCCAGAGCTGGGTGGAAAATTTCGGTGGGTCTCACCAAAGTGGAGTGGAGGGGTGGAATCACCCCCCAGAATCTGCTGGCCATGCTCTCATTTGATGCAGCCCAGGATCCTCAGCTGTGCCAATGCCACTCCTTGCATGATCACACAGTGAAAAGGACCAGGGAAATTGTCCATTTTAGAATAAAGCTAATCCTCAAAATCTGATTCTTATATTTAAAATGGACCATTAAAGAGAACTTTCAGATGAACAACTGAACTAGCAGACTAAGGAGGAGAGGAAAATGTGGAAAAAAGAGATCAGGAGCAGGATGGGATGGCAATTTTTTGGTATGGTGCCCTGAAGATGAGTTCAGCAGCTCTACAAGTGCTCTTCCAGAAGGTCAGGAGCATTAATCAGCCTGAAAAGATTTAAATCTCAGCTCCCAATTTCTGTACTATCATCCTAATTACCTTCATAAAAATGTATTGGGGGGGACCTGAGTGTGTAATTCACTGCTTATCTTGATGAAGACAGTTCAGAAGTTTGTGGGGCTATTGAGCAAGCAAGGAGTCAAAACTCTGTAGCTCAGTGACTCAAGCACTTGTCTGTAGGAAGGGCATCCACCTTTCAAGGATTTGAAATGCATTTCACACTAAACTGTACTGGACAGAAGCAATTAGTGGTCTTGACGAGCTAAAAGGTGTTTGATCTGTGAAATTCAATGACATATTTATCTTATTGCCATCTAAAGTACTTAGGCATCCAGTAATGGTAGGATTTAAAAGCCACCCTTATGTTCAGCATCTCCTCTTGGCCAAGTTTGGTAGCTCTCAATCTGACAGACTGACTGCTGTGATCCTTTGACAAGTCCCATGTGCTTTCCCAGCTTAGGAGGAGAGTTGAGATTTACCACTGACTGCAGATTCCAGTCTCAGTGGGTATGCTTCTAAATTAGGCATTGTAATGCTAAGCAACACAGTACAGAAACCACCTTGTGAAAGTACCTAAATGAGTGCAAAAATGAGAGATTGGATAATCAGATTTCTACTCTCTATTGCTTCTAATATGTTGCCTGAACTTTCTCTTTAGATTGAAATAACTGATAAAACAAAATTGTTATATATTCTGTTTTAAGTGAAATGCCTAAAAGGCTTCTTTTTCTAATAAATAAATATAAAGGACAAATGCTTGATGTGAGAATAAATGCTTGACTTTCTGAGGTTGGAAAAATCCCCTGTGTCTGAGTCATGTTTCTGGTAGAAGCTTGCCACAACCTGGCAAATTTGCAAGAGTCAAACACTGTGGAATTTTCCATAAATTGGTGCCACCACAGTATGCACTGTGCAAAGTTCAGTTTATAAATATTTAGGAAAAAGCCCCACAAAACAGGAAGTCTGTAACTTTTGGCAAGGTAGAAAACTAGAGTTTCGGTCATGTGTTATCTTCTGAGATTATTCTTTTAACTCTGTGTGAGCTGATTCACATAGATTTAAAAGAAAGTAGGACTTCATTATTATCATCAGTGACATAGGAAAAATATCAGAAAAATAATGGAGATTTCATTCATACAGTGCATGTCTCAGCCTGTATAGATATCACAGTTATGACAACAGGGTAGTACATTTTTTTCCTTAATTATTTAAGTCTCTGAAATTCATGTATGTGTTTCCAGAATGGTGATAAACCTGAAATGGGTCATTTATCTTAGGCACACTTGTACATAGGCACATTTCAGCAGAAGGGAAAAGGGTTGCAAAGAGCCTTCTCCTTCCTCAACCTGCTTCTCCAAGGCAGTACACCTGTCCCAGCATCAGTGGTACCTGTGGGTGTTTGAACTCTAGAAGGAAAGAGAGCTTCATCCCTCTGATGAACAATCTCCAGAAACCTTGTGGTGCTGCAAGTTGAGAGCTAAACATAAGACTGGTGTTTTGAGAGCAGCAGCTGAATAATGAAATACAAATGATAAGCTCAGACTTGGGCCTAGAGCACTAGAGCAGTAACCCATGTTACTGCATTTAATGCAGTCTTAGTCTTGAGTTATCCAGCAGTGTCAGAGAGTCAGGAGTTTCAACTTAAGTTTGGTAGGTGAACATAACCCACTGATGAAGACAAGTGCACTAAAGACTTTTTAGTATCTATAGCTAACAATTTTAATTGCTAAAACAAAACTATATTTAATTTGTAGTTGAATGGGACATGGTACTAGTCAGAGAGAACCATAATTAAGTTAGTAGCAGTTTAAAAACAGACCCTGAATGAACTGTCCCAAACTTAGTGTTTGAGATACTGTCTTAATTGTGCTGTTTCCCTTATTTTTACTTGCAAAGCAGTTCATAAACAAATTAGATAAATAAGGTCACTCTACTAGGATGAGAGCATCTGTTATTTGAGGACAAAACTCTTCTCTGCTGTCTTTCAATTAGAATCAACAGGAGCTTAAAAGTCACGCATATGTATGAGCAGTATGCTGATTTGAAATAATAATGAGAATTCCATCATTTAAGCCCTGCATGTTTTTAAATATAACTTCAGATGTAACTTCAAGTAGCAAATTACTTCTCAATGTTCAGTGACACACAGAAGAGCAACCAAAAATAGAATAAACGTACTTGCGATTTGCATACAATTCACACTAAGAAAGAATGTGCTATGGTTAGAAAGATAAAAAAACCAATAATCCAGTGAGAGCAGTGGGAAATAATGTCATTCTTGTGTGAATTATTTCCAGCTGGAGACACTGGATATCTTAAAGAAATGCTAAATATACTACTGAATAATTTTATATTTATAGAGTTAAAAAAACTGGTGAAATATTGCTGTTTGAGGTCTGAACCTAACAAGCATCAGGAAGGCTTTGCCAAAGCAACTATTGACAAAGAGCAAACAAGGGATTACTTAAAAAAAAGGAACAGAAGCAAATTAGTCATTCCAGACAATCTGCGTCTTAAGGGAAATAGAAAATAAACTCATACAAACACCTGGCAGTGTAGTTTTTAAAAATATGACAATCAAGGTGATATGGGAATATGTCAGAGAGAAATATGTAGTTTTGACTCTGTCCTCAAGATTTTAAGCAAAAACTTCTGTCTATTGATCTCCGAGTTTTATCCCTAGTTCTTCCATTAATGTCTACAGTATTCTCAGCTGTAACTTTATATATCATATAACAAAGCATCATCTACCTACAACTAACTGGTCAATCCCAGTATGACATATTTTATATTTAGGATTAATTTGATGCACCAATCTATAATTTTTTTCATATAATTTTAATATTAATATTTGGTGTTGAGTGATAAACTCTGTGTCTTTTTTCTTTGAAAGTTTGACTGCTCACCATGCACACAGCATGTATTGTTCATTACTACCTGTGATTCATTCAGTAACTTGATAATTCATAGCACAAGAGAAGCTCAAAGATGGAGGAACCCAGGGCTCAGTTCTGAAAGATACTGAGTAGCCTGGCTCTCACCCAGTAAAGCACTGAAGCACATATTTACAGTTCAAGTAATTGATTTTTTTGTCGAGAGATGCATAAAAATAAAGCACATGACTAAGTCTTTTGCTGAAGGAGCTCCAGAGTACTCAGGACCACCTATTTCTGATGATGCCATGTTTGCTGGCAAAATTGATTGCAGGAACAGGTCTGCTTCTAATACCAGTTTTTGCTTTACTTTTATTCTATCAAAAGTGTGAAAGCTTCTTCATAGTTGTTTTGAAGGATGCTGTCTGTGGCATAGCACCAATGTACCCTTTCCTTACTCTCAGAGTGTTGACATTGATGTGAGCCCACGTACAGATTAATAAATACACGAACTACACACAGCATACATGCCTTCTACCACCATTCCTTCTCTTTTTCCATTCTCTCCTTGCCCTTTCCTCCAAAGCTATTATTGATTTAAAAAAAAAACCTCTATTCCAGTGACGCTACTATTCACTGGGCAAAGGAAAAAAATTACTACTTTAATTTTAAATGCTGTGTCTGAATGCTTTCATAGATGAGAAACAGAAATATGTAGCATGTACCTAATAAAGTCTCTTTAAACTGAGAATCACAAAGACATTTAAAGCAAACAAACCCTGTGCCTACAGTTCTAATAGAATACTTTCACTTTTACAACTTAATGAACTATTTTGCAGACAGTTTTCTATTAGGGGCAGGTAAAGGGAAAAAATATGTATCCCATGCAGGCTAGACACATTTGTAGGACAACTCAACTTAAAAAAGCATGTTCACCTGTTCTTAGGTGACTAAAAGAAAGCAAGAAAAATACCAGTTCAATTAAGAAACATCACCTCCATTCTCTTCTCTTCTGATAGAGATGTACTCCATGGTGTCCCTGGCCTGTTGTGGTCTAGATCACATCAACAGAGGCTGTAAGATATCCAAAATATATTGATAAAAAGTTTTTGCCTTCCATTGCATGGTTGAAATGTCTTCTTTTTATTGTGTTCAGAAAGAACCAAATGGAGGGGATTAATACCTGTGAGGTGCAATGGTGAGGAAGCACAAGGGCACTTATCAAAATATTTTTGCTGAACGTCTTGGGCCTTCCCAATGGAAACATCACTCAACCCAGTGACTTTTGAAGAGAATGCTCCAACTGGGCACAGAGGAGGCCTTTTGAGAACTGGCTTGTGCTTGTCATGCAGCTGTCAGGTGTAAGAAACCCAATAGGAAGCACAGCCACCATACTTCCATGGGGACTTCCCAACATTAAAGAGCCTGGATGGCTCAGAGATGTTCTGTGCAAGCAAATTCCTTTACGTGCCATTTGCTTATTTTCCTTGTGTCCCACTCCAAAATTTGCACCTCTGTGAAGGATAATGGGAATGATTGTCACTTGGCAGAATGAGGAATAAATGCACTGGTAAGAATGGCAGAGAAAGGCTGTGCATCACTTTCTCTGGAGATTGAAACAGTTTCCAATCATCCTGAAGCATATGCCAAAAGACCTTAGAGAGGATCCAAACTTTCTCCTCTGATCTCAAAATACAATCTGGAAGCATCTCGTCCAACTTTGCTAGTCCTCATTCTCACAAAAAATCAATCCATCATGGTGTCATATGAGTGTTGCATATAAAGGGCTTGTCAAATTGTTATATTTGGGATCGGGACTCCTTTCCTTTTTAGAACTTGTAATTAGAGTGCCCAAAATCAGACATTGCCAACTACCATGAAAACCCTGCACTTCTTAATTTTTTTCTTCTTTTCTTTCTTTTTTTCTTTCTTGCACTCTTACCTCTTCCATGGAAGGAGTACCACATTGGCAGCAGCCAAAGGAATAATTCAGTCTGTGTTTGGGACTGCCTTCAGCAGCACTGCACATTGCTAAACCAAACATTAGAGCTGAAGCATCCCAGATTTGGTCTAGAACACTCATCATCTTTGACCTGTAAAAACACTTTAACATATGTCTGATCTTTTTCTTTTTACTTCCCCTGTTCTGAGTGAGACACTAAGGTACAAATGTGGTAAAAAGCATTCATGATTAAGCATGTACATCACTCTTTTGCTGGGTGAAGGTAAAAATGCCTTCCCTTAAACCAATAGGCCCCAATCCTGTAGGTTTGTAGCCTGTGCTCTTGCTTTCAGTTGCATCTATTTCCATATCCAAATGCCTTTCAAATTCAGTTCTGCTCTCTGGGCTAAAATGAACACTCCTAAGAATACAGTAATTAAACACAATTACAAAGATGTGCACATTCCATGCTGAACAGCCACAGGCTGCTTTCCAAGAACCCTTTTATATTTTCATCATCATCTGTAATTTTCCTGGCTTCTTATTTACGCTCCTCAGCTAACAAAACAGTTTCCTGTGACCCCAGGAAATTCGTAATTTTGTTGCTGTTGCAGACTCCCACTACACTCCTCTGGCAAGTAAAAAAATACAAACCCAGCAAGGTGAAAAGACTCAGTAATCTGTGGAACTCAGCTTCCACTGGCTTTGCCGGCTTGTAGTCATGGCAGAATGTATAAAATAGCCTAAGAAGCCAAAAAAAAAA
>VXBC01013087.1:1715076-1763974 GCA_013399945.1 Ploceus nigricollis
ACTATATTATTCATACCATATATTTAAGATAAAGCATTATGAGAAGTAATCTAATTTTCTTGTGCTCCAAAAATAGCCAATGGATAGACAGATCTTCTCCAAAGAGAAATTCAGGGCATTCTGCTGGGTTTCTGCACTGAAGCATTCTCTCAAAGAGCTTTTTTCCCCACACCAGTTATACAGGCAGCTCAGAGAGACAGAACAAACAGCAAAATAAGATGCATGAAATTATGTGATGAAACCATCCCCTGCGAGTCCTAATGCATCAAGGCTCAGGAGAATATTGGACATCACAGTGGTTTAAGGGAGAAAATAGGAATAAATGCTCACAGGCATCTATGAACTGCTCATCAAAAAAAAAAAAAAAGAGGGAGAGAAAAGGCAAGAAAAGCAACAACTGTTTCTTCCTTCTATTAATGGGAGCTTTGAAATATTTTGTTTGGCAGGGATTCAAAAATATTATTTTTTGGGGTTGCTTCTCATGGGCTCATTGTCAGCTGTGGTGGGGTTTTGTGCTCTTCTTTTGGTTTTGGTTTTGTTTTGGCTTTTTTTTAAATTACAATGTCATCCTAATTCAACCCCATAAATCCCACTATTAAGTAGATCTCAGGACCTCACACTCAGAATTGCTTAAGTGAGGCCCAAATTGGGAAAAGTAAGTAATAACAGATCATGGCTGTAAAGCATACCACTGTTTGGGACAGGCTGTCACCCGCTGATCACTGACTGGTGTCCAAGTCTAGAGGCACAGATGTGCATACCAAACATGGTGAGAGAAATCAGAACCAGAAGAGAAAGGAAAAATGAAACAAAAATAAAACCCATCAACTATAAAAAGAAGGAAACCATACTACATATCCTCATGGGGAATCAGAAATTCCTGTACTTCTAAGATTACATTAGATTATTACTTTTTCTGCTTTCTAGAAGTTTTAATACTTGTCCTTGTCANGTTATGGAGTTTGGCTTACTGATCCCAAGTGAGAATGAGGCTCTGAGGCATTTGTTCTAAGTCTTCAAATGAGGGATCTCATGATCTGGGGGATGATTTTATTATAGAATAATTAAAATATATAATAATATATATTTTAATATATATTCTGNGCAAGAAAAGCAACAACTTTCTTCCTTCTATTAATGGGAGCTTTGAAATATTTTGTTTGGCAGGGATTCAAAAATATTATTTTTTGGGGTTGCTTCTCATGGGCTCATTGTCAGCTGTGGTGGGGTTTTGTGCTCTTCTTTTGGTTTTGGTTTTGTTTTGGCTTTTTTTTAAATTACAATGTCATCCTAATTCAACCCCATAAATCCCACTATTAAGTAGATCTCAGGACCTCACACTCAGAATTGCTTAAGTGAGGCCCAAATTGGGAAAAGTAAGTAATAACAGATCATGGCTGTAAAGCATACCACTGTTTGGGACAGGCTGTCACCCGCTGATCACTGACTGGTGTCCAAGTCTAGAGGCACAGATGTGCATACCAAACATGGTGAGAGAAATCAGAACCAGAAGAGAAAGGAAAAATGAAACAAAAATAAAACCCATCAACTATAAAAAGAAGGAAACCATACTACATATCCTCATGGGGAATCAGAAATTCCTGTACTTCTAAGATTACATTAGATTATTACTTTTTCTGCTTTCTAGAAGTTTTAATACTTGTCCTTGTCATTTCATGCTGTATAGGAGAGTGCATGGCTGCATAGTTTGAATACTTGTGCCTGACTTTTATACTGGAATGCTCTGTGACTACCTAAGCCAAGCATCCTGTGCAATGGCAACAGATTCTAAAAACAAAATTTAAGATAAAAAAATTGCCTCTTGCCATCTATAAATATGTTGATAGAGACTCAGACTGCGAAAGCATTTTTGGAGAATGAAAATTGAAATGGAGCTACAGGAAAAGAAACCAAATCTATTTACTTATAGGTCTCATTTGGTTATAGCAAAATATTTAAATCATAATTCTAAAGGGAAACTTCCAGAAAAGCTTCTCAGTAAAAGCAAGCACTGAGGTGTTACCTCTGGCTTTGAATCACTTACTAAGAACTTTGTCCCCTCTGCTCACATCATGTGCATCCAGCAAAAGCTTTACTGGAACAATCAAGATTTTCTTGGTAGGGATAAGAGTAGCTCTTTACTCAGCTGTCTTTGCAGATACCCAGATGGACCATTATTTCCTTAGTCTTCAGTTATCATTGATTACCATAAGTTCTGCCTGTGAATGACAGCAGTGAAAGTCATCTCTAATACATGATCTTATACATACTTTCATTTAATCTAAATATATAAGTAGTCCTACTGACTTCAGTGAAATTACTCACACAAGGTTGTGAGCATATGTATGTCCCTGTAATGAGGGAGTAGGTGGAGGACATTTTAAAAAAATAAATTTAAAAAAATGGTGTGAATGAAATAATAAATGATTTTCTATTTCTACCTGGTCAGAACCACTATAACAAAAAGAAAGAAAGAGAAGTGTTTTTTGCAGAGATTCTTAGCATAAACATAGCAACCCTATAGAAATGCAGCAATAAATAATGTCAGACTTCCAAAAATATGTCAAAAACAATTCACTTGCTGAATTTGCTATACCACATCTTTACAAGAAGAGACTCTTCTCTAAGGCATGCTCTCATAAAAGGTATTAAGAAGCAGTAACATCTGAAATCATTATAGACAGTCATTATATTGATAAGTACACCTGACTTCAAAAAATGTTTATAATTACTTTTAAATTACTTTTCTTTGCTAAAAGATAGACTAGACAGAATCGTATTTCTTCCAAAGTTTTTTGTTGTGGGGGTTGTTTTTCCCTCTTCAGTTAAGAAAATCCAAAAACACAAGTTTCTTGGAACACTCAGCACTGACAATTACCTGAACATTTACTTTTAAATGCTGGGAGAAAATTTCATTTACTTAAACGGCATTGAAGTAGACAATGCTATAAACTTGCAAAAGCAAATAGATATTTATACATCATTTGGGGTCAGCTCAGCATTATAATGTTTCCCAAAGGTATAAAGTTGCTCTCAGGCAATAAATCAGAGTACAAAACCGGAAATTTAGTGTTAGGTTGTACTAAGCAAAATATTTTTTGTATCTTCTCAACAAACTCAAATACAACAATATGGAAATCAAAGTATTTTTTGTTAAGAATACCAATGCAAATGTCATCATGATTTTTCAAAGGCTTCTAAAAAATTATTATTTCAGTATTTTTTTCAAATTTTGAATAAAAACAATAAGATTTCATTCATGGCAGGAATAATAAATTTTGCTAAAAAATACTAAAAATTGCAACAGATTCTGATGTGATGGCAGTACATGATAACACAGCTAAACAGATAAAAGGTAGTACAGCTCAACGATAACACTCTTTTGGAATATGAAATCAAAGTATTGAATAAGAATCCTACCTCCTTTGTTCAGCCTTCAGTGATCTATTCACAAGCTATGAGCTGTTTAAAAGCAGAGCATCCTTGAGAACTAAGAATAATTCACCACTGGAATTATTACAATTTATTTATTTATTTGGAAAAATAAAAATTAGAATTTTGGATGTTAAAGAGATAAATAATGAATAAACAAATAAAATTGTATTGAAACGTAGTATCTGAAGACAAATGACTCAACTGTTATTTGTGCCTAATAAATTAGTCACGAAGAAAGGATAAAATAGCCCTAGTTTAAGGTTTGGGGACTTTTGTTTGTTGGTTTGTTTGCTTTTATTATGATTTGTATCTTTCATTTTTAAAACTTGAAATAAGGGTAACTTTTTATTTCCTCTGTTTTGTTTCTCCTGTTCTATTTCATTCCATGGATGCTTGTCTGTGCATTGACACCCATTTTAGGGCCTTGCAACCCTTTAAAAGTGGGGTATCACACTGCAATTGTCTCTTTCAAATAAGAATTAATGTGCGCTTGTGTTTACAGGGGAACCAACAGGCGCTACAAGGAGAAGATGCTGCCATTCTGCTGCTCTGTGGTGCCGTCCCCCGTGTGAGGCTGAAGCCCCTCCAGGTTACAATTCCCTGCTAAATCTGCTACATGTCTGTCTGCCTGTACCAGTCTTGTTAAAGTATCCATTCTCTATGCAGTAACTTAGTAAAGACCTGTCTCATGCACAAAAATTCTCGCTTCAGGGCATAAGCATTCTCTCTCTTTCAATGCACATGCATAATCTTACAGCATTATAAAATGAAAAAGGAATGAGTAGATTTCAGTCTTTCTTACTTGAAATATGATATAACGTATAATAGAGTAAATAAACCTTTTGATTATGCTCTATTTTCTGCCAAATTTAATATTTTATAACACTTTATAAATTATTACTCCAATGTAATGGAGCCTTGAATCCATTATTCTCACATTTCTCTACGCTTTCTGTGCCAATAACCAGAATAAACCTTGTGCTGAATCATTCAAGTGCTGTATAGGTATTGTCAGGAGTTTTCATGATGGGACTTCAAGTCAGCCAAAGTTTAGAGCTGAAACTTCAAATTTTGTTTTTGAAGTGAGTGCTCTAAAGAACTGAAACTAATACCATTTTCACCAGTCCCACTTTCCTCTGGCCTCACTTTCCAAGCCATTGACTTTCCAGCAGTTTTCATCTGAATCAAATTGTACACAGTTCATTTTGGTTCCTTTACAATATTTCCTTCTTTCATCTCAAGATTTAAGTCTCTGCTCTTTTTGTCTTTCTCTTCCTGCCAGGCTTGTTTCACGTTTTCTTCCTCATTTAGACAAGGCAAATAGATTGACTTCTGCCCTGCTATCAGTCTCTGTACTTTAAATAGCTGTATACTCTATTCATAATATAGCCTATTAGCTAACAAATAAAACAGTTATAATAAAACATCCATCACAGTCTAGACTGAAGCAAATCTTACCTTTTTTCTTTGTAAATCTGACACAGACAAATTTTCATGCAGAAAATTCAGCCTTCTATTCTAAGTCCAATCTCATAAATCTGGTCTACTCTTCTATAATCCTAGATTTTCAAAGTTTTCAAAGTCACATCCAGTCCAGACTCTTAGGAAGAGAGCTAATTAATCTGAGAAGACAACAAAGCAGGAACAAAACAGAAAATTTGAAATCACTCATTTGTGCAACAATAGGGCTTTCAATACCCAGTGAAATTTATTTGCAAAAGATTATTCTAATGAAAAAAACATTACTAATATTGGCTTGTTTCTTGAGAAGATAAGTATACCTCCTTACCCACATTATAATACTTTTCAGATCACTAGGAACTTGTCTTGTTGCAATTACAGCAACTGCATGTTGGTTTTGTAGAATTTTTTTTCACATTAAGTTTTTTTTTAGCATAAAATAAGATAAAGCAGAAACTTTTAACTAGTTACATTTGAGATAAAAAAAATTATTGGCTACACCAGCAGTAAGAGCAAAGGTGGCAGGAATGTAGTTTATTGTTAACCAACCTATTTAAACTAGTGAGCTCCAGGACATTCCGGAGGAAATTCCTCTTAAACTTGACACTTACTTTACATGCAAAATGGAAGTTAAGGACTTGCATCAGTAGTTATATTTTAATCAACTTTTGCATGAAAATATACATGAATAATATATTAAATTTATAGCAACTCTGTATCTCAGTGGAATACTTTCTTCCTCATTGTTAATGAGAAAACAGAGGTGCAGTCCATGCAAGGCAGAAAGAATGAAAACACTCTATGACTTAAAATGGTGTCAAGCTATTCTTGGTAGAGCTAGTGATTCTGAGAACAAAAACACAACAGCCTTTCTTCTATTAAATTCAAACTGTGCTCTTCATTGTAAAGCAAGAAAGATACAGGTTCAAGCATTAAAGGTTTACTGCCATGAAAAGTTACACAGTGTACTGTTTTCTCTGTGACAGAAAAAAAGCTCCAGTACATCAGACCACAGTATATCAGAGCACAATGCATGAGTTGGTTGAGACACTGGTGAGTCACAGCACAAGGGTTTTGTCAGAACAGAAACTTCACAACAAAACTGTTCAATTAGTCAAGATGAACACAGAAATCTGCATAGTTTTCATAAGAATAAACATTATTGAATCTTCAGTCAAGATAGGCAAATAGTGAAAATATTTCTGGCAGTATTCAGATGACATTTTAAATGAATGCTCTGGTTACGTTACACTGGGGTGGTTTTTTCTGTCACCAAGATTTCTGTCACAAACAGGCAATGAAAGTGAAGTTCAACTCACAACAGTTTTTCCCTAAGTGAACCAAAGTAGTTAGCACATATGAATATTGAGCTAAGACATTGCACAGTTTTTCAAGTGTTGCAGGAAAACTATGTTGTAGATATTCTCACCCAAGAGACTCTCAGCTGTAAATAAGCACAATAAATAAGCAGTGTAAGAGGTATACAAGTTTATTTATAAATAGTTTAAATACTACTAAACTGAAAGCATTATCTATAAGCAAATCAAGGAGCTGAAGTAATTATGCAGTAAAGTTGTAAATGTTCAATATGAAGAAGGAAGCAACTGGGTATGTCATTGTTGCCACTTTTCCTGATTCCAGAATCTTACAGAAAAATATCAAATTTGAACAAATTTGGATTTCTTCACATTCCATGTTCCAGAAATGAATAGCTAGCCAATCTGCAATGATGACTTTACACAGATATTGAGCTTAGAACTTAGTGGTGATCTTTTAAAATAAACAGCTATATTAATAGTTGCAGCTGAACAAAACTTTCATAATGGCATTCTCAATTTTATCATGGAAGTGGCTCTCTAGAGGAGATAAAACTGATGTGATTCATCTCAGACTGATATAGGATCATCAGCTGCCCCATATATCACCTCATTTTTAAATTAAGATTCTCCAGCAAGACCTCATTCCTTAGTGTATATATCACTGACCTCTTTGTATATTCCCAAATCCAAGGTTTTGAGTTTTCAGAGTACCATAGCAACAAAGCTTTCCTACCTCATCCTTCTTGCACATCTACTGAGATTTAACCTCTCTTTCTATCTTTTTAACCAGTTATTACAAAACTAAAATAGAAAAGCTTTTTTATACATCCATTCTAACAATGGATACAGAAAAACACCTACAATATTTTTCCTGGCTTATTGATGAGATACTTGCTTCTAGATAAAATTCTGGACATCTGGAAGTATTTTTTTTGTTATAAGAGAACAGTGGAGTGACATTAAATAATGTGAAAGAGAAAGGATGAACAGAATATCCCCATGGTAATGTTCATATTTATTTGAACAGCAAATTAACTCGGTCCTTACATTTTTATTTGTTGACATGCTGGCCTGTACTAAAAGAATAAAAAAGGAAAAAGGGAAACCAGAATTTAATTGACATGTAGCCTTCATCATTCTGAACCTTTACCTGTCCATCCCTTTCTCTATTTAAGCTGTTTTAGATTTAAAGCATTTGAGGAGGGTATTTTCGTCATTTTAAGCATTTGCAGCAAACAGGAAGCAGAAACATAAATATTTGTATGGTTCTCAGGATACCATCTCAAAAGAATCAATAATGCAGAAATTTTATTTGAAGATTTCTATAAATAAAATCTATTTTTCTGCAATACTGTTTTACCTTGCTTATTATGTAGACTAGTTTCTTCCACAAATCTGTTTCCTATTACATTAATGGAATACGATACATGATTTGGAAAAGTAATAAGTTAAAACCAAAAAACCTAATAGAAATCTCTTTTCTCAGTCCAAAACTCTTCCAGTATGTGTCACAATTCAAAAAGGAGCAAATATAAATCTGGATAGTTTATCTGAAGCCTCATGAACAATAGACCAAACAAACTCAGTGTCAAGTCTAACCTGTCTTTATCTTGCTTTAAAAAAATGTAGACAGTGAGATAAATGGACTATAAATAACATTTTCTTTGGACTTTTATTTTCTTGAAAATTACAGTGAAAAATATTTCATTTTGTTGTCCTTCTAATATTGGCCGAATAAACAAGAGGCTGAATTCACAGAATAGGAGCAGAGTTGATCAGTCCTTTATGACATTGACAGCTGTGAACTTTTAACCCCACATGGGGATACTGGAGCCCAAGTCCAGTATTTTTTAACCAACAAGATGAATACATTTCTGGATGGGTCTTTCTCACTCTTGCTTAACATTTAAAGGGATATTAGAGACTGGAACACACATTTCTTTACCTGCCTTAAAATGGTTCTGAAAACTAAAGTAAGGAAATATTCTCAGTGGATCCATGCAAAGAGGAAGAGCTCTGGCAGAACACAGTGAGACCAAATAATCTTTTGTTTTGAAAGGTGGAAGGCTGAGCTGGGTCACCTGTGTGGTGAATGAGGTCCCTTGGAATGGACCTACTAGTTATATAAAGACCACCTCCCACAGTGGGAATTTGGAGAGGTAAAAAGTACCACAGCATAATTTCACAATTTCAATGACAGCCTCATTCTGGGGCATACATCTTGTGCTTGTGTTCTCCTATACAGTATTTATTACCTACCATCTCTCATTTTCATTTATATATTTTAATGCTTTATTAACTGATGTACAGTGTCTCTTGAGATAAGCTTTTAACCAATAAAATGGTGCCTTTAGGTAAAGAATAATGCAGGTGAGTGTATATGCCTATACTGGTTTTAGAAAGAAATGTGAATCATATTTGATTTTAAATTTAAAAAAAATATTTAAACAAGCAAGAATACAATTATGACAAGTTGCAATTTGCTGTGATTAGCAATGATCCTGCTCATCTGAAAAAACAGTGAGGACTTCTTAATGACTACAAGTCACCAGGGCAATGGCTTTATATTCCAGCTGAGATAGCATTTACAGAAGGGAATGTTGTCTTCTGCCATGCTGGAATCGTCTTCTACCGGCAGTTTCATAGAGATAAGAGTGACACCTAGTGAATCATTAACACTTCCAACATTTTTTCTGGGGATGAAAATGGTGGGGAAGGAACCCTTATTAATCTCTCAACCAACAGTTAGATAATCCTGTTAAAGATCTGACAAAATTTCAGCCTTAAATAGTTTAACAGTATTACATGACAAGATTAAATATTAAAGAATTATATTGTGTGCCTGGTGTGTCTAATTTTTTAATTTTGATAATGCATCTGGTAAAAGGGTCTAATAAATTACAAGGCTTCTCTGAGAAAATAAAAATTCTTCATTCCTTTTCACTAACATTATGATATAAAGAAAGTGCAAGGCCCAAATTAATTTCTTTTTTGCATGATTTTAATCTTATTCAACAATTTAAAAACAAATCCTTTGGGTCTTTACTAAACATTTAGGTTATCTTTATTTTCATGAAACTATAATCAACACATTCTTACCATGGAAGACAATGAAGGGGATATTTCAGTCCATCCTAGTTAGGGTAATTTAGAAATTATGAAATTATTCTTCGGTAGGGCTGACTGAAAAGTGACTGTAGTTCTTCCTCCATTTTAATAGACTATACAATGTTTCATGAGTCTAGAAGTCCTTTAAGGTTTAAATAAACACAAAGTGCCTTTGCTATTAGTCCAACATCATCAAAAAGTGCTGGCACTGAAATACTTTTAATGTAATTCAGTTTCTTTTACCTCTTTGCTGTTCAAAGAAAACGAGGAAACAAAAATCTATACGCAGCCCAGAATGGTGTCCTGTAGTTTCCATATCTACTGATTTTTAGCACTCAAAGATGGATGTATTTTATTGCAAGAATATATCTCTTTTTCCAAGGCAATAAAGTTGTCTAACAAGTCACAACAAAGAACAACATGGCTTTATTAATTCATGTTGTGAGGAAAGTAAATTTTCCAACTTTTTAAAACAAAAGGTATGCTTTAGTTGTAATTCTGTGAAGACTGTTACTCAAAAAATAGTACAGTTTTCAGAATAAAATACTACAGTCTTCTAGCAGTCTATGTATTCAGCTTATGATGATGTTGTAATTGCATGTCAAATTCAGCAAAAGCAGTAGATTTCCACAGTATACCAGATACCAGCAAGTCAGGACACTACTGTAAAGCACAACTTGCAATAAGGAGATAGTTTTGTGACACAAGTTAAAATTTATCTATCAGTACAGACTGATGTTTGTTATTTATATCAGTTAAAATCTGTGATTCAGTTATATTATAATTCATTATATGCTGATTTAGATAACCTCTCAGTGGAATTTTCAAGATCCATTGGGGTAAAAAATGCTGGTTAGATTTACATGAACTTTAGTAAAAACAAAGCAGAAAGCTTTTTCAGGAAACAATTTTGAGGATGCTGCATGTCCAGCCTAGTTGCATGTCCAGGCAATCTCAGATATCAGTGATAGCTCTCCTTTTGCCACTTTTTGAAGAGTGTGTATGTGCGAGGCGAGGACAGCAGTGTACCACTGACTTTTTTCCACCTCAAATACTGATAATACTCTGTCTTCAGAGTTACAAAATGAGAGGTTACAAAACCTCTTACCCCCAAAATAGAGAATGTTTTTGATTCTGTCCAGCATTAGTGAGGACTTCTTAATGACAGGAATTTAAAATTGCAGTTTCCAATTTCCAAAAGACTCTGTATTGTATATCCAGGTTTGCCCAGATCTGGAGCTGATCTTGAGTCTTTCCATGTGTATGCTGATTTACATAAATGTTATATCATAACATAGCCTCCAGCACGTTACAATGCTCCCTGCTTACAAAAGAACCCCAGCCTCACCAACGGAGAAAAAAGAGGTTGACAGTAAACTTACTTATACGTGTGCTGCTCAAAGGTATCACAGTAAAAACACCAGTTCAACTCATTCAGAAACTGAAAAAGAAACCACCCAAAAGAAATTTCCTAAGAAGTTCTTAATGTTGAAACCTTCAGAAACTTCTGAAATGTTATCACACAGCTGATACATATTTTTTTCAAAAGAGCAGATACTCAACACACCAAAAAATACCAAATACAATTGTTTTTCAACAGGTAGTCACTGACATTTTAACACTGGTATTCATCTAATTCTTCACTTTTTGTTTTCATGATGATACCTTTATTTAAGTGCCCACAGACTAGATCTCATAAAAATTTTGACATGTATTTTTTAGACTCCACTGTGCCTCACTTTGAAGAACGTGGCCCACAGCAGGACCAACACCCCACATAGTAATTGTTTGTAGACATATCTGCCCTCAGCCAAGCTCTGAGCACTGTAAGCTTTGACACAGCATTGTGCAAGCCCTGCTAACCTGCTTCTTCAACAGTCCTGCTTCCTGCCTCACCAGCAGAACTGGAGCATTTACACTTGTCCATGAGGTCTCTCACATGTTGCAGGTCTGGGAAGTGTTTGGCCCCTCGTGCTGGAATAGTCCCACTCCTAATAGTTAAGATATAATAGAAGCTATGCCTGAAATCCTGCACCATTCCAGTACTTGGGTAAGACAGAGGTAGACACTTCCATGCCCTGCAATTTTAGAACCCAAAATCTGTTCTTGAAGGTAGAGACAACTGTTATCTGAAATACCAAGCAGTACTCATAGTTTTATTTTTTAAAATTTACTTCTATATTCACAAATTCAATTGCATCTCTTATTCTTTGGGCTTCTAAGTATTCTTTCTACGTAATAATCTGACAGAAGTGGTTCTTCTCTTTGTGATTCTTGTCACATGAAGTATCTGATTTCTTCTAACAGTTTTGCAAATAGAAATTTGCCTTTTCAAGTATACCTAAATACACATGAGGAAAGATAAACACAAAATTTAAATTGTAATTTTGTGTGGGCTTACTATACTTCTCATTAAAGTAGTTTCAACATTTACTTATTCATATTCCCAGAATCCTTATAAGCTAAGTATTATAATCTGTTTATAGATGAAAAGCTTTGCTGCCATCAAACAAGATAACTACTCATCGAAAAAGTTTTACAGATTTATGAATATAATCTGGACATCTTGCCTTGGAGCCAGGGTTTTCCTAGTGTCAAAAGAAAAAAAAAAAAGAGAGAAATCTAGAAAGAATATATATGAATGCCTGGCAATATTTCCTCAGCTGTATTGCATATTGCTGAACAACAAAGTAAATCAGAGGATAAAAGTCTTTCTATGAAACTACAGGGGAGGTCCAGATGATCTCTCATTGTTTCTGTCTTCATTTACAAGAATTAGGAACATATCTGCAGAAATCACCACATTTTGTTGGGGACCTTATGTCCATGCTGTATTTCTTTCAGGATGCTTTGCTTTGAACTGTATCCAGCCTGGTCCCATGCACTGACTGTTCTCAGCAGCTGCTGTGCTTTAGATGTAATTTGGGAATGCACCTTCTGGCTTGTCTTGCCCAAATGAAATTGTTTGTCTGCTCTGAGTCATCCATGCAATAAGAACCAAAGCCCAGCAAATAGGAACAGCCAGGATATTTGCTTTATTGTGCTCCAGATTCTAGCAAAAATGCTGAAGAGGACAAATCGGTTTTATTTGTCGTGCCAGTTAGGCACTATATCCAGTGTGCTTTACAGCAGCCTGACCTTGGAATGGCAAGAGACTTTGGGAATTCCCTGCCTCCTCTCCACTGGCTACAAAAAAGACAGCTGCTGGATTTTGAGCACCAAATAGTGTGGATCTGCACTGTTATTTCCGAGCTCTACAGGACCTGCATTTTAATGTCTCCTTTCCACAGCAAAAGAAGCATCAACTTGGCCTTCAGACTGTATCCAGAAGGAATTATATAGGCAGTTATCAAATGCTGGTTAAAACAACTGTTACAAAAAAATGCAACCAAATCAAGCCAAATATTTAATTAACTTCTCCTATATTTGATAAATGTGTTGATTAAAAGAATTTGCTACCCTAACAAAAACGCCCAAAAAATGTAACACAAAAAATACAAAACACCCCAACCAAACCAAACCAAAACACACCAAAATGAATGAAACCAAAGCCCCAAACATACCCTCTACCCCAAACCACCATTTTAATCTCTAGTGATTTGTAGGGCTTGTAAAAAATTAAGAAATTATTTCAGGACAACTTCATTTTGAGATTTATTTCTGTTTTATTTTAAATGAATTTTAAAATAAGTTTTTATTGCTTTTATTTTTTTTATCTTGCCATTCCTGAAAATAAATACTTGAAATAGATATGTACATATGAATACATATTACTGGAAAATCATAACTTTATTTTTAAATACCATTACATTATAGATATAGAATACTACAGTATTATAAGTATTACTACAATATCTTAGAAAATATTAACAAAATAGAACCAATTTCTGCAAAATTTAGGTACCAAGCAGTAGCATTCTTAATTTGTATAGATCTTATTTCTCTTAATAGCACACCACATTCATGCCTAGATGTTCTATATTTCTACCATGCTTTAGATATGAAAGGTACTTTAAAAACTTCTAGAAATATAGATTGGGGAAATATTTGCTGATTCTCCTGACTACATCTGATCCGTCCTAGTCACAATGTGCAATGTGAAATGACTTTTATTGTGACAACCTCTGTTGTCCCAGACATCACAGAGCAAAGAATGCAAGAATTCAGGATTCAGAATGCCTCACAGCAAGCCATGCAAAAAAAAAAAAAAAATTAATCAATAGAAGCAAAAAAANNNAAAAAGAAAAAAAAAAAAAAAAAATAAAAAAAAAAAAAAAAAAAAAAAAAAAAAAAACCAAAAAAAACCCCAAAACAAAAACCATTAAAAATTAAAATTAAATTAAATCAAAAAGAACCCCAGAGTGTTAACACAAATTGTATACAGACAATGAAATATTTCTGTTAGGAAGGAGCAAACGAGAAGTCTATGAAGACATTGAAACAGCAAAGCGCTGTTCTGAGTGGAATATGCACAGTAACATCTGGTAGGTCTATGCACACACAAGACAAACAAAATACTTCTTCTTTGGTCCAATGATTAGGGGACTAAGGGATCTGTGGATTTTAATGCTGCACATGGTCAACCTGCTAGGAATGCACATGGGCATGCAATATGTAGGGAGAATAAGGAGCATGAGGTTTCCTCCAGCCATATTTGCTCCTCCAATCACCCTCATACCCTGATGAGATGCTATGATGAAGGGAGAAAGTGGGGTATTTTTTGTGACCATGTAAGAGAGAATTAGACAGTGGCATATTTATTTAGTACTTTCATTTCTCCTAGAACAAATAAGAGATAAACAACACAGACTGCAAAAAGAAAAGAGATCTCCTACATTTTATATTTTTTCTCTTTGCATAGACAAATAGTGCTGCTTCATCCTTGTTTAAGAAAACTAAGGAACTATAAACCAAGTAAGAACCTAGAATTCAACTCTTGGTATTTTTCCTTTGCTCATCTGGTATAAAATTGCAAAAGGAACAGGATGCTATTCTTATCTAGATCTTGGGCAGGGGTTCTTCACTCTATCACATGGTAATGGTCTACATTCTTTAATTTTATGCTGGGTAGTGGAATCCTTCTGAAGCCCTTTAGAAAAAGTAAAGACCTAAGGTGAAGGGTGACATAATCCAGCACAATAGTGATCTAACCAAGCTGAATAGAAAAAATAACAGCAAAGTATGTAGTATAACAAAAAACCAAAATAATCTCAGTGTTGGTCCTACAGTATTAACTCTTGTCTATAGAGTCTAAGTTAGGTGTCAACTCTGAGAAATCCTGTGCTATTAGTTTTGACAGGATCTTGTCCAACTCAGATTCTAGGAGTCTTACCTAACTCATGTAGAGAAAGTTCTGCTCTTTGGGGGTAGGCCTTGAAAGTGGTAAAAGAAAATGGATCTATCTTACCACTATTTATATAGCTCTTAAAATTTACTTGGGACTGTACAGTATGCTGTTATGACAGCCTCTGGCCAGGAAATCTTACAGTTAAACAGCATGAGCCTGAAACAATATGTTCAATTATGCAAATAAACACAGGGTGGCTCAAAGGGCCAGATGGTGTGAATCAGCCAAGTCTTACACACTGAAGTGGTACTCAGGAAATTTACAGGAGTTAAGAATCTTCCCCAAGACTGGCTCAGATGGCAGGCTTTGCAGAACATCTGCATTTACAGCTGTTTTGTGAGAAAGGGGTGAGAAGTCACTGGGACAATGCTGTCCAGGCACCCAAGGAAGAACAAAAGAAATCATTAAAGGCAGAGGAAACAGAGTTCACATAGTGGAGAGGAGAAGCTCATGTAGTGTGATTAGGTATGCAGTTACAGTGACACTTATTAACTTTAGATGAGCTAATACATCACAGATTTCTTGACAAGTGGTAGTCTATTTCAGAATGTTGTAGAAGAAAAACAATTTTAAGTTGTCATATTTCCTACAGTAGATTTTGTTTGGTTTGTTTCTCTGGAATGTAAACAAACTTTTATCTTCAAATGTTTGACAGCCGACATACCGCAAAGAAAATTAATAATAAAAGGGGCAAGCAACCCCAGACCTTTTTAAAAATTAAAACCAACACTTCTTCTTGCACATGTGGATTCTCTTTCTTTTTCTTTGTGGAGATGCTCCCTACTATGCACCACTACCTACTATGCACTAAAGCACCCCAGTAGTCAATATGGACACCCCCTGGGTGTGGGCCCCTCATTTTATCACCTGCACTGTTGGTCAGCTGGCTGGAATGATGCTTGTGGTGTCTGGCAGGGAGGAAGCCCCGCCTGGCCTAGACAGGTTCAAATGGTGGTGAGGCCACTTCTAGCAGCACCAAAGTTTGACCATTGCTGTGGACACTGCAAGGTCTCTCTCCAGTGCTAAAATAATCCAGCCTTCCTTTATAGCCCCTTTCCAAGTTGACTTTTTTCTTTATAGCTCCTTTTCAAGCTGACTTTTTTGTTTCCAAAAATGCTCAGTGATTCCTTAGTTACTTTTTGTTCTGTTTAGTGATTATCTTGCTCTACAGTGTAACCTGTTTGGGGCAAAAGCCCCATCACACAGTTTTGTATATTTCATTCACACACACTGATATTCCCTTGTTAGCACTGATATTCCCTATGCCAACACAATTTTTCCAAGCACAGGCTACACAAGGACTCTCCCAGACCCTGACCAGGAAAACATCTTGGGACAGTTCATAGTCACCTGAATATAAGCTCCAAATGCAAGGCAGGAGCAAAAGGACTCAGTTAAATCTTGAATTTATAAATAGTTACTATGGAAACATGAAGAAGCTATTTTGCTTTTGGAGTAGTCCAGAAATCTGTGTTCAGCTCTACACTGCATTCCAAATTCAAGAAAAGTGGTGGAAAAACCATTGGGTGTTCAAATCTTAAAGACAAGAACGACAATTGCATTTAAATGCATTACCTGAAGGTAGAGACATCTGGAATTGCTTAGAGAAGACTGATCTCAAAGTTTGCAGATGTGTACAAAGGAAAAAGAAATTCTAGGAAATAAAGACTTCAGTAACAGGGAGCTGAAGCTAGACAAGTTGAGATTGGAGAAAAGGTAAATATTTCAGGTGAGTTTCACAATCCTTGCTGTTTAATCAGTTTAAGTCTAAATAACTGACTTTGTCTTATATTATCCAATTTAAGCATCAAAGTAAAACAATACCCTGAGAACTAAAAAACCCACACAAACTCCAAAACACTGCATATAAAATTGCATTCCATTTTTTTTTAAATTTTGAGCATAAAAATTGGTAGTGTATATTTATATACATATCTATATATATATACACACAGATATATAGATATATATAAATTTTCCATGATACAAATATATGCCCATAGTAGCTTAAATCACAGAAATAAAATTATTACCTTGTTATATGCAAGTTCAGATGTTACAGTTACAAGAGCTGGATGGAAAATGAAAATAAATTCTGCTGTGATAATATAATACAAAAAAAAAATCCCACTTAAAAAAAGTTAAACTTCAGTGCCTCCTTTTTCTTATTAAATGTGAAAGCTATTGTACTCAGCAACATGTCATCCACAGACCTTAGAAAAGGAATTGTTGTTAATTAGGAATATAGCTGCTGAATAGAAGTGCAATTACTTTAAGCCTCCCACAAAAAATCCCTGTAACTGAAAAAAATTAAAAGTTAAAAGAAGCTCAGAAGAAAATATAAAGAATTGATAAATAATTGGCATATGGGCAGATTCAATTAAAACTATATTAATATTAAAGAACTGGAATGCCTAGATTAATGTCACTCAATAGACAGCAAATGGAGGCGGCACTAAATACCTGTAGGCAGCAAAAAAGTAGTGGGAGGAAGAGAAGTGCTCGCTTTTTGTTCTGAAATCAGCTCACTGAAGAACCTGGCTACAGGCCTAGCTGCTATCAAACCTTCATACCTTTTCAAGATCAAGGAAGATTACCCACCTTCCTGAAAGATTAAAGTTTCAGTGTTGGAGATGTAGGGTTTTTTAAATTTTAAATATTACTTTGATTAGCTTTCCACTTATTTTTCTCAATTAACTCATGAAATGATCTTCATACATTATTTTCATTTGTGGAGAATTGAGTTCTTTCTAACAGGCGATTGATGTGAACAAGGAGTGCTGAGGCTCCTTAAGTGAAGTGCTGCTATGGGAAGCAGGCTGTGAAAGGGAGTAGCCATCCTCTTACTCTGCTGATTAAAGGACATGATTCTACTGAATATAGCGATGGGAATTCCACTTGTTCAAATCAGTAAGTGTATGTTTGCTCAGACTCTTCACCCTTTGGACATTTTCTTGCTTTCACAGCACAGGAGTTTAATCTTCTACTCTTCCATTCAACACAAGGAAGACAAACTGTGAAATATTTGCTCTGATGAAATCAGTCATTTCCCAGCCCACTTTGTACTAGTGATAACTAAAAGTCTACCTTTGTCCCTAGCATGAGCAGGGAAGAGGATTAAAAATAATTTTAAAAACCAAACAAGCAAAGAAACAAATTGAAGTTTAAAACGTGGAGTTAAAAACAGCACTATAATTTAATAATGGTTGTATTCCTTTTTTAGTCAATATTTAGGCCACAATAAAGATCAATGACAGATACTCATTAAGTACTCATAGAACAGAAACTGCTTGGCTATGGAGTGGAAGAAGAGGAATAAAAATGCATTGTGACTGAAGGAAAGCTTAAGTCCTCTCTGCCAGCCACACTATTAGTCAGCATATCTCAGAAGTCATAACACCTAGAGGAGGACCTCTATGCTAGTATTTTATTTCAATTTTCTCAGGAACCTCTTTAGAATTCCACTCTTTAATGAATATGTTCCCAGATAACTCTGATTTTCAGCTCATAAGAAGTCCTTTCTGATGCATGTAATAGTTTCACCAAATTTTCAGTCTGTGCAACAAAAAGTTCTACAGAGTTATGAAATGATTTTAAAATCACGTGGAAGCTGGGAACAGGAACAAACATTATGAACTCTAAAGTCTTACTTTTAAGACTCAATTTTTGTGTGCAAATCCAGAACTTGTTTGAGAACATCACTGTGTATCTGGTTCTTTTCCACGAGGAGAAATTACTTTCTCTTTTGTGGACACAGGCCCAAATTTGTTCACAATTGGGTATAAAAATCAACCAGGGATCAATTTGAAAATTTATTCTGAAATGCGGATAAAAACTGGGAGGGGGATGTGCAGGAAGGTGTAGAAGAGGTACCTTTGGTCATGTGAGGAGAGGTAAAAACCAGAGGTCTTCTGTTCACTCTCCAAGCTTGGCAGGTGGAGTTTATCCCTCTGGGTGTCTGTCCATCTGTCTGTCTCTCCCTCAGTAGTGGATGGTGTCTAACAGAGTGCCCAAGCTGGGATAGCCTGCTGTCAGCAAGTCCTTGGTAGTGTAGATAAAGTGCCACGTGAGTGGCTGCTTAATTAGCCAGGCAAAAGGAAGAGATTCACAGCTACCTGCCTGGAAAGGCAATGCTTGCTTACTTTGACAAAAATACTGCAACAAGTTAAACACACAGGAGAGAAAATGAGTGTGCCTCAAGAACAATATTGGCATTACAGATACCAACAAGCAGATTTGGAAAGAAGCTGAAGATGAGACAAGCTTCCCAATAACCTTCAGAGAAGTATCCCTGCTCCAAAATATCTACTCTTCTCGAGGTGATGCTTGCCATATTTATGTGTGGGACTACATGAAGCCTCTGACAATGGCAAACCAGAGAAGATGCTGTCTAGTAGACCTATGAGTCCTATACAGAATGCTTTTAACAAAGGACTTTGATAGTGAATATAATGGGGGACTTGATAGAATTAATTTTTTTTAGACTGTATATTAGTACCAAATTTAAGTTTGGGAAATGCATTTGCTTATTACATTAAAAGTACAGCTGGATAAAGAGGTTGTGGGGGTCATCCACTGGGTATATCAGAGTATACAAATGTATTGGATACATTGGAGTAATCCAGTTTTCAAGATGGATTTCTAATCAAATAAAATTTCTTCAGTTGGAAAAATGTTGGTCCTTTAAATTTCATATTAATCTCCACTTTTAATGTGTGGTTTTTCCATCTTGTCTGTCCTTCGTGACTTGGTTACAACACACTTCTCTAGACTTTGCCAAAATGAACTGTTAATCAGTTTCTTTCTGGTTTTTTTTTTTTTTTTTTTTTGGCATGCATCCCTTCAGGTCAAAGATTAAACTTACTGAAATCTTATGGAGGTATGAGTTGTTGGAAGAACCAGTTTTGCCATGCAGCAAGGACCTTAAAATCTGACATAGATAGGAGTCAGTATAGTTGTACAAATATAAATTGTATGCCATTTTATTTTAATTGTTAAAAGTAAATTAACGTAAAAAGATTAGATTTAATATAACATTTTGGTGACTGTGACACAAATTATCAAAAGTAGGGATAGTGTATTCTGTTATGAAAATGAAGGGGTAACATCAGAGAAGAGTGATATGGCTTTAGGTGCTGCCTGTTAAAAAAAATAATAATGTGTTAAATAGGATTTCTGAAAATCAAATTATGAGGCTTTCAAGTTAGGCAGTTTTCCAGAGGTGCAAAAAATAATGTCCCTCTTTATACCAAAGTAATCAGCTTTTGCACTTACAGAGAGTCCATTTCCTGGCTCTTGTAGGAAAGAGTTGTTTTGCCTCTCAATTCAGCTAATTACTTTAAAGGAATAGATTAGCATAAAATAATCATTCTAATGCCTATGAGTTTGCTTGAGCTTTGGTAGACATGCAAACTATCCATTAATAGGGAGTAAAATATATCATCATAGCATTAAAAGTTATTTTTGACATCTCTGAAATAATAAAACAATGGTAGCAATGTAAAACTGTTTGAGGTCCTGATGAAATTTAGGTATAATTTCAAATAGATAGCTAAGAATTGAAGATGATAATCTCTCATAGTCAAAGGTTAGATATAATAAGGTATTAGCGTCTCTGCATACTGGCATGGCAATGCCTCTGAGCAGAATCCTGATCCCTGAATTAAGTGTCCAGGACACTTTGCATTCAGGGGAGGTTGATTCTAGAAAATGGTGGTCCACAAATCTCATACACTGAGAGGGAAGCCTCTGAAAGTAAAGCACTGGGAAATGCCAACTGTGGCTGAAATCTCACCTTTCACAACTGAGGCAGAACTAAAGCAAAATGGTAATTCCTGATGGGGATCCTAAGCTTTGCTTTCCCACCTCACATTTTCATTATTTACTCTTCAGGGCTGTCTCAACCAGAAACAGGGGTAGAAAGCAATTGTTTGAAATGGATGCTCTTCTTGTTTCCTTTCAGCTATTTGCAAGTTAGCATACAGTCTGAGGATCCAAACCCAAGGCAGAAAAATAACACTTTCCTTCTATCTGGCTTAGACACCATCTTGGAGATAATCAACATTTTGCTGGACAAGGCCCACAGCAACTAGACCTAACTTGAATGCCAATGCTGTTTTGAGCTGGAGATCCAACTAGATGGCTTCTGCAGGTCCTTTTCAACCTAAATTACCATTTGATTCTATGACCCTGGGAAAGAACAGCCCATAGAATATCCCTCAAGTAGGGATCTGTGTAGATGCTCTGGAATAGCTTATTTCAGTTCTACTCAAAGTGAGTCAAGTTAATGTTCTAGGTCAATCATTTTTGTAGCAAAAAAAAAAAAAAAAAAGATTTCAGGGGTAATCTGAGGCTTCTCAAAAGGGTAAGGGTAGGTGATGCCATCTGAGGAATGGCAAGCTCTCTGTACCCAGGAAACATCTTAGCAATTGGAGTCTGCAGATTTGGGGGTGGAGAAGTGAAGGTAATGACTTTGCTCTTGGAAGGGGCTTCTCTCACTTCTCCCAGAGCTGCTGCCAGGGTACATATGCCAACTGCTCCCCCAGCTGTGGTAACAGCTTGGTTTTCCAGGACCCCAAATATCAGCTGGTGACATTAAAATTAAGTCCACCACTAAAATCAGCTTAAGATCTCTTTTCCTTTATTGACCATGGGTCAAGATAAAGAAAGTGTGTAAATTCACTCACCAAAACACAGAGGGAAAGGATGCCTATAAGACCAGAATCTAAGTTGTCCTACAAAGGAAGTTGAATTTAGGAAAGTAGAGAAGTACATGCTCATTTTACTCTGTTCTAATATAATTTGATCTAAACTCTGTGAAAATGAGGCAAAGCAAGACTTCTTCTCCAGGGTGGGTTGTGTTGACACCTTCCCTCTGGGTCATCTAACCTTGCTCTGAGACCCCTGTCTGAGAATAAATTCTGTGAGGACTACAACATTATTTTTTCAGGTCTGAGCCCAATTCCTTTGACTGCAGCCTAAGTCCTAAGCTCTCTCACCTCAAGCTTCTAGAGTAGGGGATCAAATCCAGTTTTTCAGTTCAAATGAAAAACTTCTCAGGGCTGAGAGCAAGCAATAGGATGGCTACTGTGTCCATGAGCTCTACTCCCAATGCAGAGCCTGCACTGAGTCTGCTTGCTGTGCACTGTTCTGTCTGTTTTTGTCTCATGTGGACACAAATACCAATACCTATGCAGAATTTGCAAAACCCTGAATATACACCTCCAGCATAAAATACTGTGCTCTCTAAAGGGCAGTCTTTTGTCCCTCAAATCATCCTTTTGAAGGGGATGCTGAAAACTACCTCCGAAGTCTCAAAATAGGCATGGTCAAGACACAAAAGGGTTCTGTGGTTAAGAGCCCTTTTATAGCTTATCCAAAATTCAGACTGAAATGTCAAGGGGAATGTAACATATAATTATTCCAGAAAGACAATAACAATGATGGCATAAAAGCTCTAAATACTCACAGTGTCTTTCTTATTTATATATCTGCCGTGGTCACCTACTCTTTCAAGATGAGCACAACTCTGAACTGCAGCTTTTAGTGGCTTAGTGAAAATGGAGATTTTGGTGGTCTGGGTCACAGGTGCTCTACTAATAACTTAGAGTTGGAACTAGCACTTTTTAAAATCACTCTAATGACATTTTAAACTTTTTGTTCTTCTTTGCAATAGTTTGATGATGCTTTCCTAAGTGTTTCTGAAAGACTAAGGTCCAATAAAAGTAGATTCAAAGGATTTTTAGCTTTAAATAGCTTTTGTAGATTCTCCCTCATTAGTCCATCCAGATTTGTAATGGTTCGTGACATTAACTTTGCATCCCTTGGGTTTGTTTCTTCTTATGCATTCTAATATTTGCTTAGCTTGTACAAATAACTCTGTTATTTGCCTTGAAAATTCCTCATGCTAAATGAAATTGGCCTGCTGATTCTTTATTTCACATTAAAAGCTTTTGAAGGATTTATGATCTGGGCTAACAAAAGTGAAAAATTTAACATAAAAGTAGTCCCAAACCTTTCCAGAAGTTAGGGAAACTTGTTCACATTTTGAGGGGTTTTTTTTGTCATTTATGTACCTTGCAGAGTTTTCTTTTAGGAAAGAGTCACAAGCAGACACACAAAGGAAATGGTTCTGTCACTGAATTTGACGAGCTTATTAATTCAGGAAAAAATAGAAACAGGAAAAAGTCTTGTAAGACATGCAGGAAAATCTGCTTGACAAAGTTATTTTTTGTTTACTCTTTTTAAGCATAAAATATCAGAAAATTAGGTGCTTCATAGACTCTCGAGCTTGTGAAATTTAGCATGTCTTTATGATAACTTTGCTTACTCTATTTATTTTATTCCGGACACAAAAGCCTGTTCCTTGCAGACTCAGTGCTCAGAAATCTGTTTCAACTATGTATTTGCTTGCAGAATGTATATTCTGTAGCATCAGAAGTTATTCAGAAGACAAATTTTGAAGTTCTAGAAACAAAAAGACAAAGATTATGAGAACATAATCAGTACTTTAAAAGTACTGCTTTTTTGACTATTTTTTTTCTTTCTCTGGTCAATTTTGGTTTTTGCTTAATCTGTATTCTGATGTGGCTTACCATCCAAGCCCTGAGGCCATGATTAGACCTGATTGCTCCTACCCAGGCCTTGCAGTCCCTGAACATTACCATCAGCTGAGAGATAGCCAGACTGGCACAAAGGAGAAATGTAACCAGTTACAAAGGTCATGAAACCAGCACCTTATTGTAAACACTCTTTTTTATCCTTTACACTTATTGAAGATCTTTTAGTTTGACTGCTCTCCATCACTTTATATTATCACCAAAATTGACACTCATAAATGACAGCTACATAGAAGGAAAAAGTGTAGTGTCATAAAAGATACTACTGAATAATGAAAATATAAGTTTTTACTAACTGATGACTAGAAATACAAATATAGCTTTTTTGTTTCTTTATTTTACATTTATCAAAGTGTTTTCTATGGTTCTGAGGACAGAAAAAGAGGGCAGCACAAACAGATGCCAGGAAGAGATTTATGTGATGCAATTATTTCTAAAATAGCTGTGGCTGAAATGGAGTAACAACAGGCTGGTTTTACTGTAAAGAAAATGAAGACAACCCAAAAATGAAACAAGGGTCTTTGGTGTCTGACCAAAGCTTAAGGGCTTTGTTATTTTTTTCTTGGGCTTTGCTTCTGCTTTTCATTCTAAAATAATGTTTCTTTTGCTGTGGTTTTTTGGTTTTTTTTTTTTTTCTTTTTTTAAGATATCTGGTTCCATTTTTTTGTCCATCCCTCACTGATCAGCCTTTATTGATCATTCAGGATGCTGTTGTTTAGCCCCCTCTCCCACTGGATATGTGAATTATTTGAGTCTCAATAAAGTCCAATCACTGATTCTGTCTTTGGACTTCTAAATATGATGTCTTGAAGGAGGCTCTGTTTAACATCAGTCTTGAGGACTAGGAATGTCTAATCTGACTGCCAAGGTCCTAGGACTAATGCTTCTCTTCCAGACATATATCCTGAGGACACTCATTTTCCAGAAGTCCAGGCATGTAATTACTATGATTTACAATAAACTCTCCAAGGATACAGAGTAATTGAAGCCCATGAAAGCCAAGGGTCTCAACGATTCTACTACTGTTTTTACAATTATAGCCAGAACAAAAATACAGAGGAGAAAAACTACACACCTTCCCCTTTTTTATATTCCTCACTATCAGAATTGTATGAGGCTTTGTCAAGAGGTCTTCCAAGATGTATGGGATCAGTCTTCTTAGTTTTGTCTTGCCTTCTCCTTATTTGCCCTTCTTGTTATCAGTGGCCTTATAGTCTCTCTGAAACAGCTCATGAAACCTCTTTCCTTTCATGTCAGTTTTTCAGATGAGTTTGATCGTTTCAAACAGCTGATCAAAATGTATAATTGCTTAATCTTCACCAACTCCTTTTCCACATTGACTGTATAACCTTTGCAGACCTACTGAAAAATGCATGAATGAATCTCAGCAGTTCACCCATCTGATTCTGATTTATCCACGTGAAATAAACATGCTATCCTGCACCACAGTCCCAGGTGGAGCATACTGGGAAAGTAGTTAAACCTTTGAGGACAGATAGAAAACAGATCAAGGTCAGCAAGATAAATGTCAATGTTATGCTAAAAGGTTAATTCAAATATAAATTAGCACACATTGCATTAGAAAAATACAAAACCTCCCTTTCTCTCTATACATTGCAGGAGTGAACAAAAAAAAAAAACTTCTGCAGTGGTCAAGATTGCTGCTTGCTGGTGATGATTAATGAAACATGCGCTGAAGCCTATTACAACAACAAATATTTAATATACCATAATGAAAGTTAAAAAACATGAGAAAAAATAGTTTGGAAGGGATAAAGAGAGAAACATTCTAATTCAGGCTGCTATCACACTTGAATTTACTACTTATCTTGACTGAAATCCTCCAGTGCAGTTACATTGAAGCCCAAGTCTTTTAATGAATAAATTACCCACTGACCATCGGTTGAGAAAAGTTGATTTCTCCCTAGTGAACAAACCATTGATTTTTCTAGATATGTTTTGGGGTTATGAATCTTTTTTGTAGGGTTTTTTTTTGTTTTTTTAATATCCTGGCTCCACAGAAGAAAATAAGAATTTTACGAATATCTCTACAGCACATTGGGCTTCTCATCAAAATTTCAGAAATTTAGTGGGAAAAGAACTGATATTTTGGAAAATGGAGAAAGTTACATTACCCAGTTGGTCTCAGATGGCTCTCAGCTTGCAAGAGAGATAAAACGTATTCCTCTTTCTTTGTCACGTAAGTAAGAGCAGTTACACAGAGTAGTTTTCCAGGCTTAGTAGTTGCTATGAAGGAGAACTGGGATACCCCGTTCCCTAAGGGTGGAAAGCATTCCTTCCTCTGAGCCACCTAGGAATGTGCATGAGGGGCCATGGACCTATGTTGTGATCACAATATGGGTGAAGTCCAGCCTATGGTGAGCTGCTACAAAAGAAAGAGGAAAGGTGGGCAAGAGAAGGCAGTTGCTTATGGGTGGTTTTGGCATAGCTTGTCAAAATAAAGCAGTGCTTCTTTTAAAAATCACTTTGAGGGTCTCTCCATAGGATTCTGATCTTTACAGTACTATAGATCTGAATAGTAGTTTAGTAAAAAATATGAGATATTTGGTATACTTATCTCAGATTTAACAGAAAAAATGTTATTCATCACACATAAACACAGTAAAAAAAACCTCTTTGAAATCAAGATTAGCCACTACTTTGCAAAAAAAGTTATAGACCTTTAGGTGAATTTCCAAATGAATTTCTAAAGATTCTGGTTTTTGTTTTTGTTTTTTTTTTTCTTAATAATTAGTTAAGAAAACAATACATTGAAAGATCCCAGAGGAAAAAAAGGGAGCAGTTAACTTTCACCTGCTGCTTTGGTGCAATTTTATTGTCATATTTAGCCATCACATAGGACTAACGGAGCTATGCCAGTCATAAAACCAATGTAAGAAATAAGCGAAATTATAAGGACCCACCTGGAAAAGGTCTTGTTCCTTTAAGGAAAAACAGACTTTAAGTGTGACTTTAGTTGAGGTTAACTAGAGTTGGCACTCAGCATTTTGAAATACTAAAGAAGAACAGAGAAATCTAAAAACTGGATTTTAACTTTGAAAACTTTTTGTTTCAGCAGTAGAATCATCTCTTTTGCTTTTTAATAGGAATTTTTTTGATGTCTTACTATGACTTTGATGTATTGCATTGCATGTTGTATTGCATGGCTTTGATTTCAGGCACAGGTAAATAAAAAAGAATAGCAGAGAGCACTAATTTATTGATGTATTTTTTTTCCGAAAATCATACTTTGATGCAAAGAAGTAATGGAATTAACAGGCCTAAAAATAATATTTTATGACAGAGGCCAATGTCTGGCAACTCAGTAATTTTTTTTACCTTCCTTATCAAGCAGAGGCTCAGGAAAGGATTACTACTCACAAGTTTTCTGGTTGCCTTTGATGCTTATGCTCTTAGCTCTCTAGTCTTGTAAAATATGACCAAAAATATAGGAAGAATTATTTTCCATTGATGTTCATAAAACAGTAACCATTAGTGTTGTACAGTATGTATTCCAGGTGGTCCTGTATTTATTAAAAGTTAAAGATGACATAATACTTCTTATCTGAAATGCCTAAGGAGGAATGTAAGAATGTGGGTAAAATACAGAAGAACCATTCATAAGTGACTGGGTGAGGACACTGAGAAGAAAGACTGTGTTGTAGAAAAACATGAAGAGAAAAAATAAAAGGGAACAGAGATTGTATTTCTTCAGCAGAATTTGTTTAGGATATTGTCCTGAAGAACTGCAGATAGCATACAATTGAATACCAGAAGGAAACAGAAAATCCATGAAGAACATTGGTATCAGTGTGGCAGATTTTCAACACTCTAGAAACTGATGCTCTGGAAGTTGAGTTTAGGAGGGTTTCTCATCAGAAGAGCAAGTAATTCCACAGGTTTAGAAATGTGTTCTAATTTTCAGTGGATTTTTAATGATTTTTTTGAAATAAAAATATGGTTTCAATCTATTAATCCCCAATAAGGCTTTAGAAAATGTTCATGAGGGTAATAAGAAATTATCTTCTTCCCTAAAACAAACCTAATACATGGTTGTATTTTGAATCTCTAAATCTTAAACAGTTATTTTGCATATAATCTATATGCTGCCCAGGTATCCTTATAACTGTTCTCTTCAAGAGAGGGAAGCCCATCAACCTTTATAATAAGCTAGTGCTGCCACCTATAGCAAAAGGAACTTTGTCTTTTAGCCTACATCAAGCACAGTGCATATTGAATTATATTAGAAAGAAAAGAACTTACAGAATTACAACTGGGATATAGAAAATGGATGGCAATTCACTGAAAATTGTGAATGAAATCTGTGCGCAACAAAAGCAATTATTTTTATACACTTCTATTTATCAATTAATTTCCTAGTTGTGTCACAAAAGTAATAGTTGGCAAATTCATATAGATTGCATTCCTCAAAGCAGTCTTTTTTTCATCCTATCTGATCCCAACCTGATCATCATGATAATGTCAAAAATATATCTAAAATTGAGCTACACCTTACTTTTTCAACTACATATTTTAGATGTTCTCTTGTAAGCTATCTGGATCTGAGTTCAGGAAACTAAATGTTTTCCATGTTTCACATATTCTTATTTACACACAAATGGCTTCTGTCCTGGTCAGTTCTTCAAATTGGCTGGCACCAACCAGTAGTAGATTTAAAGTGTTTTTTTAGAAAACCATCCTTGCTTACATTCTATCCCTGAAGATCCCAAGTGTCTGAGCTACAGGACAGTCCTGTTGATAATTGTTTGAAAAACAAAACAAGCTAACAGGTAGCCAGTTGTCAAAAGCAATTGGCAACTATTAAAACACACTGACATTGAATTCTGCCCTGTTTCTGGGAACTTCAGAGATTTTAGTGATTCTTTAAAATGTAAATTTGTAGAGAAAATGCAACAGCAACATCAGGAGGTAGACGTTTTCTTGGCATAAGCCAAACTACCATCCTTAGCAATGAGTCATGGCATAGTTTCTCACCTGCTTTTTTAACTTATCACATGATGCCACAATTTATTGGTTGGACATTTCTTTCAGAGATGCAGCTTCTCTTCACATAAAGAAGCAGAAAAAGAAGGATCACAGCTCATATTGATGCCCCAGTAGCTATAGCTAATGCCAGTGAGAAGATTAAGAAATAGCATTTACTACTGCAGAATCGTCATAGGGAGCACGGGCTAGAGTTGGAAGGAATCAGTCTCCAATGCAATAAGAACATATATATGTGCTTGATAGGTGAGATGCAAATGGCAAGTCCTGAGTTCCATAACATTATTTCACACTAGGTTCACTGTGGCCTTAGTCTGTGATTTCACAAAATTACCGCCAGCAATATTACCTTGATGCTTTTCTGTTCTGCTTCTTTGTCTTTGCCCTTCCTTTCTTGTTCCCATTCCTTAGACCCATCTCAGTCTGCCCAAGTGTTTGCATGATCATACTCTTGAACAAAGACAAAAAACCTTGAAACAAAAATAAGTCTTAAAAAAATAATTAATTTTCTAAAAGCAGGTGCACTTTAAACTGCAACTGTTATGGAATACTTTGTCTTTCAAAATCCTGGCCTTACTTAGCTGTGATTTTCTATAATAATTTCATAAGACTGTAGACATTCTGAATTTTTACAATGCATTCTGAGCCATCACGTTGTCCTAGCACAAGGTTCTCATAGAACTATTCATTCTAAAAACAGCATAGTTAGTAACAAAATCCAGCCTATATCCACACCATAAACCCGAAACTATAGTTTGCAAATTGTTTGTACAAAAACATTTATTATACAGTTCTTCTCACAAATTGAAAAGATAAGTAAAATGAGACAACAGACCTTGTTCAACAAGATCTTTCAGCAGACGTCCAATTTAAAGCTTATGAACAATGCCAAAGCCAAAGCACCTGCTTATGTGCTTAAGGATATTTTGTTCAATCTTCTGCAGTACTGAGAATGAAGTAAGTGAAGGGTGCCATAGCAACAGTAACTCAGCTCAAATTCACAGCACTTTTCCATGTTTAATGCAGGTCTCTATGTTCATTTTGCAAATAAATTTGTAAGAGATTGACAGAGTCTCTTAATCAATATATTCATGAATAGTGTTCCCCAACAGTCCTGAGTCCGCAGTGTGGAAATAGCAGATCCTAGTCATTCCAGTGGCTTCATGCATTCATCTTAAAGCAAGATAATAAAGAAGGGTTTTACTCCAAGTAAGCAAGGTACATCAGCTCACCAGTAACTGCCGTATTAAGAGGATTTCAAGTTTGTCACCAGTTATAAGAAGAAATATCACAGAATATTCCTTGGAAATTTGCAAATTCTGGGAAGGCAAAATGCTCAGTGTATCTTTTGACAGTGACTGAAAGAGAACCATGCCTGTATATCATTACTGTAATTTTGTCTATATTTGTGTGGAAATAGAAAGGCTTTTAGCTCGTACACTTGTTCACTACAACATTCTTGTAACTCTTGAAGACAGTAAAAGATACTTTTACTTTACTCTCTTTTGGTAAAAGAACAGAAGCAAAGAGTTTATATTTGATATGCATTGCTGGTGTTCTACTGAACCTAAATTATCCCTCTATGAACAGAAAGGGGTGGAAAACTTAAGTCCACCCATACATAAGTGTCTCAGATGGGATGACATCTTTTATCTGTTCCTCTGCACTTACTGTGGAAGAAAACTAGATGACCACCTAAAAATAGATTACTAAATTTTAAGCCTAGGCAAAACACACAGACATCAAATTTGGCATTACTTTGGTCATTATTTAGCCTTTACAATGGTATCATTATACTTGTGCAGAGAAAGCCTTTGACGTCTCAAAGACTTGTGCACATGGTAACGTCCACATAAATCACATTTTTATTTGTGGCATTTTCTTAAATACACTGGAAACAGTATTTTTGTAGGTATTCCATGCCTATGGATGTAGATTTTTGCTTAGATAGGCTATTGAATAGAAAAAATTCAATCTAAGCTAACAAGAATGTCTTACTAAATAAGCAGTAAGGATGATGAGGTATATAGCTTAGTCTTCATGAACAAAAAAACTAACAATGCATCTGTGTGAAATTAGATGGTGTTTATCTCTGAACAACTGAATGTTTTGAAGGCATGAAAACAACACTACAACTTTTGAGTAAATTAATGGAGGAAAGCTATCATAATACCTTTATTTTTGTTTCCTTTTCCACTTCAACCAATGTGTTATTTTCAAGATCTTTCTGTTTCCTCTTAAAGCAGTTATTCACACAATTGCGTAAGAAATAGAGGTGAAAAGGTGTTAATTAACTAACAATGAATTGTGAAGTTCAAATAAGAATGGCATTCTATTGGAGGGAAAAGGGAGGGGGGGAAAGGCAGCTACATTCAGCTGAATGTAGCTAAACCCAGACCTGCAGAGATCTGTGTGCCTGCTTACCTACTGATATGTGGGAGTACTTTGACTGTCCATGTGGGTTGAGTAAGCACACAAGTAGCTATTCATTGCTTCAGAGCCTTGAGGTGCGCCTTTGTTCAATATTTACAAGTGCTGATCGCTCCTCAGGGGGCCTGGCACCACTCAAGTCTTCCAAATCTATCTGAAATGCCATGTAGAAGTAGGTAGGAAGGATTGTATTTGAGAAGAGCTGAAATTTAGTTTTTTTCTTCTGCATAAGTATCAGACAATTATTTACGCCACATTTCATGAAACACACATTGCCATGCCATTTCCATTTCCGCTGGAGCAGTATTTTCTTCTGAAGTCCCCTCCCCTCGTTCCTTACAGCTGATTTCATTGCAGTTTTGGAAACGCACTAGTTAACATCTTGTTAAAATGAAGCAGAAACTCAAAATCAGTCAATCTTAACACTAATTTAGCAAGTGTTGCCCTTCACCATGAAACAGATAAGTGACTTGGAAAAATGCCTGCTTGTATGTATTACCATGGGTCTTCTCTTGCAAAACCTGGGAGTTTTTGTTTAGGACTACCAGTGGCCAGCATTAATCCTTTCACAAAGTATTTTCACTGTGTGCCAAGATGTGGGATTTCTATCTCTCCTAGGCTCTTTTATTCTTGCCAGGGGTTTGACAGTGTTTATGTGAAGATGTAACATGGAATGACATAAATTAGTCTGCATTCTAAGACTGGAGACATGAATTGTGATTAATCTGTGTCAGAGATTAAGTTTACAAAAAAAGGTACATACGTTAAACACACTACTGTGTCCCTGTGTGGACTGATTAAGAATATGTTTCCACTCCTGGTTTGACCTTAAAAAAAAAAAAAAAAAATTCTGACCTGAGGCATCATCTACCCAAATGAGGCACCCAAACCTAAAACTTAATAGTCCATAAGTCCTTGACTACTCTAAGAAGACACACATTCAATTTTATACGAGCTGATATTCCCTCTCCATTCACCTCATAATGGATATGCCAGTATCTTAGGCAGAGTAATTAGATGTGTAAAATTAGATGGGATGAAAAAGAGTGTATGTAAATAATTTGATGTAAAGCACTATTAGATATTTTCTCTTTATCTTTGATACTTCCTGCTCAACTATTAATTTCAAAATGCCAGAAATATGCTTTAATGATAGATAAGTTAAACCTTAAGACTGACGGTAGAATTATCACACTAAGAAAAAGCAAGACTCAGGTTTCATGAAATTTATTTCATGTGGTTGAGTAAACATATTTGAATCTTCTCTATGTATCAAACCTGAGAGCAACATTTTTCTTCTGAAAAAGGAAATACAGGAGACTGTCATGGTTTAGTGTCTTAAAAACTCTTTTCCACAAACTTGGATTTACACTTTTGTATCATAACAGTGTAAAAACAAAATATGAATCCCATTACTTTTAGCAGACCTATCTTAATATCATAAAATCACCATGTAAATAATTTGTCAGGGCAGATGAGAGAAAGCAGGAGATCAGAAATACACAAAGGATTTTGCAACATGCAGCATCACCTACCTCATGTGTTAGTGAGAATTCCCTGTGTAACAAGATTTACTACTGTTCTTCTTATTAAGGTGTATAAATTCACCATAAAAGAAATTTTTTAAAATTGTAGAAGAAAATATCACAATTTTTTTCTAGCTTATAAGCAGGGAGAATGCTCTTGAAAATGTTCTGTTTGCCATGTTGAGATTTTTAAGATTCTGTGCATTTGTTATGTATGCAATATCTTCTTTTTGTGTACATCCTACTTCTCTAATTAATTTCCACCTATTAGCTTGTGAGTGCAGGCATCAGTTTCAAATCTGTTGCTTCATTCAAGTGTGGATTAGCACTCATTCTATTAGCTAGGTTTATACGGGCAAATATATGGCAATACATGAGAATGGCATATCAAGCATTTATATGCTGCATATATGAAGCATAGCATGCATTTTAAGGATACATTATTTAGGTTAACTTATCTCAACAAAACAGCAAAAGAAAATTATTATTTTAGACATACAACTATTATCCCGATCCATCCATACTCAATCTTGCAAAAATTGTTTTTGTGACACTTAACGTAACTTGTATATAATTTAGTGAAGATGAGAACTCAGAAGTAGCTGACAAGTTAAGAAAGACTATATGCAAGCTTGAAAACTGAAATAAAAACATACAGACTTTCCAGTCAGAGCACTGTTGAAAACAAGAAAAAAAAAAAATGATAGTTGATATATGATAGCTAACAAGCTCCATTCTAAAAGCACTAATGAAAGAATATAAAAATAAAAAGCAATCGATCTTCCACTCTACTTCACCAGTCTTCTCTGCTCTGCTTTTGTGCAGCCCCACTTGGAGTGCTGAATTCAGCTCTGAGTGCAGGAAAGACATGGATCGGTTGAAGCAGAGCCAGAGGAGAGCCACAAAAAATGATCAGAGGGGTGGAACACTTCAATGAAGAAAGGCTGAGAGAGTTGAGGTTGCACATCCTGCAGAAGAGAAGGCTGTGGGGGAGATGTTTTCCAGTTTTTCAATGCTTAAGAGGGCTTGAAAGAAAGACGGGGACAGACTCTTTTAGCAACAGGACAAGGGTTAATGGCTTTGAACTAAAAGAGGGTCAATTCAAATTTGATATAAGGAAGAAACTTTTTACAATGAGGATCATGAAACACTGGAGTAAGTTAACCAGACAGGTGGTAGATGTCCCATCCCTGGAAACATTTTGAGCCACCTGGCCTAGTTGAAGATGTCCCAGCCCATTGCAGGGGGATTGGGCTAATGATCTTAAAAAATCTTTTCCCACCCAAACTATACTGTGATTCTATAATTCCAACATCCAGCAAATGCTTTGAAGTACAGCAACACACTCTTGTTTAAGTCCCATTGGTACTCTTGTGTGAGTTTAAATCAAACCAGAATGTTAACTTCCAAACTACATGACACAAACCATGGTTCATTGTCAGGGTAAAGACATATATTCTCTAAAGCATATATTAAAGACTTCTGGGAATACTGGACCTATTGTTTAGTACCTCAGCTTCAAAATACAACTTAAGGATTCATACAATCATTTGTACTTAGTCTCTTAGTTTTACACATGTTTTAAGCTAATTAATATTTCAATGCATCAGCTTCACAAAAGAATGAGTTTTACAGCTGATGCATTGGTATCTCCTCTGCTTCATCAAGCAGATGTCAATTCCACAAGCCTATCCTAATCCTCTATCAGACAAGGAATTAATATTTCTTTTTCAGAGCAGCCTTAGATGTTGTACCTTAAGGATAAAAGTCTCAGAGTTATGTTATCTTCAGGTTTCTGAAGTATTTCAGAACAGGTATGGAATATGTTACAATTCCCCAAAGGTGAGGGGGATTATATCTATATCTATATATCTATCTATCTATCTATCTATCTATACATCTATATCTATATATATAGATATAGATATATACATATATAATATTTTTCATGTTTAGGAAAAGCCTCATATAATAGTAAGTCACAGAATGGTGCATTAGCGAGTTGCTGGTATTGTCCTTGGATGTGCCTTCAACAACTCGTACATATCTGAGATGTTACCACAAGCACGTCACAAAATGGCTCAAAATTCTTAGGAACATGTTTTCTTTTTTTTTTTTTTTTCTTAACATAACTGATTAGCTTATGGAAAATAGTTAAAGGTCATTCCCAATGGAAGAATAAATGAAAGACAGAATTGCTGTGGGAATTCAGGTCAACCTTTGATGAAAAGAAGATGCCTAACTAACTGTAAGAGAGTAGATTGGTCAATGTGAAGGTTTGAAATGTGGGGATTGGTCTGAAAAAACCCAGTCCATTTCAGAAATGCAACCAGAAGCACTGAGGGTTAAAATTATGGTCAGGAGTTATCCAAATGAGATCTTGCCAAAGACCTGTATATTCTTCTGTAGGACAATAGATCTATGTATCAGCTATGAAATAATTATTTCAGAAATAATAAAAGAAGAGTTAATCCAGTAGCAGCAAACATTACTGAAAATAGCACATTCAGAGTTGTTCTAGGTCAATGCTCAGAAGCCACATTCTTAGGGAACAGGAAATTAACATGAAGTTATTTTCTTTATTACTTGGCTTAGCCCCTGAAGTGCTGCTAAGTAGCAAGTAGTATTTAAAGCAATTTGATCTAAAGCTGTATTTTTTTCCTGCAGATGTTTTTAGAACATTTCAATGAAGCTGAGGAAATCGACAGTGGTCACAGTTTTTAGCTTGAGAAAAGGGAGAACAAATAAATCTCCAATTTGTTTAACCAGAAAGGCAATGTATTTATACTAACACATGTTTCTTGAACAAAACTGCATCTCAATGGTCATGCCTCTAGAAAGCAAGCTACTTTTTTGTCAGTCAGACTTCTTACTCTTACTCTGCCTCACTCTGCTGTGAAGTATATTTGCCTTTTAGTACAGCACTGTTCTCACCCCATCTGTACCCCTCAGCTCTTGCAGAGTGCAATGCCTCCTCCATCTTCTGGCAACAAGGTGAAGAAACGAGGGATGAAGGTACCCTCTACTTCCACTCAGTTTGTTAAGGTTTAAATGACTACACAAACGAAGATATCAGAAAAAGTGTGCCAATATACTATCTTTTGGAGAAAATGAAAGCCTTCTGAAAATAATTTATTTAAAGGGCTTTTCCCATCCAAGCACTGCATTTTCATTGCTACAAGTTCCTTTGTTATGAGAGATATTAAGTTTGAAATTTTTGTTAAAATCAAATTTCAAATTTTTTGAAATTTTTGTTAAAATCAAAAAAACTGATCATCAAATGACCTAGAGGTACCAGAAGATTTTATCCTGATTTTTTTTTCCACTATGAAAGGGAAATACAATTAACTTCTTATTTGCAACTGAATGAAACAGCTACATTTTTTATAACTAACAAGTTTGGAGGAAAAATTGCCAGGGCAATTTGTGCAATATCTGAGAAAATGAGGTTACATGTGATTGTGTCAAGGTGATACTGTAATGCATATATGCAAGGGCTAAAAAAATGCTTAATCTATATTACTGAAAATTCAAAATAAAATATAAGTTTATGCATGCTGGGGAATCTGAGAGTTTGCACTAGATGCAGGCAGAAAGATTGTCACTTAAAAAGTAAAAAGATGTTTCAGATACCGAGAGGAGAATGGAGGAAAGTGCTTAACAATGAATGAAGGCACAAAGGTGCAAAAAATAGCGGCAAAAATGGACCTGTTAACTGGAAGTGGAGAATTAGATAAGGATAGCACCATGAATTCACGTATGAGCTGAGAATGAGGTATTTGAACTGCATATGGAATGAAGGAAAAAAGAGATGAAAAAGAGCATAGGAGAGTGGAATGGAATTGTAATGGCAAGTATAAAAAGAGAAAGTAGATTCTGAGATAACTGAAGAAGGAAAAGTAAAAATATATGGAGAGAGCCTAAATGTGATGAAAATAAGGCCGAGGAGATGAGGAATCTTTTTGGTATTATAAATCTTGACTGATACTGTCTGATAAGCACATATTTCATGAGGAACAATTATTTTAGAAGACAAAGTTGAATTTAAAAAAATAACTTGTAGAGGTTTCTCATTGTCTTGTTTTTGTGGTTTAAACACAGATGGAAATTAAGCATCATGCAGATGCTTACTCAACCCGCCCCTCTCATGCCCCCTACCCCAGTGGAGTGGGGAGAAGGCTCAAAGTAAAATTTGTGTGTTGAGGTAAGAACAGTTTAATAATTGAAAATAAAGCAAAATACAATAATAAAGATAAAAATCAGTAATTACAATAAAAGGGAAACAAACAAGTGATGCACAATGCAATGGCTGACCAATGGCAGGCCCGCATTCCTGAACCCAGATCATCCATGCTGACAGCTAATTCCTCCCAGTTTAAGATGTTCTGTGGTGTGGAATATCCTTTTGCCCAGCTATGCTCCCTCTCAGTTTCTTTTGTGTACCGCTTCATTAGCAGGGCATGAGAAAAGAAAAAAAGTAAAAAAGTCCTTGACTTAGGATAAACAAGTCTTAGCAAAAAAAAAAAAAAAAAAAATCACTGTGTTATCAACACCATTCTCATTCTGAATACAAAACACAGCACTGTAACAGCTACTGAGAAGAAATTAACTCTACCCTAGCTGTAACCAGGACACTTGTTTTTGAGAAGAAAAAAGTTAAAATAACTTTGATAAAGAAGATTGATTTTATTTTAGAAAGCCCAGAAATAACTACCTGATGAGCGGTTATGACTAGATCTTCTGCCATGACAAGGACATGTGTCGCAATGCATTCTGTGAAACAACTCCAAAACAATCAACTAACCAAAAATACCACAGTCTGTTTAGAACATTCTGTGGAACTCTGGAAATATGTTTCAGTCAGATTATGAAACCTGTCTTTTGTGGACTAGAACATTTGAGACACTGGGCCAAAGTCCATTGAGTATCTTGTCCCTTCTAAGACAAAATATTTTCTACTAAAAGAAACATTGAATTTAAAAGGAAGGGATGGAGCTGGGAAATTTCTCTGTTAACCTAGCTCTTTGCTGAGCATTGTGCAATCTTGTGCTCAGATAACCTTTCCACCCAGGTCCACCTTTCTATCTAGACCATGAGAACCAGTGTCTTTGGAGAATATATGCATAGCCCTCTGCACCCTTTGCCAGGGGACGAGGCATCCAGAGCAGCGCTTGTGTGTCATACACTGCCTCGTCCTGCCCTGATGAAGGCTGTGAACAAGCTGAGCATCCAGGGATGCCCACAGTGGAATGGGGGTGTGATAACATGGAAAGCATTTTTGAACTGTTGAAAATCCAGTGGTAATGTTACCAATATATCTTGGTATCATCTATTTAACTCTCTTCTCCCAGAGGATCTGCGGTGTCTTCATACCTTCCGGAATCCTCTAATGCTTTCCTGCTTCACCCACTCGCTCCCTAGCGACATACAATCCACAGCCCACTGCTGCTCAAATTACGCCTTCCCTGACACTGTATCCTTGTAGGTTTCAGTTACACCAGATTGCTTGTTTTCTGCTTTGCTAGGAGATGACAGGAGTCAAGGGGAAGGGAAGGAGGCAGGGCAGTAAATGGCTTTTTAAGTAGTTGCCTTGGCTCAAGGCAGTGGAACGGTAAGGGCAGGAGAGACAGTGACTGAAGATGCCTGATCAGGGGCTGCATGAAGGATACAACCACTGTGGAAATCTCCTTCCCCTTCCTGCACTGAGCCAGGACCTGCTGTTCTGTACTCTCCATCCACTCCTCAGGGGCCTTCTCCTCCATGGTTAGGGTTTTGGTAAAAATGCTTTATTCCGTGAGTGACTATGCCTTTTCTGTTTTCTGATGGACTTTCAACATCCCAAGACCTACAGTGCCCGCCCCATTGGGTCCTCACAGCCAGATCTCTTGTCTCTCCAAGTAACACCAGCTCTGCTCATTCAAAGCACACCAACCCTACTCCTTGTTACTCCTTGTGTCCTCATCCCCCATGCACGCCTTCCAACTTACTACCAGTCAGTGCTTTTACCTGATACTTCCATTTCTGTCATGTTATCCTGCAATAGGGCATCAAATCTATTTTTCTTCTCGTGCTGTCCAAAAAAGATTTTCACTAATTCCTAACACTGATCTCTCATAATTATTGACTTGATTTTATAGCAAACCTGAACACTGAAAACACACTCACTGAATTATATTTTGATGAGGCTGGTGAAGACTTTGTTCCATTTTTAAACCACTGATGGAATATGCCTGTTAGTATTAGTTAGATGTCTCTTTAACTTTTCACACTTAAGCCACTTATGATGGCTCATCAGTTAGTATTTTCATTTCTCAGATCTTTTACTTGTGCAGTAGACATTGGTCGTACTTTTGCTATTGTTATTATTGCTATTAAAGCAAGCTTCTGCTACAGGAATTCTGTGATCAAAAAGTCTCTACATGTATATCTAATGAATTCAGCTGATGACTGAGAGTGTGTGAGCTATAGATGTGTCAAAGGAAAGCAACGGTTCTTGACTCTCCTGATTCATTTTGTGACAGATGTTACATTCAAGGAGTAGGGGAAAGTTAGAAATAAGCATTTATTTATTCATTCCACAGCCTCCTGCGGCAAAAAAACTACAGTAGTGACAGTGCTCACCCACACTGAACAGCTTAGAAATGCCAATTTATGATTAAAAAGAAAGCTGATTGTTCTGTTAACATGGAAACCTTTCAGAGCACAACAAAGGAAAAAATAAACTACCTTCAGGGCCTTACTGGCTACACAGTATGACATGTACCAGAGCACATTACTGCAAGTTTTATTTATTCCAACATGCAGGTCAGGATGGCAGACATTTTTCATGCAAGCCTAGAACTCACGCTGGCCCTCTACAAGGAGTAGATTGGGGCCCAGTATATGAGATTTCTCTATAAATAATTCTAGCATTTCTTGGCAAAGAGGTGAATTTCATCCTGAATGTAGATGTTACTTCTAGATGAATGACACTCCTACCTCTCCATTCTCTTCCTGGAATATATACTGCCACAAGTGGGTGCCACTAACAGAATTACATCAGTGCAAGGTCAACTATAATTCTCTCACTCTCCGCAGTATCTAAAGAGCCAGCAAAGGACAGTCACATGGCTTTAGCATTCAGTAGCTTTGTATATTTTGGGATATCAACGTTCCACTTCCACTGCGATTCTGTAAAATTTGTGATCTTTGCAGGAGGCGGTGGCGGGAAGTGGGTGCTGGAGAAGGGTGCATTTGAAAGAAAACCTTACCACTATGTTAATTCCTTTTTATTTGCCTTTTTTGAAGAGATGAACAAATGTTTGGCAGAGGGAAAGATCTTAAAATCTTACAACTCAGAACTTGCAGGAACTTTACCCTTTGCTGGCCCATGTTGCCTTCAGCCTCAGTTGAAGCTCTGGAAACTGCTGGTGATGGCATGACACATGAGCTGTGAGTGCCCACGTGGCCTCCACTTTAACTCTGAGCCCTGGACAGACAGTGTTTTTCAATCTGCTGCTTCCAACAGCTGTGGGAAATCTGTCATTATTGATCTGTTTAGACCATTATATCACCTAGAAGCTGTGTTAACAGTTGATAATGAGAGCTCACTGCAATCTTCTCCTTTACTCTTCCTTTCCATTTCTTCTCTGACTTCCTTCACCAGCTATGAATGTGGAGTGGTACCCTTTTGTGCATATCCACAGGATAATCTGGTAGGGAAATGTGAATGTCTTCCCAAGGCAACAGCTTACTGGTTATATGTAAAAAAATGTAAAGCCTTTTTTCTCCTGGCCTTTTCAAAATAAGGTTATTGACGCCTCTCTACAGGAAAGTATCATCTTTAAATATGTCATTATTACTGTGATTTTGTCGTGGTTTAGGAATGGTACTCCCCAATGTACTGTTCCCACTGAAACACCAAACCACACACTGTTCACTCTCTGCCCCCCTTTCCCCTTCCCATCCCCACTGCAGCAGATTGGAGAGGAGAACCAGAGGCACAAAATGCAATGATCATAGATTGAGATAAGAACAATTTACTGGAACAACAAGATATGAAAACCAACAGTGACAACAATAATATTAATAACAAAAGCCTAGAAAATAGAGTGAAGAGCTCAGCCCAGCTGCAGCCACTCACCCCAGCTGCTTCCTCCAGCTCAGGACAAGCGTCACCCCACTGCTCTGCCCACCGTGCTTGCTCGACCCAAAGGAACCCCTTCTCCCTGGAACACAGTCCCTTTACCCAGCCCTCAGCAATGATATGAGGTGATATGGAGTGACCTCTGTGCTCTAATAGCCATGTTTCCTCCTGGCTAATGCAAAAAATTAACCCTGTCCTTGCTGGAACCAGGATAGATCTCTTACAGAAAATCACTATTTTTAAATCTAGGCAGCATCCCTTTATATACTTGGTTATTTCTTTCATTATTTTTGAAGGGCATATACAATGGCTGTCTCCTGTGAGCTGTGTAGCTTTATTCTTCAATGAAATTCTGTTATTTGCTTTGCTGCTTTATGTATTCATTAGTCCACCATTTGCTCTGTAGCTTTATATATTCATTAAAGGTCTGTGAAACACGCTACCAAAATGTCAAGCACTTTGCAGCTCTGATTCACGTCTGCTCAGTATTCAGGTATTAGTTCCAGCAAACCTTCTGTGAACTTTTAATTGCAGCTGGTACAAACTTTGTGCTCTCCCTGCCTGTCTGCAAACATCTTTTGATACTGTTCCGTGATGCATTTGAAAGCTGAATCTTGTTTTCTGTAGAAAATCAACACTCTTCTTTCCATTTCTCTGACTGGATGAAAGTACTGTCAGTGCCTCAGAGGATCAATTAGAAACTATTTCACTTGTGTCACTATAGAAAGACAATCTGAGCTCTATCTCCAATGGGAAAAAAAATCTAAAGACTAATTTATGTCAGTCCTTCTTTCTGAATTAACCAGAGCTATGAATTAGTGGAATTCTATTTTCACTCTCTAAGAAACCCCACATGCAGACAGTGCAGTATGACAGCAAGGCCACAAATGGTCCATCCCTTACATCACCACTCCTAACAATGCCCCACAACTGGTTTGCAACAGTAGCTCTAAACCATGTCTGACCGCAGTACCCAAGCAATAGAACATCACTGACTAGGTGTGACTCTGTGACATACCAGTACTGGTGTACCAGTGCAAAATTCCACGTGCTTTGTGCCTTAGCATGGCTTTTATTTATCCTTTCAACCTTGGTGTATCTAATCATCTACACCCAAAAAGATAGTAAGGTCCTGTCCACCAAATGTTAGCTTTTCTGACTGAAGTACAGTGATTTTTGAACAACACAATATCTTAAGGAATGAACAAGACATCTGTGGGAATGTCTATTAACTGGAAATTAGGAAACCACAGAGACTCACGGGGCACACATGGAACTTGTGATAGAGTATAAACATCCCTGAGTTATGCAGCCACCCAGAAAGTATAAATGAAGGGTTTAATTAATGTCTGCTGTGAACTAGCAGATTATTAGAAATAGCTGTTCAAAAACTCTATTCCAGGTAAAAAAAAACAACCACTGTTTCCTCAGAAGTGATTTCTGTGGTACACATTAAGGAAAGCTTTAGAAACAGACTATCAGTCATGGAAAGTAGAAAAAAAAACAAGGAAAGCAAAGCTTCTTCATATTTAACACAGGGTTTTCACAACAAAATCAGTAGCAGAAAGTGCAGCAGAGGACATTACAGACTTTCAGAAAATATGTGGTCTCCTTGTAGAGAAGAATCTCAGAGCTATATAACTGCTTGTCATGTATATTGCTACTATAAATTCCTGAGTGACAAAGAATTAGCAGAGATTACGGCAGGCAGGATGCCTGCTCTGTCAGAAGTGCCTTGTGTGGCTATTAGCTGTGTCTGTGGTCAAGCCTCTTGTGTCACAACAAGTTCTCCTGCTATGGAGTTACTGCCTTTCAGCATAGCAGCACTCCTTTCCCCCTCCACTTCCATGATTTCTATAATAGTTTAAAATACTGAGAACCTGAAGTATTTATATGTTGCTTGAAAGGAAATTAGGACTGTGGGAAAGGAAGATCCATAAGGAACTCCTCTAATGCAGGAGTGATAATGAAACTACATACGTCTCTCCAAGCTGGAACAGAAATAGAGCACCTTGAGTCCTTAAAATCAGGAGGAGAGAAAACAGACCAAAAAATATGTTTATGAATCTATTGTCCAGTTCCGCTTTGAGCAGCTATGAAGAGTGATCTCTAATAAATAAATTACTGTAAAATAACATAGAGATCTGCTCCTGTACCAAAAAATATTTGTTTAGAAGGTAAGTAATTTCCCACTTCATAACAATACCGAGTCAGCCTCTTGTACTTTCTCAAATGCAGTAGGAATACAGAAACTGAAAGTCTAATTCCATAGCTTTTCTTCCTATGAATCTACCTTTCTTTCAGTTAGTATGCAAGCAAAAAATTAAATCTAAGTCTAAGGATCATCAGACCTAGTAGCCAAGGCTTCTATTTTGAAAAGGTCACCTTCTTACATGCAAAGCATTTAGAGTGCAATCCAAGCCTTGGCAAGTCTCCTATTGATCTCATTTATTTCAGATATATATACTGATCAGGAAAAACACTTTTCAATGAGGAAGGAATTGAACTGGAAATGTATCTTTATGAATAGAAGTCTTACATATTATTGCTACAAGATTTTCCTTTTGTATTTCAGATTTTAGACTAAAAACTATTTTTTTAATTCTCTGAAAAGTTGTATTTAGTTCACCTATGCCACTTTATGGCACTTTCTTCGAAGCTAGCTTCTATATTGGAAAAAAAAAATCTTCTGCAGACATTTTAAATTTTAGCCTGATTAACTCAGTTCTTTCAATTTATTTTTTGATTGCCTTCAGGTACCTGACCCATTCTAATTAATTACTACAGATGATAAAATGAATCATCTTATTAGCTAGAAGCCACAGCTACCATGGTACCCTCATTTAGTATGCTACAAGAAAGTCATGCAGAAATGAAAAGCTTTAGAGAAGTTTTAAACATACACAAATTATTGGAAATATGAGATTAACTCCCAGATATACAAAATCTCTTTTATGGCTGAATTTTATAGTGTCTGACAACCAGGATCTCAAGACAGTAGACTAGGATTTGTGGACAAGAGAGTAGACCAGGATTTGTGGACAGATCTCAGGACAAGAGATGTGCTACTGCACTTCATAGTTATCAACAAAAAAGCCTAGAACAAAAAGCCTTACAGCTAAAAGTAGAAAGTCAGACAAGTTAGAGTACATTTGAAAAACCATGAGCCACCTAAGTGTGCTGAAATGTCCCTGTGTTATTTCATCTATTACTAGAAAAAAATTAAAGGGCTAAGAACTCATTTGTTTGTGACATTTCTACAAAACACATTTCTAAATTCCACAGTAAATTTGTCATACACTAAAGTTTAATTCCTTATGGATTTCCATTCAGTTTGGGGAATGGTTTGGAAAAGGAAATAGCTATATCCTCTCTATCAAACAGGGTGAAAATTATAAGGTCTATATCAGGCAGAATGTTGCCTTCTCAGACAGTGAACATCCCTCTATTTCAGGATCAGCTAAAAAAATAATTGAATGATGGAAAATTTTGAAAATGTTATAACCTTTCTGTTGTTATTATCTTTGGAATGAGTCAGTTCTGAAGTTTTTTCATTTACAATTGAAAATGTGAGTGAAAGGGTGAAAAAAGTTTTTGAAAGTGTCAAACCCTTTGGATACTAAGAGAAATCGTTTTAGTTTGGCTACACAACATTTAAAAATCATCTTCACCAACTAGGAGTATCAACTATTCTCAAAGCCTTTTGTGCAGCAAAAAAAAGTACGGGTTAGAGACTCAGGGTAATGCCCCTGAATTGGGAGTCTGAGTTGGAATTTGAGTCTGTCAAGAAAGTCTCCAGTGCTGCTGGAGGATTGCTGCCTGTTTACTGGAAGTACATGCTTGTTTAAAAGTATGGAGGATCATAAAAGAGATGTTTTTCAAAGTTCTTAGGCTATTCAGTTTCTCCCTCTATATCTAAGCTGAAAGTGTCTCCTCTTGTTTGGTTTATGGGAAGTATAAGTCTTGTATTAAGCAAACTATCAGTTCTGCTTTAACTTAATTTCCTTTCTCTCATCATGATATATATCAAGATGACAACAAGCATTCCTCAAAATAGCAAGGACCAAATCCATTATCCTCTGAAGAAAACTGCTTGACATTTGTGACATTTAAACACCATTCTTATATGTAGCCAGGGAATGTGGTGAGGCATGATTGCTCTCAGTAAAGCAACATAGGATATCACAGTCTGTAAAGTATGGGGCAGAGATGCTCTATAGGTCACAAAATGTGTCTTAAATTGCTGACAGTCACATTTTGTCCTGGTGAAAAATGATGAACTCTTCTGGTTTTCTTTCTTTTTAATCATTAATAGGACAGAACACAGTCACCTAAGGGTGTTCCTCTTTTGCACGGACTAAGGATGATGTTGTTTTCTACTTTTCACAGACCTTCTGGAGAAATCTGTAATGAAATAAATCAGAATTTAGATTCTGTATCTGCAGGCTTGGGGCTGCAGTTGCTACAGTCTTACTCACCCCAACAGTGCAATATTAAAAATTATTTCATTTTTAGCAGTTTCCTGGAAAGTCTAAATTTCTAACTACAATACGGGTATTGTGGCCGATGTGCTACGGCAGTGAATTCCAACCTGTGTGCAGAGACAGGGAAGGAGGCAGCTCTGTGACTGAGAGCTGGAAGAGATTACACATGGTGACACAATTTTGAAAACGGTACATGGAAACTTTCAATGCTCTTGACTAAGAGCGCATGCTATCATTCCTGGGCCACCATAGAAAATACCTCTCTGTCTTGACAGGCTTAAAAGCTCAATCAATTGCTGTGAACTCTAAAAAGAAACATCAGAGACTCATGTAAATGCTTTTACTATTTACAATCATAGATTTAATTGCCTTATATTTAATTACAGTGAAGTACTGTTGATGCCTGTCTTCTCTTCATCTGTCTCCTGTCAGTCTTAAAACCATTTCATTGACATGCCTGGAAAATAAACTTGTTTTTAGAAAACTCTTCATATCAATTGAATTAATTGGATTCTAAAGAAAAAGGAATGACATTAAAATAGTCAATTGTACTTCTAGGTTTTATAGCATACATAATATTTATCAAATTAAACCTTGTCAATAGTAATTATTTTGTTTTCGTAATAAAAGCAGCATGCTGCCTTTTCTTGTGTTAACATTCATTCTTCAATCTCAGGACTATCAAACCATCAAATCTATGTATGTGATACACCTCTTCTGTAACACTTATTTTTTTTTTTATGGCAGCTTTATAGGATTTCTCTTTAAAAACCCCTATGAATCTTACTGCAGAAGAGCTATTGAGATGGATGCTTTTACAGCCATTTCATTGCTCATTTTCCTTTCTTAGCATAAACGTTCTTTACTTGGTATTTTGCAAGAATTTGAAAGCATCTTGTCAAAGAAAAAGTAGTTATTTTTCTATAATTACATGCGTATAGTCCAGTTCACTGTCCTTGCTACTGTTTGTCAAGCTGCATTGGGTTAGGTTCCAGTGGTAGTTAATAAATCTTTGAATCCTTTAATGTAGGAAGATGCAGTAAGAAAAATCTATGGCACAATATCATGCGAATTATCTGTCAAGAAACTTCCAATCTCTCTGAAGATATAGTGGAACTAATGAATTACTAATATTCACTGTTTCTAAGGTATTTAAGGTGTTTAAAGCCCTATCTATGTCACAGATCAATACTTTAGAGTAACAAGAAAAAGGAGGAAAGTATTTCAATGATAAGAGCAAAAATCAAATGTTCTCTGTCAGACTTATCTATATCAGCAAGACCAATTGAGATGCTCCAAAATGTTGACAGAGTATCTTTGAACAGAAACCAAAACCAAAATAAAACATTAAAGTAACTAGAACTTTAAATGGGAAGATGACAAAAGTCACCACTGACTGACATATTAAAGTCAAGACCTTTATTTTTAGCTGCCTTTAGTTCGAGCTTTCATTCTTAAATACACTTTTTAGTGGTTGCTCAGATGTAATTTAGCTATTTTAGTCAATAAACAAAAATGGTTATATCTCCATTGTATCAAAAGGAAAAAAACCTCAACAAACCAATCCTAAATTAGTTTTAGAATTTAATTTGGACTTGTAGTGATAGAGGAAGAAATCAGATTCATTTTGTAGATTATGGCACCTAATGCAGGGATCTCTAAGTAGAATTTCAGACCTACACTGAGCAAGGTATGTAGATTGCCATTACACTGGGGAAATCTACATTCTATTGTGACCTTAGATAAGAGTGTGAGCATAAAATTTAGGTGTCTTAATATTTAAAAAATATTTTAGCTATGTTGTTTTACACAGTTATTCATCTTGAATGGGGATTGTTTGAGACAGTCATGCAAAAAGGCTCTGCTTCCTTTAAGGAGGGGTAAATAAAAGGTTGCATGAGATTCTTGTGATGATCTCTCTGAGCCTGTATTTGGTAATTTTTGGCTGTCATGCGATTTGCCTAATTCAGTTTTTTCTGTGACCAAGAGAAGAGGAAAATAATTGACAAATGGCTTGAGGATTGACTGGCTTTCAGGCTATGTCTGAGGCTTTCAGACTACAGCTATCAAAAGACTATAGACATTAGTAACCATCTAGAATAATGAGCTGAATGTATTGGGGACCATCATCTGTGGTATTAAACTCTTATCTTCTGACCAGAACAGCCTTGTAGCTGCCTAATGAGAGTAATACTCAACCCATGCTGAGCCCTGAACAGCGCTCAGCTCAGGAGGTGTTTGGGGCAGGGATAGCTGTCTTGGGCCAAATCAACACAGAACCTATTCTAACAATTTAGAGTTCTATGCTGTTTGCTTCAGGGCCAGGAAATATATCTTTATACTCTTCAGTTTATTACTAGAGATACAGGTTATATGTTTCTCTAGCAACACATTTATAGAAATGTGTAAAGTCCTGAGTGTTCTTATGCTGTGGCTGAAGAGGTATTTGGATGCAATAAGACAAGCACACCAATATATGTTTCAGATAGCTCTTAAAGAAAATGAGCAAGATTGCCACCCTATCTAGATGTGCAAGATTAAATATTGTAGAATAATGCTACAGGTGAGGATCAAAGCTATAGAGAGAACCAAGTTTTGAAGGAAAGATCTTGGAAAATATCCAATTTTCAGTTACTTCAACAAAGTCGGGATAGCACTGTTAAGATCCACTTCTCTCCATAGCCCTAAACTGAAATGAAACAGAAGATGTCTAATATGTGCATAACTTTGAACTGAATCTTCCTTTTAAAATATCCATTAATTTCAGGAATTTAATCTATGAATTTTTTCACATGGATTACTTTTTCATCCTCATATGCCACCTCATTTGATTGGTTTGGATTATCTTTTAAAAAGTTTTTTAATATTTTATTTTTCAAGTTGTACTTAGTTGGAAGGATAACATACTTAGCAATGTCTATTTCTGTTCTCCTGAAGTAAAGTAATTAAAACTTGCTGCACTTTCAGTTTGTGTGTTTAGTAAATATCTGTCAACATTCCCTACCTGGATTTTCTTTTTTCTCTCCTGTGTATTTTAAGTGCGTATTTGCACTTCTGCAGGAATTTGAGCAAGGGCTGAATGTTAAGTAGAGAGAATGTCTGTCACAAAATCAGGGTAACAGAATGGGAAGCTGGAAGGAATCTCTGGAGGTCATCTTGTGCCCAACCCCTTCTTAAGAAGGATACCTAAAGCCATTTGCCCAGGACCATATCTAGATGGCTTTTAAATACCGCCAACATAAAAGACCCCACAATCTCCTTGGGCAACTTATGCCAGTGCTCTGTCAACCTCACAGTAAAAAAGTGTTTCCTGATGTTCAGGAAATCTCCTGAGTTTCAGTTTGTGACCATTGCCTCTGGTGCTATCACGGCACCACAGAAATGAGTGAGCTTACATCCTCTTCCAGTCACCTGCCCTTCATTTTTTATATACGTTGGTAAGATCTCTCCAAAACCTTCCCTCCTCCAGGCTGAAAAGTCCCCGCTCTCTGAGTCTTTCCTCAGATGTTGGATGCTCTAGTCCCCTAATCATTCTTGTGGGTCTTCATTGAACCCTCTCCAGGATGCCCATGTCTGTCCTGTACTGAGAAGCCCAGAACAGGACCCAATACTTTTGAGATGGCCTCACAGCACTGAATAAAGGGGAAGGACGGCTGGCTCACGTTCCATGCGGTGTTCACCAGGACCCCCAAGTCATTTTCTGCCAAGCTACATTTTTGCTGTGTGGCTCAGGGCACATTTGGCATTTGAAAAGTTGCACTTTGCCCCATCATCCAGATCATTAATGAAGAATATTAAACAGGTATGGCTCCAGTACTGATCCTTGAGTACGACACTGGCCTCCGGCTAGACTTTATGCCACTGACCATCACCTTTGGGGCCAGCCATTCATCCAGTTTTCAATCCACCTCACTGTGTGCTCATCCATTCATGACCTCACCTTGGTGAAACCACACTGACTACTTTTGATGACCTTCTCATTCTGGAAAATATTTTATTTGTGTTCATGACCAAAAAAAAAAACAAAACAAAACAACAAAC
>VXBC01013087.1:1764008-1777593 GCA_013399945.1 Ploceus nigricollis
AAAAAACACCAAAAAAAAATCAAAACAAACAACAAACCAAACCCAAACCCAAAAAAACCCAACCAACCAAAAAAAACCAGTTATGGTAGTTATGGTCAATGCTGTGTGTCGTTTTTTTGTGTTTCAGTGAACTTGATCTGATAATTAGAAAAATAGCAGTCTTTGTTAAAACTCTAATAACTAATCAGTGTATTCAGTGTGACATTGGCTACTAATAACCCAGGTGAAATATGAAATTCTGGCAACACTGAGTTGACTGGAATGATAGTTGCATTAGCAAAGAATATCCCTGACACACGTTGGTAATGTATATGCCACACTTGCAAAAATCATTTGCTAGAGTAGGTGTTATTTGTCACATAACGTATAACACGGTTTTCTTTTAAGGTAATGAAAATGTAAATTAAACTCCTTGGAGTGGAATGGAATACAGGCTTTAATAGCTTTGTAAACTCAAACAGTGGCTTCAGTTCACAAAATCTAACACTTAAAGGGAAAAAGATTTGCATGTGACCTGACTTATTCTTTATTTTTTGCCTTTATGAAAAAAAATTTAAAAAAAAAAAATCTAACCATCTGTTCCAATTCTTCCAAGTAACAGCCTTTATTAGGTGAAGACTGCTTGATTCATTAAGACAGGGACACTGTAGACACTTTCAGTGATTCTTACTTGTATTTCTTTTAAAGTAAGTTAATCAATGATGTGATCTAAAAATTCAAAATTTTAATTTTCTGACACTTTTTATCAAAGAGTAAGTTACATGTAAAAAATGAATGAGAGAGTCTTATAATTTTTTTTCCCCAAGAATGCCTTTCAGGGAAAGTAGAAAAACTGATCAGGGAATTTCTTTATTGATTGGGTCTTGCCATTTGGCTCCAGAGATTGATTTCAGAAGAAAAAATATTACAAGGTTCAACTACTATCTCCAGAGAAAAAACAATATGGATTTTTCATGAAATCCAAGGTGTTAGTCCCGAAAATTGACAAAAAAAGGTAATATTTAGCTTGTTTTTAGGAGTATTGTGTACTGAGACATTCATTAGAGTGCAAGGACATATTTCAGGAATCTTGTATCAAGAAATGTTTTAATATTCTAACTCCAAAATCTCCTGTTCTTAGTTCCTTAAAAGTGTAGAATTTATATCTGTCCTCCTTGTCAACTTGTGAAAAAATATAGCAAAAAGAGCTGGATGGGTTGCAAAACCCTGTTACACTGTAAGTTTCTTAAGATTGAACTTCAAGTTAACTCTGTTTGTGAGTTTAAATAGCTTTATGAATGGATTTTAAATATTAAATATATCAGTATTAAAATTAACTGCTGAATTGTAGGTCATGCTAACTGAATTGTGTGAAAACCATAACATTTCTTTTTCTTGAAAGCAATGTATATAATCTGATTACAAAAATGTCTAAAATTTACAATTGCCCCTACATTATGAATAGTTTCTCCTCATTGCTGTGATGCAGTCCTCAGCCTTTCTGCCATAACTCCCAAAATGTATATTTTGTGATCATATCCTGTTCTAATGCAATATTAGCACACCGGAGAAAAAGGCAAATAAAACTGATTTTGTAAAAAAGTACCTGTGACAACCAGATAGAAATTCCACTAATGTGAAGTTTGATCAACTCTTCAAAATGTGACTGCACTTTTATTTTTTTAATAGTAACTGTTTAAATGTTACACATGAGGTAAAGATTTCATTAAGATTTCACAAAAAAAAAAAAAAAATCCCAAACCAACAAATGACGTCAACATTGGCCATGGGGATCTCAGCCTTATCTGATATCTCTGGGATTGTACATTAGAGTTCTTTCCAGAATATCCACAAAGTCCTTAGTTTCCACTTTGATTATATCTTACCAGTTTTCTAAACAAAGGACAAAATATGTGATAAGTTTTATCCAGTGTTGCATACAAATTTATACAATAAGGAAACTTTAAAGGGGTTTTGTTTGCTTATTTGATGACAAACTTGCTATATGTAAATTTGGTGTTTACTTCACAAAAATACTGGTCTGCAAATAATGCTGTACATGTACAGAGTAAATTTTCTTAGACTTGCAACAAATATTTTGATTTTTCTTCAAAAAGCACATTTGAATCATAGCCTGCTGTCATGATTAATATGATTACATATTAAGAACAAGATTTTTGTGGCATAGCTTCCATTAACCTTTCTCTAAAATATAATATGCTCATTTTCACATTCTCTACAAAAAAAATCTCTCAAAATAGATATTTCAGCCATGTTCCAGAAAACCATCGTTCAACCTAGAGCAAGCACATATGTACACCTGCTCTTCCACACTGGAGAAGTCTCGGAGGCAAGAAAAGCTGCCATGTGAAGCCAAGGATTACTCAGCAATGCCTGCTGGTGTCTTGAGCAAACACATTAGTCTCTTGCTTAAACAGATGCAGGTCACGTTCTCTGGGCCAACATGTGCAGACAAGACTGTTGAATTGCCATCTGTGCTTAATCTGTCACTGAAGAGCAAACAAGGCTGTTCCAGCCTTTCAAAGGAAATGCTGACTGGTAGGAACATGTGCAGCATTAAAAAGCCCTCCAGCCACAGGACTCTGTTCACTTATGCCTTCTGTTTGATTGCTTTCTTAATTAATTATTTGGCCAAGATAGCTATCTTAATCAGTATAGGCATTTATTTAAAAGATTAATTGCTAAAAAAACAGGAAAAAAATTCGCCTTGAAGGGTTTTTTTTTCAGTACACTACTGCAGTTATGTAATTTCTGGACGCGTTTGTTCCAATTAGCCATCTTCTTCTTAAAATAGTCCTAGGTTTTTAAAACATGATTCTCTGAAATTACGTGCTTAGGGATGTAAAACTGTACAAGAAGTACTTTCAAGTTACTTTAATATATTATCTAAGGGGTGTTTTTAGAGACAAATCACACCAAAGCATGGTTCCAGGAGAAATGTTCTGCCAAAACCATTAGTTTGCCAGTGGGTTTTTAGTCTTCTTTTCTACCATAGAGATACCTCTGTGGATTAAAAGTAGACTTTATCTTGCCAAAATCTTTCTCTTCTCTGAAACTCTCCTACATACATACTAATTCATGCAGCTCTCTTATTGCCATCACCAAAGAAAGGATGTAATTTCACAAACCATGTATTATGACTCAGCTACTGCAGCAACTAGAAAAATATATCAAATTACTTTCTCTCTAGGGGCAAGACATCACTTTGATAATTAGGCAAGACGGCAGAAAAAGCTGGTGGAAAGATCAAGACAAATCTGCATGCATTTTAAATAATATGGATGACGTATATCTGTATAAAGTTCCACTGATATAAATGCCACTCTTAGCAATATAGCCTGAAAATTAAGCTTGATGTGTTTTGGATTTTTGTAATTTATCTAGCAAACTACTCAGCTAACTGCTGTCATGGGCTGGGTGCTGAGGGTAGGGAGAGAAGATAAAATATAGCCAGGCAGTTTAGCTCCCCAGGCAGTTAGAGGGTCTTCCTTCCCATAAAGTCACAGGAACAGTAGAATAATTTTGTTGCATCTTCCATTATGCCACAAGCGTACAGCAAACAGGATAATTTGCTAGCCTTTAAAAAGTCTTTGTAAACTTGGTTCTTTCTAAGAAAGAAGCAATATTATGAAGACAAAGACTTCTCAGAACAGTTTATTATTTTTCTCTTCCAGTGCATGAAGCTCTCATTAATCTTCTGTGATCTCAGACATTTTCTGGCCAAGCACCCCCTTCTTCTGAAAGTTACTGTTATATTTTGATTTGCCTCTGTCTCCTCAGATAATCTATTTTAAGTAGGTTTTCTTTTAGCGTTAAGCACAAGGTGTCTCTAACCTGTATTTTACTGAGGCTAAAAAGGAGAAAATTCAGCCCTAGAATGTTAAAACTGGTTTTTTTTTAATCAAACTGCCAAACTCAGTGGCATATTGCACCAGCTATTGGCATCTTTCTAAACAAATCTCTCTCTTTTTTTGGGCTGTTGGCATAAAATAATCACTGTACTTAATGAATTCAGGATGGTTTCATCCTCTCAAGCACTATTCCATAGAGATAATGACATTAAAAAAATCAATGTGTGGAGGGTTTTTTTAAACCTCCAAAACATTTCTAAAGCACCTCTTATGCACCCTTTGTGGCATATCCAGATAACATGGCAGTGGACTATAATGGTCATTTTTAGCAATATTTTGGGGTGTATGATGTAACTTGACCCTGGTCTTATCATTTATAGATGATTCAGTTTCTTAAAACTCAAGCTAATAGAAATGAAAAATTATTTGGAAATAAAATCATAAGAGGATCCATTTTGCTTTTAGCAGACTCTCCCCTCTGTCACCATTGTTCTTTTCTAAACAGTGACAATTTTTCATTGTGAGCCTGAACTACGCTTTAATTTTGACAAACTGTGTTTTGTTCTTTGTGAAAATGCTGTGTTGAGCTCTCTGACTAGCTCTGCATACTAGAGATGAGCAGATGGAAAGCCTGTACTACTCCCACCAGCAGTGAGATTCAGGGGGTTGATGCTTTTCACTCCCCAGGAAATTTAACTGGCTTCAAATTTTTCTCCTCCCACTCTCAACCCTCAATCCTCTTTGGGGCTGAAACCAGCCTCTTCTCTTGTTTTTCAGTTCTTGCTTCTCAGTAACAGTTAAAATTACTCCCCATCTGAAACAAGATCTGGGATGACTCCTGGATACACAGACATTTTTATTTCTTTTGCAGTGTGCATCCAGAGTTTTCTGAACAGTTTATGAATGGATTAAACACGGTGGCATATCCAGCAGCCTCAGGTAAAAGACTGATGTTTTGTCTGCAGAAAAATCAAAGTTTAAATTTGTTTGGCAACTCACTTATCACCATTCAGAATGCCAGCACTGGAGTGGAGATTGAAATTTAGGTTTTACACTGGGGGCAGGTTATTCATGCTTTCTTGAACTATTTTGTTTCTTAACCATTAAGGCTATTAAAGTATTTAAGACTTGTCCAAAAATTACTGTCCCTTCGCTGCCCAAATAATGTAATGCCTGAGTGCCCAGGTGCCATTTGTTTGGGAAATTAAAAGGATATTCTGAGTTTAATCTGCTCCTTTCAGGCTGCAGTGGCTTCGTTTTAAAAGCTCTGCTGAACAGAGACGGGTTTCAGTGCCAGGAATGAAAGCTCGGATCTGACAAAAAGCTACAATTACAAATAAAACCTTTTTTGCTGCAAAGGGCCTGCCACTCCCGTGATGACAAATACGTGTTCAAGTGACAGTGACGAAACGCCGCTGCTGCCCTGTTTGGCAGCTCCCTGGGCGCAGCGGAGCGCTGCGGCTGCCGGGCAGCCCCGCGGCTGGCGGTGCGGCAGAGCCAGCGAGAGAGGCGCTGCTCCGGAGCGGGCAGGAGCAGCGGGAACCATCACCTTCCCCGCCTTGCTCTTCTTTCCCCGCCTTCCGCCTGCCTCCCCGCGCTCCCGGGCGCGCAGCGCCGCCGGCAGGGAGCAGGCCCGCCTCCACAGCCTCTGCATTGCGATCGGGGGCAACGCGTTCTGAAATGCAAGAGCAAAATGTAGGGGCTGGAAATTACTCATATACAGAAGGAATGAAAGAAAAACACGAAAAACTAACAAAACAGCACCACAACAACCTCTCCCCCCAAGCCCACCACATTTACTTTGGTTAATGTACACTGTCTTGTTGAGTCGTCATGCTGGCTCTGTAATTACTCAAGGATTTCCATCCAAATGTTTTCCATTCAAAAGAATTTAATAAGATAACAGTGGATAATCTGAACCACCGTTCTGAAGAAACTGTATAATACTGGGATCTCAAATTTGTTATAGCTGAGTATCACAAGCTGTCCTGTCCTCTGACTGAAAACATCATAACTCATGGCTCATCTCTCATGGCTTGTTCCTACCTAGATTACAAAAATTTTCTGTGGGCATCTGAAGAACTGGATAGGCAAATACTGTATCCTGCTAATATTTTCATAATGCATGTGTTAGTCTGCCAAAATTACAGTAATTTGAACTCCATAATGCCTCAGAAACCACCTTTTACTCCTGAGGCTAAAGCCAGCCATTCTGTGGATGAGGCATGGACACCTGCTCAGTGTGACCTAAAGAACCTATCTTACACTTTCAGGGCAGAAGATCATTTTTGTTTTCATTTGTGTCTGGACCACGTTCTTAAAGTCCTGGAGGGGAAAACTGATTTTTTTTGAGATGTCTAAAGAGGTGGGATGATTCCCATCACAGGTTTAGGTATGGAGAGTTTGGCATAGACCAAAGTTGTTTATTCCATCCGGTATCCTGTTGTGTTCTCAAAATATATTTTTATTCAGGTGTAATTTCATGGGGGAACAATTATTTCATATATGTGCAGTTTTTATTGGTAGTTGACTAGTTTTTAATTTTAAGCATTGCCCATTATCAGTTGTAATTGTCACTATAGTATCTTGTTTTCAGGTGTCTATAACTGAGCTTGGACTGAAATTTTCCATCTTAGATATATCCTTCAATTTTAACCTTTGGGAAACTTATAATCAAATTTATTTTAGCTGTTTCTGAGAATATGAAAAAGTGTCATGTCCCTGTTAAAAATCCTTGTGCTCCTTCTTTTTCAGCCTCCTGCACTTCCTCTAAAGGGCAGGAACTTGATGCTGAACTGAAGTATGACTTTTATTTTAGGGTACACCTTTTCTGTTGCGAATGAAAAATACATCAGTATTTTTTCTTACATGTATGAATCTTTAAAAAAAATAGTGAAGTTTAGTTATGACTATAGGAGGTTTGCAAAGGTTTTACAGTTTGGCTGAAGATTCCACTTGCTCTGAGTACATGAGTGCTATCCACATAGACACATATACCAGCTCATATTCCAGGGCAGGGTTGAAAGGGCTACAAAAGGATTTGGGCAGCTTTGATCTTTTGTGGGCTGACTTGAGAATATGGACTAAACTCAGAATAGGAAGCTTACTGCTGTGCTACTACCAACAAGAAAGTTTGAACCAGGAGGAGAGAAAAGTTGGCTCAATCAAGGAAAGGAAAGATGTACAGATAGCAACAATGTCTCTGAAGCTGCATTTGGACTTGAGGCCTACTGGCACAGCATAGCTCATTTCTATATAGCTCTGTCCCTTCCCACCCAAATATAGCCTCATCCAGACTGCTGGCTTTGAGTCGTTGTCAGCCCTTGCTGACTGCAGGTATTCCATAGAAAAGCATTAGTTCATTCAGGTTAAAAAGATGCCAAGTCCATATTGGAGGTATATACATCTGCCCAACAGTGCCTTGTGCATTTTACTCTTCTCTTGTAGACAAAGGCTTCTGGTGGTAGTGAGGTGGAAACAGAGAAAACATTGAACAACTCTGTCTGGGCATATTAGAGAAGATGACTGAGTAAGGAGTCTAAATAGAAAACATAAGTTTGGGAGAAAGTAGGCTTTAGAGAAAGTGCTTACCATGGATGAAAAGCTCCTGGATGGGGAAGGTGGGGATATGAAAGTAATTTAATTGCAATCTTTGTAAACAACTATATCATTTACAAGTACTGGATACTTAAACATTTATCAAAGCAAGGTGCCCAAATCTCTATTCTGACATAGCAATAACAGCAGTCAGACAGAATGATAATCAGTCTGGGGCTTTGCAGTCCCAGATTAGATTTCATGGATTTTGAAAGATGTTGCATTCTTGTGTTTTTGTAATGATATCAATACATAATAAAGCATAAATCATGTGGATATCTCATTTACAAAAAAACTTTAACCAAAACCAAATTTGCATTGTTTGGATTTCCTCTAAGCGTATCCTTAATGTTGCAATTTTTTAAAACTATGTGGCATAATTTGTTTAATGTTTACATTTCAGATGTATATTCTAAGCCATACCTCCCATTTAAACTGTAATTCCTGCGGGAATTTAATTGCTTTTTGAAAAGTTCATTCATGATCAATAGGAAGGTAAACGCAAGGGAGAATTTCTATGCTCTCAATTAATGGTGTGGAACTGTTCTTCTAGTGGTGTAACTTTTAAAGTTATAGCATTGAAGAGTCTTGTAAAGTTTTAGAGTCTTTAAAAAAATCTCCTGTGTCAGTGGTCCACCATTGAACTCAAAAAGATGACATACAACTTGTACACTGTGAATGGAGAAAATATTCTGTAATAATTTGAACTCCTTCGACTGTGTATCAAAATGATAAATATTTTGTACTAACTGTGGTGCAGTCATCTTTTCTAATGTGATAACAAAACAAAGAAAGGAATAAGCAATTGCAGCTTTATACGGCCTTGGTATTGCATTGACCAAAGAACTCTTGAGTTAAGAAGCCAATTTTTTTCCCCTGAGTTTTGAATGCTAATTGATGTTGCTTGAAATACAAATTCAGCCATTACAAAATAAAACTAAATAAATCGGACAAATCTTTCTTATCCATAAAAGAAAAGAAAGATGTTTATCTTAATCTTTCAATTTTAAAAACAGTAAGAAAGTTTGAATAGAAACAGTCTGAATTAGAATGTGAAATACTTGAGAGCTACATTTGAAATGCCTTTGGGGAAGCTCTGTTTTTTGTTCTAGTGATACTGCAGTTCTTGTTAACCTTCCAACATTAGAATAGAATAGAATAGAATAGAATAGAATAGAATAGAATAGAATAGAATAGAATAGAATAGAATCAGTTGGAATGGACCTGCAATGATCATCTAGTCCACCAGCCTGACCATTCCAGGGATGACCAAAAGTTAAGGCATGTGGTTAAGGCCATTGTCCAAATGCCTCTTAAACACTGACAGGCCTGGTGCCTCGACCACCTCTCTAGGAAGCGTCTTTCAGTGTTTGACTGCCCTCTCAGTAAAGAAATGCTTCTTAATGTCCAGGCTGAACCTTCCTGGCACAGATTCGAACTGTTCCCATGCATCCTGTCACTGGATACCTGGGAAAAGAGACCAGCACCTTCCCCTCCTTGGGAAGCTGTAGAAAGCAATGAGACAGCCTCTCAGCCTCCTCTCCTCTGAATTAAACAAGCCCAAAATCCTCAGCAGTCCAACCCTTTCCCCAGCTTTGTTGCCCTCCTCTGGATGTGTTCAAGGATCTCCACAACCTTCTCAAACTGTGGGGCCCAGGATTGCACACAGTGCTCCAGGTAAGCCCACACTGAGTACAGTGGGACAATCCCCTCTTTTTCCCAGCTGGTCATGCAGTGTTTGATGTACCCCATGCATTTTGCCCTCTAGGCTGACAGGGCTCACTCACTGCTGACCTGTGTCAAGCCTGCTGCTCACCAGCACCCACACATCCTTTCTTGCAGGGCTGCTACTCCAGCCACTCCTCTTCCAGTTTATACTTCTGTCCAGCATTATTCTTCCTAGGAACAGAATATGACATTTGTACTTGTTAAATTTCATCCCATTATTGATTGCCTTGTGCTGCAGTCTACCAAGATCCCTTTTGCAAGCCAAAGTTTTATGAAGGTTTCTTTGTCTTTCAAAGACAAAAATACACCAAAAGGAGATACTATAAGGAGACTATAAACCTTATATTTATTCAAATTGTTTTCTTCATGATTAGTGACTTTGAAGTCATTTTTACACACAGTAAAAAGATAGAAAATTACACTGCTTGAGGAATAAATTTAGTAACATTGTTTTCAATTAAGCAAGGGTTTGATAAGTCTAGCATAAACTTCTACTTATTAGTTTATGGCATATCAAAGCTTTTCTTGCTTTACTGACTCTCTCTTACTCCCTCTCTCTCTCAACACCACCCTATCTTATAACAGTCCATGATATCATCTTGAGGGCTATGTCAGGATATGGGAGCTAAAAACGAGGCTTTCTGCCAAATAAGAGATTTGCATCCTGCTAAATGTTTGAGTTCTAATGGTTTAAGATGGTTTCTATTAACTAGCAGTGAAGAAGAGTGTGAAGGAGGAAGACCGAAAAGTATTAAAGCATTATGAGATTTAAAGGTGAACTTCAGGAGGAGAATTTAGGACTTTTAAAAATTAGCTGGAGAAAAAAGCCCAAAGAAGAAAAATAGATCCACCGATCTAGGTAGGCACTTACGTCTATGAAGGATTCAAGAAATTTAAATATGTCTATTTATATATACAAATATATGTAGTTGCTTTGCACAGAAAGCCTATCAACACCTATAGCAACATTGTATTAATATTGATTTTATTTATACTTTTTAGTGATTTGTTTCACTAGAAACATGAAAAATTTAATACTTGTATGACAAACCAAGTTTTAAATCTTCTCTCAACTTAGACCAAAGTGAAAAAAGACTTATGGCACCTCATTTTATCTTTGGCTACAAACATAAGGATCAGGTGCACAGCCTTTCCCACTAACATTTTCCCTTCTCCTCATTTAAAATCCCTAGCCCACATCAGCATAATTCTCTCTCAAGCAGCTTCTTAAGCCAAGAGATTTGACTGTTGGGAATACTAGTATATTTGTGATGGTTTCCATGGCTATAATTTCAGCCACCTTAAAAAGCAAAGCTATGGCATATCACCAACCCTCTGCCTCTACTTGACATCTTCTAAAAGGAAAACTATATGACCATTCATGACTGGTCAAGGTGCATGGTCTGTGATCTAAATGAGACTTTTTTGTTCTCTTTCTCTTATTTTTGTGATGCATTTAATTTGCTTGTATATATGCAAATGCACACTTCAGTCATCAATAAACAGGTTGTAGTGTCTGTTTATAGCAAAAAGTATATTTATCTATCAAGTGCTCTCTTTTTTTTGTTCTAATGCTCAAAAAAGCCTCCATTCTGATGTTTGTTGAAATACGTGTTGGGATTTTTTCATCTAGTTAGGCTTAGTTAAGCTTAGATTTTTTTTCATCTAGTTAGGCTTTCTCTTTTCAGTATAAGATAATAACTTAAATATTATGTTAATAATAATACATATATAATATAATAATAAAATATTTAATACTTCAGTATAACTTAAAAGCCTTCCTGAATGGGATATATGTATCTGAGGAGAACAAAGGGTCTCTAAAAATAAATCTCTAGTGTAGCAGTTTTGACCTCTTTGCCATATGCAATGTTAACCTTCTTCTGGTTCTTATTCTGGCAGGCCTCTCTTAGTGTATGTGAATCATTAGACAGTAGGCAGCAGGGTTAGAAGTGTACAAATATATATATTTATTTAGGGAGCTGAATGTCAAGCAGTTGCCTGCTCTTAATAGCTGATGATTTTACAAGTCAGACGCTTTCCTTGTGCTGTCACTCTGGTTTGGGTTTCACACAAGATCATCTTGGCGCTGGCAGTCTTGGCGGGCAGGCTGCGTGCTCTCCTCTTCCTCTTCTGCTGATGTGCCTTCAGCCTACTGATCTGTGGAAGGGAAAGCAGCCGTCAGAGGGAATTCCTCATCTTCAGTGCTGTAGTCACTAACTTGTCCAGACACCTCCACTGCCGCTTCTCTTTCGTCTGTGTACTCGTGGTAGCCCATGAAGTACTGGTTGGTGTTGTGGGGCGTGCACATCCCTGGCAGGCGGTATCCTGCCAGGTTCATGGGCCGGAGGCGCGCTCTTGCCTCTCGCTGTATTGCTGCTGGCAAATGTGAGGTTGTGATCCAGCAGCACTTCTTTGCATTCCAGAGCAGTTCGCTCTTTTCATCACTGCCACTCTGCTCACCTGCCTGGTCTTGGTGCAGAGGCTCAATGCATTGTAGTGGTTGTTGCTTCCAATTCCTGCTGCACTTGTGATCCTGCCACTGTGCCTTCCCAGGCTGCTTCTGCTGCGGTCCATGCACAGGACTACGGTGCTGGCCACCCTGTCTCTCACAGCCATTTGAGGAAGGTGCACAGGGGTCCTGCTCCATGAGGTCTTTCTCTCTCTTCTGTTGCCCTCGCTGACTGTCTCCGTTAACGTGCCTTCTGCCCCTGTGCTTCCATTCCTGCTGTTGTCTCCTGCCCCTGCCAGCCCTGTTGCTACACAGGAGCACAATGAGCATGTCTTTTGTCTGTACTTGATGGCGCTGCCTTGGTCTGTTGTCCCTGTCCTCACCCTGCTGTGCCTTCTTGCGCTGCCCAGCAGTGACCGCAGCCAGCAGCATGGCACGGCTTGGGGAGCGGTATGGGGGTTGGTTTTCCCTCCAGCCGCGGCCTGGCCCTGCAGCCATGGCCTCATGGGGGGTGCTTACCTGGCAGGCCCGTGAAGGAGCCTTGTACCTTGCCCTCTCTGTGCTGACACCCTGCTGTCCTGCCGAGGCTCTTCGTGTGGACACTCTGTGACAGACTGCCATGCCACCCTGCCTGGAGGAGCCAATGGTGCTTGGCAGTGACATGGAGCTGGTGACAAGGGCACAGTCCATCAGTCAGTAGGGGCCCCTCCTGTATGGGCCCTGCAGGCCCAGGCCAGGCCTTGCTGGAACAAATCCAATCTCTGGCTCTGATACCATCACCAGCCCTGGTCTGTGCTTCCCTCCAAACACCTCGTGGGACTGAGGGAAAGTTGTCCTGGGCAAGAAGAGTGAAGAAGGGTGTGGAGGGACTAAGTAGCTGTCATGAACTGGCACAGAAAGTCAGCACCTTCAAAAAGCCTTTCTCACCCTCCTGACTCAAAATCCTGTATCCAGACATTTGTGTCAGCTGTTGAAATGAATTCCTACTTTTTCAGTGTGGAACGTGGAAAGATAGATACCAGGCTTATCTCAAGATTAATTTTCTATACCCAGCATATTTACATAACACCAGGTACTATTTGTATCATCCTTCTTGTTGGCTTGTTGTGATACAGTATAAAAACTAATAAATCACAGAATTACAGAATGGTTTGGCCTGGAAGGGATCTTAAAGATCATCTAGTTCGAATCTCCCTGCCATGGGAAGGCATATCTCCCTCTAGACCAGGCTTCTCAAAAGCCCCAACCTGGCCTTGAACACTGCCAGGGATGGAACTAAATAAAATGTAATTTCTCACCACACAAAGATAAAGATGGGATTTTTGGGGCTGTGTTTGTCTTTGGAAGTTTGCACATTTTGTGTTGCTATGAATAGGTGGGTATTTATTGTTTTAGGCTCCCTGTCCATCCACTGATACTGTCAGACCAGGCTTATGGTTTCATAGTAAGTGATGCATATCCACATTTAGACCAGAAACTGTGTTTATCTTTTGCTGAGAGATATCATCAAGGACTCTGAACTTTTGTACTTAATGATTAGAGAGATTATCTGTATGGTATCATGCCCTGCAAAATAAATTCTTTGGATGGCATTTATAGTCTACTTATTTAAATACAAAATTAAAAAAATATAATTTAAAAATATATNTTTCACATAATCTTCCTTTGTTTTTATCATCAAAGAGTTTTCCATTCTTTCAGCTTTCATTAAAGATGGAAGGGAAAAAAAATGGGCATAGGGTCGAGTTTACCAAACAAGTAAAGACAAGCCTCAGTGTCAGGCTTTGGTATGATTTCAAGTATCACTATTTATCAACACACGATGGCAGTACAGTCCGTGAAATGATTAGCTGATGCTGTAGATTAGTGAAACAAAATCTGCCTAAAGCCTTTTTTTCTAGAGATAGCTACAGTCTTTGCTTAGGAATACTGACAGTTCTGAGCCCAGCTCCACAGA
>VXBC01013087.1:1777621-1856583 GCA_013399945.1 Ploceus nigricollis
AAAAAAAAAAGAGGAAGGTTCTTTTCTTGATCAAGGTGACCCTAGATGTTATCCCAGGTACAGTTTGTGATCCCAAACTCCATGTAAGAGATCAGTGCTTTCATTAACCACAATGACTCTTTAGAAAGCTTTCTAGCTTATAATGTTAATTATAGCAGGTTCCGTAGTCATTCCTTATCTCCTGGTCAGATTGTAGTATTTTGAGGATCTTCTCAAATCAAAGATTTCTCTAGCAGCCCATTTAGCTAATAACGCTCCCTTATCTGTGATCAATTTTGAGTGAAGTATCAAAGGTGCTTACTGGAGAGCCATATTGACTAAGCATATACAACTTTTTTCAAACTGCATTGCCACTTCAGTTTCATTGCATCAAGGGAAAGTCTTTTAGACATGTAGCTTAATCCTCACAATTATGAGTTTGATTTAATGTCATTACTTGTCTCTCAGTTGAACCCTGATAGCTTCAGCCTTTCTACAGAACATATCTTCATGTATTTACTTTCAGGTGAGGTATTTACTAGAAACTAGACATTTAACATCAACACCCTGTAACTTAAAGTAATGACATGGTTGAGATTCTCGTGGGTCTGCCAAGTCGAGTCTGTGGCTGAAGGAGTATTTGTACTGGTTAATGGATTGTGCTGCTGAGGTAACCCTGTATGCTTCCCAGCTCCAGAACCCAGCAGCAGAAATAGCTGCATCACTCCAAAAAGCCTAAGTTAGCAGGATTTACCAAGAAGATCTCACAGGTAAGATACCTCTGCTGTTTCAGACACCCTATGTTCTCCCAGTGCTTTTCAGTTCCCCAGGCCAAGAAATTATTTACAAGTTCTTAATTTCTCCTGTGATAGTCCTTGCAGACATTCTTAAAGATGTCAAGCACACAACTGCTGCACTGAAGATAAAATATATGAAATGTAATAGTAGCAATCTTTTCTTTTAAAATCAGCACTGGTTTTACTTTTGTGATTCACTAACAGGAGCTTTTTTAAGAACATTGTCTTTCCAGCAGAGGCCAAGTAGCAGAAATTACCCCTGAAGAGACAGGGCTCTGTTCACTTCCATGACTTTGGTATATGTCTGGACAGGAATGGTAGAAAGCAGTAGCAGATTGGCCCATACATGATTCAAACATGTAACCTCAGCATTGTTGCTGCTGCTAACCTCTGAAGTGGGAAGAGCAGCAACTGTATTACCTCCGATAACACTCTAATGCAGTAAGGGAAAGCACACACCCACACAAAAAAGGAAAATATATGCACAAAACCTGTGAACTCCCTGGCTAGATTTCTACAACTAAATAAGGTCTGAATTAGATGAGTACAGTTGACCATTACAGAAGAGAGAGAGCTCTGGTCTGTGATTTTGGAGGTTTCTGCCAAGGCAAAGTTTAGAGAGATTACATTCCATTTAGTATTTCTTGACTTCTGGAGCACAATAGTTGTTTTCTATTTACAGTATGCCCTTTACTCACTGTCCTTGATCTAAGAGTATCTTGCAAAAGTCTTGACATTGCAGGTTTGCACCATAGAATATGCTTGGGGACCAGACATCTGAACATCCATATTCCTTTGTATAATTGAGGTGCACCATGTTCTTCATGATTAGCAAGGTTTGCCCTCTCCAACAGAAATGCATCTTCCCTGAAGCAGATGTGGTATGGGCAGCAAATCCGTCACCATGGCCTCAAGCTTGACCTCTGTACAAGAGCTCAGGGGCTGATTCAACCTACTGCAGCAGCTGTGGAAGGGGCTTTAGTGCTCCCCCTCACCTCCCCCTCAACCTTTGAATTTTTATCTTTCCCAGAGCACATGTGTTCTGCTGGGAAGATGATGAGTTCATGATGGCATGAGAGGTGGCGTGTGGATGGAAAAGAAAGGCTAGAATTTCTTGAAAATAAAGCTAAATGCAGCTAGGGTCTAAGACTTTTGGAATTTTTGCTGCTTTCCCTCTGCCTTTCAGCAAGACAGGAGAGAACAAAAATGATCTGTCTCTGCTCTCAACACTGTTGACTTCCTCTCTTGCTTCATCATATTACTCCATATCCTGTCCTTACCTCACTGCACCTCCTTCCTCCCAGCTCAAACCATGCCGACTTTGTCTGATGTTCTATGTGTGTTCACTTCTAGAAAGTGGCAGTGAGGGTGAAGACTGAGGTCTCTGTGAACAGTTTCTGTTGTCTGGCCCAACAGAAATTTATCATTTACATTTTAAATGAGCATATATGTTCAGCAAGATGAAAGGGAACTTAGATATTGAACAGGTACCAGATGGTTTAGGTTGATCTCTTATGTTTAAAGGGATCTTTTTTTTGCCAAAGTCTTTCATCAAGCCTTTATCACTGAAGATGTGCAGGGGTTATTTGCTGCTTGTCACCATAGAACAGAATGAACAGGTACCTATGTTATATCTAGTGTATCTTTCCTGGGGGCTTTCTCTTTAGAAAAAGGTATTAAATCTCCTCCACTGAAGGAGAAGAGTTATTCAAACTATCCCAAGAGGGAAATTTTCTAATATTTACCTGGAAAGCCTGTTAAACAGTAAAGCAGAGATTTTTTTTTTTGTGAATCAAGTAATTGGAAATTGAGCTCCCCAGGGAGATTTGTGACTTTGAATCCTGGCCCTTAGTGTATTGAACTGCAAAATTTTGTCTACGTAAATATGACAAATGGATTTTTTTTTCCATTTGCTATGCAAAATAAAATCTAGTATTTCTCAGATAGGCTATATAATGTGAGATTTTTATTACCACATAACCTGTCAGGCAAGTTTATCAAAGATACAGACAACAGCTTTGGGTCTCATCAGCATTACAAAGATAAATTTTTGCTGCAAAAATATAGATAGGGGAATCAGAGGGTAATCAGAAGGAAAGATTCTGTTTTTTGAAGAAAACATCTTTTTTGGAATATTGCTTATACTTTTCCAAAATGAAGGAACCTTTAAGGAAAGAAGTAGAAAAATGGATGTATCTCTGAGAGAAAAATATTTAGTTAAAACTCAATAAATAATAAATTGTGTGCACATATTTTACTTTTATTTCTTTATTTACCATGTAATAGATAGAGTTAATATGTAAATTTAGAATTCATACATTAGATCTGAACAATTGAAAAAAAAAATTTGTATTTGCATTGTTTTTGTAGTAAAGTGTTTTTCTTGATTTTGCTAAATAACTTGCAGTTGGGTAGATAATGGATTTGTCTTTTAGCATTTCATAATCTTCTCAGTATCTCCATAATAAATTCCGATATTAACAGAAATATTTCCCAAATAAATGATATTTGTAAAAATTCATCTAGGTTAATGTAGCTTAGATGAGGTTACCAACTGGCAAACGGGGTAGGCACATGTATGCATAAGGTGTTCTGCTCAGGTTGATGGGATTACCATCCAGTCTGATGTCTTCAAGAGCCCTACGCACATAAGTAAAATCTCTCATTTTGCAGAAAGTATCTTCATGCATCTCTTGAATGTTGTTGTTCTAAAAGAAAAGAAGCAAACAAAAAAGAAGCTATCAGAATAGTTACCTGAAAGTAATTTTTTACTTGGAAACAGCATTTATGGATGCATTTTCAGTATCTAGAGAGATGCTTGCTTAACCTCAAGGACCCAGATTGTGGTGGCAAGTCATCAACAGAGAAATCTTCCAAGCAGGGGACAATTTCTTGGCCAGTGCAAAGCTTCAAAACTAAGTAACTCAAACCATGTAGCAGAGACAGGCTTTGAAGGAGGAGCCTGGTAGAAGTATAGAGCATTTGCATTTCCAGATTATGGTGAAGACCCATATTAAGACAAATTTGATCCATGATAGGCCAGTCCAAAAATCATAGAAACATAATGATCATCCTGACATCTTAATATGCCTCAACCTGCAAAGGTACAACTCTGTAATTTGATCTGTGACAATTTCTTTCCTCCCAGCCCTTTCACATTAGTTTAACTCACACCTGTATATGTACTGGCAAAATTGAATGCTTTTGGTTTTATTCCTTTGATTTAAATTGTCCTTACATGCCTTATATTCACTGAGCTTCCATTCTTGAAGTGAACCATTCTCAACAATGAATTGCTGGAATACAGCATTGTCAGGAAACTGGGACTAAAAAGCTCATTACCTAAAATGAGGGCTGTCTGAAAATTGTTCCTTTCTCCATTCCTTTACTAGTGAAAAATTAGTGTGGACAAAGTCCTGCTCACTAACTTTTTTCTGTAGCACATAGCACTGAATATTTAATTTACAGGCACGAACAGGTGAAAAGGAAGTCAGCTAGCAGGCAGAGAGTTTCAAGAGTTACTTACTGAAAGATCAAGGTTAAATGATGTGAGGTACATTACATTGCTTACTGAAAGGTTTTTTCTATATGATGTAATAAGTAAAAACATCTGATAAAACTGTAAATTGGTACAGGAGGAGGTAAAGGGAAAGAAGCAGAGCTGGAAAAGGTTAAAAGGAAGGATTCAGAAAGAAACTATTAGATCATAGTAATTCTAGAATGTGATTTTTGAAAAATACTGTATTATAAATTCTGGAAATTAATGCTTAACTGAGCTAAATTTTACTTCTCTAAAAGACTGAAATCACTAGTTAATTTTATGCTTCCCATAGCTTGTTTAGTCAAGTAAGAACACTTCTGGATAAACAGAAGAAACACTACAAGATAAATATTTGCCCTTTCGAGTTGTGCATACACTTTGAGCATGATATAAAGAGCCATTTCTTTTGTAGCCTACCTGAAGATGAAGAGCTTGGAGGCTTTCAGGGAGTGGCAATGGAATGTGATCCAAGTTATTGTCAGTTATATAAAGATGCTGCAGTTCATCCAGATTCTAGAGGAAAATGGAAGAAAACAGAGGGAAATGACAGACATATTTGAAAATCTCTGGCAAGTAAGTTTGAAATCTATCACTGCAATGAGCAGCGCTGGATAGCAAAACATTTTGTTTCAGAATGATATGGTGAAAAGACAGAAATTCAAAGACAGTAATGAACTCTGATTTGCATAGGCTGAGAATATTGCTGATAAGGGTTAGGTGTTCAGATTAAAATGAAGGGGAAAAATGTTTTTCAAATGTCTACAGAATTATTAAAGATGTAATTTTAATGATGATGTTTTTTTCTTTCTTTTGTGACAGGGCTACTCAATTTTGCAGAAGTGCATTATGTTGAAGCAAATTATAAATGTATAAGAAATGCGTGAGTTAAAAATACATTTCTCATTCAATTACAAAAGGTAAATAATTTTCTCCCTTGACTTGTTGGAGGAATGAGTGCTTAGAAATCTGGCAGGCACCATAGCTAGGCTGCTCACAGTGGTCTTTGAAAGGTCATAAGGATCAGGAGAAGTGCCTGAGGACTGGAGGTAAGTCAGTGTCACCTCTATCTACAAAAAGGGCAAGGTGGATCTAGGGAACTACCATTCAGTCAGCTTCACCTCCATCCCTAGAAAGGTGATGGAGTGCCTCATTCCAGAGGCCATCTTCATCCCCAGGGATGATAAGAAGGTAATCAGGAGTAGCCAGCATGGATTCACTAAAGGTAAATCATGCTTGACCAAACTGATTGCCTTCTAAAATGAAACAACTACTGGGATGGATGAGGGGAAAGCACTGAATATTTTCTACCCTGACTTCAGCAAGGCTTTCAATGCTTTCTCTTTGTATAAGTGTTCTCTTTCTCTAAGTATACTCTTAGCAAACTCAGGAAGTGTGGACTGGAAGAGTGAAAAGTGAGGTGGATTGAGAACTGACTGAACGGCAGATCCCAGAAGGACATAATAATCAATGGTGCAGTCTAGTTGGAGGTCTGCCACTAATGCTGTCCCTCAAGGTTTAGTACTGGGCCCAGTATTGTTTAACATGTTCATCAGTGACTTGGGTGGAGGGACAGATGCCTCCTCAGCAAGTTCACTGGTGACACAAAGCTTGGAGGAGTGGCTGATACCCCAGAGGGCTGTGCAGCCCTTCAGAAGGACCCCAACAGGCTGGAGACATGGGCCGAGAATAACCATCTGAAATTCCATAAAGGCAGATGCAGGGTCCTGCACCTGGTAAATAGTAACCAGCAGTACAGACTGGGGGCCAATCTGCTGGAAAGTAGCTCTGCAGAGGAGGACCTGGGGGTCCTGGTGGACAACAAGCTGTCCCTGAGCCACCAGTGCCCTTGTGGCCAAGAAGGCCAATGGAGTCCTGGGATACATTAGGAAGAGAATTGCCAGCAAGTCAAGGGAGGTTCTGCCCCTCTGCTCAGCACTGGTGAGGCACATCTGGAGTGCTGTGTCCAGTTCTGGGCTCCTCAGGACAACAGAGAGACATGGAGCTCCTTGAGCAGGTCCATCTGAGGGCTACAAAGATGATTAGGGGACTGGAGCAGCTCTCTTATGAGAATAGGCTGCACTTCTAACCACATCATCTGGGCAGAGGAAGAAAATATTTTCCCATGACCCAAACTTACTTTAAATGCCTCATTTGGTATCCCTCTGCGACCAAGCCTGTTCTTACTAACATCAATGAATGTTAAGGTAGATGGTAACTCAGGGAGTTGCCTTATCCTGTTGTCACGGAGCACCAACTCCTGAAGTTGAGGCAATCTTCGGAAGGCATCCTTGTGGATATCTGATATGAAGTTTGCAGTCAAATCTATCCTCTTTAAATGGTCTGTCAGAGAAATAAGATACAACAGACTTATAAGAATGTATTTCCTGAAATTTTAAAAAAAACCCTGCCTGTGTCATTCTTTATACATCTTTCAGTGAAAGACTTCAAAGTTGAGTTTTAAGATTTCTGTGTGTTTTGGGAAACTTATAAATTATTATCTTTTCGAAAAATGATGCTTAAAGGGAAATAAACATATTTTCTACTACCTTGTTCCACATTTCTTTATTTCGACACTTCCCTATATGAAAGAAATTTTATATATAGACTTCTTTATAAAATACACTCAAACACTTTTCCAATTAAAAAAACCCCAAAATTAAATTGAATATTTGGGAGGTTTTATTACTTTTCTAAAGATGATTGCAAGTAACAGCAAAAAGATCAATGATCATTGTAATTTATCATAATTCAAAAGTTTGACAGAGAATCTGCATCTAATGTATGGACCTTAATGCTCCAAAGTAGCAAAATGCCTGTGCATTTATGTGTAAAATTTACCATAATCAAACCTTATATAAAATACATCACTATATATCTGGTTGATAGGAGCCAGAAATAATCAAAATTAAAGCTGATTTCAATAATACTGCTATCCATACCTAAGTTAGCGAAGTCATTTCTGCTGATCTTCTTGATTCTGTTATAGCGTGAATAGAAATACGTGGTTTTCTTAGGCAATGGTGGAATAGCGTGAAGCTCACGATCATCACAGTAGACTGTGGTCCCTAGGCACGTACACAAAAGGCAAGTGGGAAGACCTATCAAGAAATTCAAAATAAAACACTTTGTTAGAAAGGACATGAATAAAAATCATACATAAATTACTACAATGAAATGCTCACATAAGCAGCTAATGATCAGTCTTTGTCTATGGTAAAGTTCACTTCCCATTCTGCTTTGATCACCAAATCATATAATTGCAACAACAAAGTGATTAAATTATTTTTTAAATTAATTTATTTTTCTCCCTGTGCCTAGAATAACAATTAATTTGTTCTAATAAATTGTTTATCAGACTATAGTAGAATATTTGGTGACAGCAGCCAGCCAGAAGTTGATTTCCCCTTAAGGAAATCTAGGCCTAAATGAATATTGAGTTAAGGATGGCTGACATTTTTTCATAATATTGCAACATAGTACCATAGTATGGGGAAAGGATTTCACCCTGTTCTATTTTTGATCTTGGAGGAGTGGTATTTTTCACCTGTGTCTGGTGGACACTGAAAAAAACCAGAGGTAGGGGAAGAATTCAAAAAGTTATCGACAAGAAAAATGAGCTTGGCTTAGTGTTACTGAGCCTTGTAGTCTTTATTCACTACCAGGCCAATAGCAGCAACCTCTGACAGGAAAATATGTTGCTAAAAAAAGGAAGACAAAAGAGAAATCTGATTTGATATGTTACTGTCTTGAGCATTTCTTTAGTTGATGCGCTACTTGATTTGCATTTCATACACAAAAATGCAGACACAGAATTCATCATATATAATATTTACAGGATATAATGCAGCATATTCTAATTTTTAAAATTGAAAAGAAAAGTATAGGCCTTTTTTTTTTTTCTTTTTTCTGGAATCTCTTTGGAAGTTCTCATTCCATTTTGGTTTGTTTTGACAGTGTATATTTTTGCCTGGTCAAGCTCACTTGTAGTATGTACCAAAATAAGACTATGAATTATTAACTTCACTGAACGCACAATTTTGGAAGCAGGAACTCTGGGTTTTATGTTTGTTTTGTTTTGTTTTTTTTTTTTATTTCATTTTTCTTCTGTGGCACTCAACCGTAGTGTGGGGTGTAGTAGAAAGTAGGATTTTTCTGTTACTGTATGTTGATCACCATACAACACAAAGATCCCTCACAGAAATTGATAGCTCTAGTGAACTTTACCTACTATAATTTAGAGGATCTTCTGACAAATGCCAAAAATTAGCAGTGCAAAATTTGTGGGGGAGAGGGATGGTTTATGTTTCGCAATTTTAATTCTCCGGCAAGATTTATAAAGTTCTTATTTCACTATAGGTAGTCAGAACAACTGAAAACCATCTCCACTAAAAAGTTCTAAGTAGCTCCCTTTCCTTAAGTTTTTCAGTTTATAGCTTTCATGGTCAAAAATTCTTCAACATTTTAATTATACTTTGTATGAATACATTTATAAAAAACATGTCGCAAATCGTTATAAGTAGAGACAGTTGATAATGATATTGAAATCTAAGACAGAAAAACAAGTACTGGTAGCATTGCCAACCATCAGCAAATTTTCAACTTGTAAATCTTCACTGGCACAGTTGTTTTCATAGTGAAATAGTATGGAAATCTTTTGGCTAGGCATCTATCTGACTTTGGAGGATTCGAGATAGGCATGTTGTATCTTTCTTCAGTAAGAGACATACAGAAATTATGTACTTCATTTTCAGTAAAAAAGAAAATAAAATGAGCTTGCTCAAAATCAACACTGCACACAAAAACATTTCTCTTTCCTACTAACCATCTTGAGTCTGGGGTCCAAGAACCCCTGACCCCTGTGCTGAAGACCCATCAATTAATTTTGGCGTTGATGCTTCATCCTCAGTTTCTTCTGTCAATGGTGCAGAAGAATAACTCTCTTGAATTACAGAAGGTAGTTTTGTCCCAATATCTGTCTAGGGAAAATTAAAAGGAATTGTTACTGTTTACTTCCCATGGAAGCTGTTCCTCTTCCAGTTATTCATATTCTCCCACTAGAGGTCACATTTTTTCTGAGTTTTAGTGCTTGGGCTGCATTTTTTCCAAGAGCTATAGTGAATTCTGATTATATATGAGCAATTTATGAAAATCCAACATACTTTTTCACTTTTTATCTCAATATTTTGAGTGGTTTTTATGTATGCAGCATACATGCACATACTTCACATGCATATACTTCATTACTGAGAATATATACTAGCAAAATTTTTTCCATATTTATTTAAAGATAAATTAGGTTTGTGATAAAAATTGATAAACCGTGTGTACAAATGAAAATTTGCTATGAAATATCAAAAAGGTGCAAGTCATTTACCATAAAATTTTAAATTGTACCATCATGAATCCAAATCCAATATAGTTGTGCAGGCTCTGCTTAGAACACTAACATGATTTAAAAATATTGCTAAGTAATTCTGAACTCCAACTTCACATACAACTTTCTAATATGTTAAAGACTTAACTTCATTCATTAGTAGCTCTATTATGTAGTATGAAAAAAACTGATATAGATAAAAGTATTGGATAAAACCTTGGGTTTAAAACACTTATAAAATTTGGAAGATCCTTTCATGGAACTAGAAAGGTTATTTTTTTGTTCTTCACTCAACATAAGTAATCAAAGCAGTAAATTTTGACAGGTTAAGTCTAATTCTAAAAATATATTCTGTTGATTTTCCTATATGACAATTCAGGATAAAAATTAAGATGTAGCAATTTTCTTGTATCACATCACCACTCATAAATAGAGTATTGCAGGCTTGCCAGGCTTGTGGCGGAGGGGTCTATGTTAGCAAAGAGGCAGAGTTGTTTTCTGTAATCAGCCAGATGTAGTTGTGTGATCTTTGCAAGTTGCTTTCCCACCATATCTTCATTTGCCCATGTGTAATAATATTGTTCAGCTGAGCCAGAGCCCCTTTTGAAAGTGCACTCTTTATTCTTTAAATCCAAAACAATTAATTAGTGTCATTATTAGGTTTTGCACATCTGAGGTGCTGTTAAAAATGTAGGTAATGCATTTAACCCTGAGGGTGCTGCACCCCTGTGCTGCAGTTAGCACTCCTTTTTCTAAGGCACAGCCAAATATAGGAATTTTGTCACAGTATCATTATTCCAAGTGCAAAGGCACCAAAGCCCAAAATTCTGCTTCATTTTCATCCACTTCAGCTTTGTAGCACAACACCACCACAAAACTATTGAATCCTGAGTTTTTCACCTGACCAAGCATTTCCTTGAAAGCTACTGCTTTCTTTGTGGTCTCCATGAAGAACTATTTGTTGAAATCAATTACCGTAGTGTTCATAAATTCTAATTGTAAAAGACAGGTAAAAAGTAATTGCATCCAGACTGGCCCAATAGTTAGAATTTTTAAAAATTTATTTTGTATGTAGACTATAGAAGTTAAAGGAACTAAAACACCTAACATCTGGATTCCAAGCACAGGCAAATCTTTATTTGATCCCTATTTGAATCTCTTTGTATGTGTATATATTTAATATGTAACCAGCAGCTCAAGGGATGTGATTCTGCCCTTCTACTCTGTTCTTGTGAGACTCCACCTGCAGTGCTGCATCCAGCAGTGGAGTCTCCAGCGCGAGGAGGACATGGGCCTGTGTGGACCAAGTCCAGAGGAGAGCCAAGAAGATGAAGACAGGCTGAGAGAGTTGGGGTTCTTCAGCCCAGAGAAAAGAAGACCTTATAGTAGCTTTTCAGTGCCTAAAGGGACCTACAGTAAAGCTGGAGAGAGACTTTTTAGAAGGACATGTAGTGATAGGACAAAGGGAAATGGCTTGAAGCTGAAACTTTAACTTTTATATATTATTAAATTCTTTACTGTGAGGGTGCTGAGGCATTGGAAATGGTTGCCCAGAGAAGTTATGGATTCCCTTGCTCAAGGCAAGGTTGGATGGGGCTTTGAGCAGCCTGGGCTAGTTCAAAGTGTCCCTGTCCATGGCAGGGGGGTTGGAAGAAGAAGATCTTGCTCCCTTCCAATACAAACAATTCTATGATTCTATGAACTGTGAAAATTTCAGAAAAAAACAATTTACATCTCATAATAGACTATCTTGCAGCATAGCTATATATAATTACAAGCAATATTAAGCGTTATGATCCTGGGTTGTCTTAGAACATCTAAATAACTACCTAAAATCTAATTTTTTTGTACATAAATAATTTGGTTTAGGTTATATAATGGCAATAGGTTCAAATATTTTATATCATTTAGTTTTGCCGAAGACAGAGCGTGAAAGCAATAAAAAACCAGTAAGCACTCTGAGCCACACAGGCTCAGATTTTGACTAAGAACGTTTTAGGTTTTCTGTATATTCTTTAGTTGTATTCTACTAAAGAAGCCACAGATGCTATTACTAATTAGAGTTTATAGATAAAAATGCCCCAATACAGTTACCAAGGTCATAACCTCACAAAATGCAAGGTAATCAAATGAGTAAGATGACCTTCAGCTGAACTGAGTAACTTGAGTTGATGTAAGTAAGAGTAAGGATGTACCTTGTCCTTTTGTGCAGACAAATACACAATGTTACCATCTGTAGCACTGACAGTAGACAGCTTAACCAGGAATGGACTTGGGGACAAATCAAAAGAAGGCTTTGGGAACAAAGGAAATGGGACAGCTGTTCTCTGAATGGAGGAAGCCTAGAGGGTGAGATACATTCCAGACTTTTATTGACCCAGGTTAGTGCTGCACTAAAGTTCTTCACATGCTGTCTACTTCTTCACCAGATTTGTGGAAATCAGATAAGAATCCCTCTTCTGAACTTCAGAATTAAATCCGGAGATTTAAGATCTGTTAATGTCTTTATATGCAACTTTTGTTGTATTGAAAGTAATAGTCTGTAGAAGAGTATTTTCAAGATAGGCTTTGTAAATAGGCTTCAGACCGAAGATAATTTTCCTTTCACTTGTTATGAAGTTTGGGTCATCTACACTGACTGTCACCTCTCTGCCTATTTGGGGCATACTTTATGGAACTTACAATCTTGGGATTTGTTATTTACTTTATGCTTTCTGAGGGTTCTTACTTGATTAATCACTGCAGCTGTTGGGTAGCAAAGCAGAGGTGTTACTTCCATTTCTACACTGTTATCTCTTTCTTACTGTGGGATGTTACCTAGATTTGCAGATACACAGTTAAAAGTCTCCTAGCAGTTTCCCTGCAAATGCACTATGTCTGGGGTTTAGGGAAACTGTTCCAAGTAGTTAGCATTATCTATTCTGTCTCCTGCAGTCATGAGTGTCATAAGAAAACAAAAATTATTGATGTTAACTTAATGATGTTACAATTTTTATACTTGTAACAGAGTAGGAGTTCACTGATATATGTGTTTTACATACCAGACCCAGAGCATGAGCAGTATTTTCTTGCTGTACATAACTTGGACTTGAACCAGTGACCTAAAGGTAAAAGTCTGTTTCCCATTATTGGTCATCTGATCCATGCAGCTTTATATCTTTTACAAGTTTGATAAATCATGCAAAATTGTAACAAGACAAAGATGTTTCTTGGACTATTTGCTGTACAGAATAATCCCTCATTTTCCAGATGTTTGTTTATTTTTGGCAACCAGACTTTGTGAAAAAAAATGAAAACTTGAAACATAAATTATTGTATATCACTTAATGGCATTATTTTCCATAAGGTTTTCTGGAGGGAGGTGGGAGCCTGGAATTAGGCAGGGAGTGGACTTGTATTTCATCTGGTACTTTAAGAAATATTCTTTGTGAAAAATCACAAAGCAGGAAGAACATTGTAGAGAAATACAATAAAGTATGTTTTTCTTTGCCAATAGCTACAAGTCTTCACATAATAATCTGCCTTCCAAGACAGTTTTTATACACAGCATAAGAAAAAACTGAAGGGGTATCACGTCACCTATCTTTAGCCATCTATGTTGTTAATAGTTACCCTACTCTGTCTTTGGAATCAATCAAGAGATTTAGAGAATACCAGTGCAGATTAATCCAGAGCATGCCAAAGGACAGTAATATCTTTCCTAAGATTGCATGGAGTACCTATTTTTTTCCCCATCCTATATTTATCCAATATGACTCCATTTTCTAATGAAAGTTCTTAGTGGGGCTGGCCAATTCAGAGGCACTTTCAGACCAGGAAGTCACAAAAATCAAGAATGCAGAAATCATTGCCATCCATTGGCTGGGCATTTAGTTTATATTAGCATCGCTTCAGAGTCAGTACAGGAAAAGAAAAAACCTCTGAAAAGCAGCTCCAGACACTGGCTAAAGAAATTCATTTTAGGGTGGGCTCTTCAGGTATCTGTATCTCAACACTGACAGTAAAAGATGCGAGACAAACAAAAGACTAGGAGATGCTCAGGAGTTTATTTTATGTATCTTTTTTATGTGTTTATTTTATGTCTACATCTTTTAGGATCAAAGCTGATGTATTACATGTGATAAGTTTAAATCCACAGGAGAATCTGAAGTGTGTTCTGTTTCAGTGTTTCTTTTACTGCAAAAAAATACATTTAATACACAAATAAAAATTCAAAACTTAAAAAGAGGCATTTTAACCTTGAAGGCACAGTTGTTCCACTAACCCATCAAAAGGAACTGGTTTCTCCCATAGCTGTTTTGAAACTACCAAAGGCTTACAAGAAAATGTCTAATTATGGTAGAAGTTATTCATAGAATCACAGAATGGTTTGGGTTGGATGGGACCATAAAAATCATCTATTTCCAACCCCCTTGCCACAGGCAGGGAGGTTTGCTTTCCTTTTCAAAAGTGGCCTAAACTTGTTCTCAAAATTCGCATTTAAAGACTTCTTTTCTCCTATTGTTCTATCTTATAGAGAAATAGAATTGTTAGTCACTGCAGACAAGTGCATAACAAGAGCCGTAGTCAAAACCTTTCTGAAAAACTAGAAAAATTCCTATTCGGGGATAAAGCTTCAAATGATAAGTTTGATTCTCTGATCAACTATGTGGCTATCTGACTTGTACATGACTTGTACCAATTAATAGGGTTTTTTCATCATGTTCTGAAAAGTAATTGTGTATCCACTTTGAAATCTCTTATTTAATTAGATACCAACCACAAAGACAGGAGCAGCAGTGTAAGCCTCTCTCAACTCTGCAGAATGGCCAGAGTGAGTTCTTGTTCCAGCATGGCTCCTTTTCGTGTGTGTTATGCCAACAGGAGAGACAGTTTGTGTGTATGCACACAGACATGAGCAAATGTCTGTGTGGAACTCAAGTTCTGAGCTTTGTGCAGGCACCAAAATGCCCTATTATTAGTTTGATTCAAATTCAACAAGCTATCAACTAATGCTAATCAAAATACATGAGATATTAGACTTTCACTGTGTTTCTTTCTGAATATTTTATGGATCATATTTTACAGCTCACCTCTTTTGTGTAAACAGACCCAGACCAACCTGTATTTAACCCCGCTGCTTTTCTGCTTATTCAGTGCTAGGCAAATCATTCTTGATTAAGTGCTCCTTTGCTTTTCAGCCTCACTGAAATTCTATCTTAGCAATGAAAATATTTTTTCTGATGCGCCTATATTTTTACTCCTTATTTTTCTTAGTTTTTCCTATCTAAGTAAAAATTGACTGATTATATTTAAAGACACTGATAAAATTGCAGTGCTGTTTTATTAGGCATTAGTAGCTGATGTATACAAGAATCTCCCTCCACAATTTTTTTTTCTCACACATTTTCCAAACAAAGTTTTAGTTTCAAAGGAGGAAAAAGTGAGAAGCTCACACAATAATTCCTTTGAGAGTCTGGTTTGATTCTATTCATTTTAAAGAAGGAAATCTCTCTTTGTATATGCTTTCAGAGCAGTTGGCCACTTGACTGTGGCCTCTGGACCCTATCGTGATATAAATATTAATTCAAAATACTAATGAACTCTAAAGAAAAAGGGAGATACATCATCTCATGCTTATACTGTTACTGTCTGTTTCAGAAGATAAGTGCAACACAAAGCATGTACACTTAGAGTGACATTTCTTTGCCATAGCTTTCTCCTTGAGAACCTTGGAATTCTTTCCTTGATAATAGGCTTTTCTTTTACACTGCCTTTTTTTAGCCATTATGTGTGAAAGAGTTGATACTGCTATCTTAATGTCTCTATGCACGTTTTATTTCTGAGTGATATATTACTTTAAGTTTTTCCAGTAATAATTTCCATTTGGATGCAAAGCATTAGCTAAGTCTTCTGTGTCTCACTAACCTGGGATCTTGGAAACCATAGATTTTATAATCTATTATGTCACCTAACACATGACATTGCATAGCTTTGACTGACGATTCAATACAATTCTCATAAGTAATTCACAGCTACAATTACTTTCCCCCTGCAAATATTTGCATTAAGAAAAGTATTCCATGTATACATTATGTAACCTTTCCAAACCTTAAGATTAGTCCAGAATCTATGACAAAAATGGACTTCAAGTAAAGAATATCAAGAGCCGTTATCTAGAAATGTTTTCAGAAAAATGTTTTCAATCCAATGAAGAGTGTGTTTATATACACACATACAGTCTACACAAGAAACCATACTTCCAGAGTATGAGAATTAGCAAAGAAGTCGTGAACTTGGACTCAGTCATTCTTAGTGAAATGTATTAAGATGAAATTTTCATACTGAGCCTGAAACAGTTGTCTAGGTTTCATCAAAACTTATTTGAGGAAGATAGGTATGTGGGGTCAGGCAGGAATGGAATAAACTTTCCCCATGGCATTCCTCAGTGCCGTGCTTTGTGTTTTCAGCTGAAAAGGTGTTGATAATGCACCAGTGCTCAGTGACTGCTGAGCAGTGCTGGCACAGCACCAAGACTGTCTCTCCTACATTCCCCTCTCACCAGTAGGGCAGGAGTGGTCAAGATCTCAGAAGGGGATAGAACCAGGACAGGTGACCCAAGCTGAGCAAAGGGATATTCAATATGGCATCTGGTCAGCAATAAGAGCTGAGAGAAAGGAAGCAGTGAGGTTAGTAGTGGGAGTAGCACACTAAATGCATCTGAAGTACTAGAACTGATCAGTCTCCTGGACCTTCTGCTAATCAGTTGGATGCACAACCTTGGTAAAGTTTGCATTTTGCCAATGAGTCTAAAAATGGATTAAACGGAATGACTTCTATTTGGACATAGCTGAATTTTCTAATCTTAAATTGAGGACAGCAACAGAAAATGCTATTTGAGTTTTTTCTCCACTGTTTCAGAAGCCTGAAGACATGATTCAGAGCTCTCTGAAGGAAAATTCAAGTCTTAAAGAGTTACTGCACACAGGCTAGATCTGTTGAAGGCCTGCTGTTTGTCTGGGTCTCTGTGGTATTGCTCATCATGTAAACTATGCATAATAAAAACTAACCTGTGACCTTGTATAAATATTGAATTTTACACATAGACCCACTTTTGTTGTTCACATCATTATGATAACAAGATTTTAAGCAGTAAAGTCATAACCACAATCAAGAAATCAAATGTATTCTACTTAAAACTTGGATGACATCAGTAATATCAGTGATTAAAATATAACTTGCAAGACTGACATGCCCTATCAAATAGTACACTGACATGTCTATAAAGTTTGCTTGATTTTTACAGCACTGACCACTCATATCTCCTGGGATATGGGGAGCTATGAATGCTTAGGATTCTCTTGGGTGGTAAATGGTATTAGGAATGTAAGCAGAAAAAAAAATTTGGCTAAACATCTATGAAAAAAGGCTCTCACAGGGAGGTCCATCCATATGCAAAACAAAATTCTGTTCAACTGCTATGATGGATGAACTTCACCCGATGAATTTTAAAAAGGCTGTCTGAAGAGCTCAGTAATGGAAGATAATCCTGCTCTGGAAAAGAAGCTTACCAGTTTACCCTGACTCTGCCTATTCCATGCCTTCTAAAAAAAAAAAACAACCCGTGCTGAGATCTCCTGTATCTTTTTTTGTTGGGTGCAACATCAGTCATCCTGAATTTCCAGTTCTTCTCAATCTCTCTTAGATTGAAAATTTATTTCCTATAAATTATAAGTGCTAACTTATCTGATCTTAGTGCTAAATTTAAGATTATTTTTATCTCTTCAGTTCTCCTGTTTTGGAATATAGTTATTCTTAAATTATCTCTGTCCTTTTGATTTCAAAGCTGTTATCCAATTTCTATCTCACATTGATGACAGAATAACTCCTGTCCCTCCTGCTGTAATCATGAATCTTTCAAAGGATTGTATTTTCATGAATTATGCATTGTTATGTGAAAAAGCACTAAAACATAATGTATAAAAATGAAAATACCATATTATTTAAATGTTATATTTTTTACTCAACTTCTATCACACAAAATCCTGAACCACAGAGTGCTTATATTACCTTCAGGAAAGTTGTGCCAATGTCTAATCAGCAGGGCGAGAAAAAAATTAACATAGCCTTTTAGAAATTGTAAATAAATAAAGGATTGTAGAAGAGGAAGGAAGCATTTGAGTCAACAAGTGGAGTCCCTTGCTTCTACAGGCAATATATCTTACTGGCTCATACTGTATCAGAATTTCAACAGGTTTTTTCAGTAATTTTTCTTATTTTCTTGTGTTTAAATTCAAATGTTCTCCCTTTTTTCTTCCTTCTGCCACTTTCCTAACAGCAAGAGAAAACATTAGCATTTATAGCCTGACACACTTGTAGTGAATATAAACCTAAGGAAACAGCACTTTACAACCTCATTTAGTGGGAAATGCTGGAAATCCTGTCTCAACTGCCTCCGTGCATCACCCAGATAGATAAATTGCAATGATGATCTCCAACAGAATTTGTGGAATTGCGTGGAGACCTGAGGAAGGCATGGTACCTTTCACCTCCTCTTACCACAAATAAAACCCAAAACAATTAGAATATATTTTGGCTGTGTTTGTAGGTTAGGGAAAAAGTGAATGAACTGCAAAGGCAATAGAAACCACATGAGTAGATTTGTCAGATAAGTATTTTCATGGCAAAGAAAAACTGATCAGTAACTACTGCATTTATGCACTTTGGAAAGACAGAATAAATTAAGTTCTAATTACCTCTATTTGGTCAGACTGCTTGTTTTCATCATAGGCAAATGGATGAGGCAACTCTCCAAGTGGTATGTCATAGAACTCAGAATCATAAATTATGGTATCACTGATAGGGGCAGCTCCAATAGACTCAAAGATAAAAAATCCCAGAAAAACATTTACAAAGGTCTGCATTCTGTTTTCTTTTCTGAAAGAGAATAAAATGGACAGATTGTAGGTACTCTGGTTCTGACAAGGAATCAATGACAATTTAGTGTCACAAATACAGTACTTATATATAAAACCCACAATCTTTCTGATTATTCACATTTATTCACATTTATTTATGGTGACTCAGTAGTTTAATCTGGTTTTCTTCATGAAGAGTCCCTGGAGCTGAGAATTCTTCATACTGCTTTGGCCATACTCGTAGTCATATAATTTAGAACAGACTTATGGAATTTTATTGGTGTAAAAATAAACATCTGAGTGATATTTTTACCCTTTCATCTAAATTCACCTATTTTCATTGCAATTAGATATGAACTTCTGAGAAACTAGAGAAAAGGTAAATTATTATATTATTTGTCTCTATCACAATAAATAATCTTTTGGAATGTATAACAGTGTAATTTTATATCTCTCCTCCATCATAAAAAACACTAAACAGAACCAAACAAACAAACAAAACCACCACGCTGTTAGAAAACATTAGAAACTCTGTCATCTCTGGATAAGCATAATCAAAACACTTTTCAGAACATAATTTTACTTGGTATTGTACATCTGGACCATACTTTTGCAAAGGTCTTGGGAACAAAATAAAAAATAGTATGTGTCCTCCATCGCCCTGTGGACAGTAGTGCCAGTACTCTGAATTTCTTCATTATTCAATCAACATCATTTAAAAGGAGTGAGAAATTGTGGTGTAGGGTACTTACCTGTTCTCCTTGGAAAATAGGATTGTAAAACTGAATCATCACCCATTTAAAGTTCTGTAAAATTGAATTATCACCTTTTTAAAGTTCCTGAATTTTGTAAAATGGTAGAAAATTCATGCTAGGCTTGAGCACTAGTGTTTATGCACTCCCTTTTCCTTGTGAGTGATGCATTCACTGTTATCATATAAGATGCCTGACACAAGGCTCTATTCAGCGTTCTTTACTTACATCTTTATCTACAGCTCACATTAATTTCACCAAAAGCACAGTGACAATGAGCAATGCATAAGTCTAATAAACTGTATTCCTTATGTGATGCTGTGATACACACTCTTAAATATTTAATTTCAAAATTGTAGCGACTTATAATAAAGTACAAGAAATACATGAGACTTTTTTTAAATGTATGTACTGGGCAACAAGCTGAATTTTAGCTTCATGAAAAGAGGTCTTTATAAAGTTGGTTTAGGCATAAGGATATGAAATTCCTCTGGGGATGGTCAGTAACACAAGGCATTCATTTTTCTCTATTTTCTTTATTCAGAAAGACTTCAGCTGCTGCTGGAAGAAGCTAGAGTTACTGGGTCTTCTCTTTGAGAAAGCTTAGATGAATTTCACCTTTCAGTATTAGCTTCCAATATTACTAAAAGTATTCTGCTTTATTAAAAAAAATTAAATAAAGTAAAATAAAAATGCAGTCAATCTCTGTAATAAGCAAGTATGCTAGAATTAGCGGTTTTTTGTCGGTCTTTATGTTTTCTGCTGCCTATTTTTGACAGAATTGGTTTCCATGTAGTTTATCTCAGACGATTCAGCTATAGAGGGTGTTATCTATCAACCCAAAATATAGTACTAACATATATGGTGTAATTTTTCCTCTGAATAAACAAGTCTTAAATAAAAAGTTGTTTACTATGCAAAACAGTTTTCATGTCACAACTCCTAAAAATAAAAGATTTTTAAAGGATATAAGGCTTGATAAGTATTAATTTTTGCATATATAGAGACAAAATCAGCAAATATTTGTGGAAAAAAAATGTTTACCTACACCTACAGTATCTGCACTAATTTGCAGGGTTTGAATGTCTCTATTTCCCTTTCACGTAGTATATTGGAATGCACTGTAGAAATATTGGCATCTGCAGTAGCTGTAAGATCAAATATTTTGATGAAGATTATGTACACCTCTCACAGGAAGGAACTAAGACACATCCAGGGAAAAATAAATAGTCTCCACAATCTGTGAGCTTTGAATCAGTATTAAGCATGATAAAATAAAACAAATACCAGTATTTCCAGTGATAAAAATTCAACTAAGAGAGAAATGCCAAAACTTACCTTTAGCTTCCACTGTCTCAAATGGGATGGAGCTACTCAGAATGCAGAGCCAGTGCTATTAGACCCTGACCAATGGCAGTGGCATTCTGCGGCTGTGGGAGGTAGTACAGCTTCTACCCTCAGCTGAAGACCTCAGCCCAGGGAGTTTCTCAGACTTCAAACACCTTTAATATATGATTTTGCTGAACTGAATTTTTTGGAAGGTCAAACAAAGATTTGTTGTAAGGAAATGGCATTTATTTCACATGAAAGTTTTTTACCCCTTCTCCATAAATTTCTTGTTACTCCTACCAATATAGCAATAACACTCTCAGTTGTACTCTGGAAACAACTTTTTTGTATTACCTGATAACCTACAAATACAAATTTGTCATCAGTGTCCAAAATCAAGGCTTAAGCAAATTGGGTTATATATTAATATTCTCCCTATTTGTAACATCTCTATTTTGTGACTTATACATGATAACGTTTAATGAATTTCCATCTACGAAGAAAAGTAAAGTAGGTTTAAAACTTTAAAAGGGTATAAAGAAAAATTTATTACTAGTAATAAATTGTAATAGTAATAAATCCCCTGTCAGGGGATGGGTGTGCCAGGGATGGGGTGCCAGGGGAATGGGGGGTCCTGGAAGAATCAAGGTCCCAAGGAAAGAGGGATTTCAGGGGATGGAATGAATGGGAGAGGGTTCCTTGTGAATGGGGTCCTGAGCCATGGAGATCCTGGGGAGTGGCAGCCCCAGGATGGGGGGAGACAGAAGGAATGGGGGTCCCATGGTCGGCTTCCCAGGGGAATGAGGGTGCCAGGGCTGGGCAGTGACAGGATATGCACATGGGTCACACCTCCTTTACTTTTCTGTAAGTACTTAATGAAGCAATGCTTATAGAATATGCTCTTTCCAGTGTTTTCCTTCTGAGAGGAAATGCCATTTTCTTTATAGATATGAACCTCTACCATAGACTGCAAATGATGGGCATACACTCTAGTATAGGCATACACTTCTATCACACCAGAAAAAAGTTTCACTATATTAGCATGTCTAGCTATCTCTTTTCCTAATTGGTTGTGTTTTCTTTATTATCAGTTCCTACTTAATTCTGTACTTTTATATTATCAGTATTTGTACAACATCCACATATTCCTCTGACTATTTTCATCATTTTTCCAACTCTTCAATGAAATGTGCCTTCTAATACTGTCAACGTCCAATATTAACAACAGAACCTCTCCTGTGTCTCTGGAGGGATGTAAGATTCATGTATAAGTCTCCAATGTGCTAAGAAAAATTTATTCCCTTTGCTTTATGTAACTTCCACAGCAGTTTTTATTTGTTTTTCCAATAAGGCCATCCTAGTGGACAAAATTTGCATGAGGCACTGAAAGCACATTAAGAATTTTAAGCCATGTGCCTTGTGGCAAGAATCCAAGATGTCTGGCCAATAGGTCAAAGGGTAGAAGAGCAATAGCTCTGTTAGCAGATAGTAGAGGTTAGGGTGTTATGGGGCATACCAAATAGCTCAAGGTATCATGTGCTATTTTGGCAACTGAGTCAAATCTGCAGTGGCTTTTAGCAATATGACCACTCTTGGATGACAGACTTCTTTCTTAGGAAGGTTTAACCTGAATTGCTTCTATGAAAATAGAAGTCTTGAATCATTAAATCAGGTATTTTTAATTTCTTTTTTCACTGTCTTTCCCATTGCAAAAGCGTCTTCTTCCATGAAGAATCAGGGCAGTAAGTACAGTGAAAACACCACACTCTTGTGTCCTGTTGCTCTTCTCTTTCTTCAGATCAGTAGCCTCAGTTTACTCCTTAATTTCGGGATCTAGTTACTTGCAATGCCTGTGTATGCTCCTTCCTGACAACAAAGCAAACATCTGTACCTGCTGCAGCAAAAATTCATCATTCACCTTCTTAGCGCTACTGATAATTGTTATGCTGCTCCATTTGCAAGTAGTTAACATTATTTCACTTTTCAGTATAGTATTTTCTGCTGTGCTTGGTAACTTAAGATTTATTCTGCTAAATCCTCCCTTCCTCCTTCATTTACAAAATATATTCTCTCTAGGCAGGTCCAGTATTCATTGCTTTCACTTGTGCAAAAGATCCCAATTTTTTATTGAAGGAAAATTCTTATCTGTAACAAGTTATTAATATAATTATAAATGTTTATCTTCATTCTTATACACCTAAGTAGATTTAGGCATACTGAGACCCAGGGCCTGAAACCTTTGTATCTGTAGGTTTCCTTTTTTGCTTTATAATACCAATGAAGTTCAAACCACTTTGTGTCTGGATCTTAACTTTGATTTTAGTGGTATACTGTACTCCTGTGAGACTGCAATATGCTTTGCTGGCCTTGTTTTCCAGAAACACTAAGCAAGTAAAATTAATTGAAGGCAAATGTTAACTTACAAATATTGAATTTCTATTTTTTGTTAGAGCTAGGGAAACTTATCTGAAAAAGAATATATTTTATATAAAGAATGTTACAAGCTTATGAGAGTGATAGTTTGCTAAGCACACAAATAAGAAATCAGTTTTGTTTGTTTTGGTTCATACTTTAAACAGCACGAATGTGGAGATTTAGTGATGTATCTGTAGGGGACATGCCTTAGTTGATGCCAAAATTAATGTTTGGCAATTTGTTTGAGCTTGGATGACAGAAGTCCTGATGCTAGCAATCCAAGACCAGCTAGAAACCCAAGAGACCCAACAACAAAAAAAAAGATAAAAGAAAAAAAAGACTACTTAGAGGTCTTGTGGCATTGCTGAGCAAAACCCCAAGCTTTTTAAAAAGCTCACAGAAAATTTATGCTTGAGTTAGAAACTGATTTAGATCACTGCTTGCATTTTCTGAATCCTGTTATCACAGAAGATAATGAAATTCCTGAGACTGACAAAAGGACATTTGGGAGTGAGCTTTTCATGTCCTCTAATTAGTCCCTTCACTGACACTTGGGCTTTTTCCAGATCCTCTGGCCTTGTGCAGTCTAAGTTACTGTCTTGTGAACTTCCTCAGCTGTCTTTAAATCTTGCTGTTTGACTTAGTTGGGCTTGATTAAAAGCTCACTGAAGTTAATAGAGAGTTCCATCACATTCAGTGGTTTTTGGGGCACTGCTTAAACTGGAAGCATACCCAGCTGTGATCATTGCCTAACACATTCCTAGGCAGAATGCATGCCCACTGCATAGTTTCTGGCAGTAGTAAATGAATTAATTTATTCCTCTGTTTTTTTGAGAGGACTTTGTTTCCATTTCAGTTCTCCCAGTTTTTGGAGGTGCAATGACTCCTAAGTGTGTTCTTGAACTCAGTGCCAAAGCCTCAGGGTCGTCCTATTCTTGCTTTTCCAAAGCTTTGATTATAAAGCACTGAGCCTTTGATTCAGACTGTCAACATTCACTCATTATAATTTTTTCTTTTCTTTCTTTTCTTTCAGTCCTCACAGATTCATCTCCAGGAACACATGATAAGAATAAAATGTGTGAAAAAATGCTACCTTTGCCATAAAATGAAAAATCCTGCCTGAATCTCAGAAAGAGCTTGGATATTGTACCAACTTTCCCTCTTGTCAGCTTCTTGTCCTGCCAGTCTGAACAGAGGCCGAGGTCTTCAGTCTACTGTGTCAGCTCTGGAAAATTCTAGTACTGATTTTTAACAAGAAGAGCAAGATATGTCCAGCATTGAAAAGAGTGACAGGGCGATCCCAAAATAACTTGTTCATTTTGTTGTTTCACCTTGGCACCTGGCTAAAAGATTGTCCTGGTCTGAAGCGATAGTGTAAGAGTAATAAAGCAAACTAAGTTAACATGTTGATGTATTCTCATCTAGAACAATAGTAACAAAATAAAAGACCACCTTCTCCTGGGCCAGGGACCAGTCCTACGTAAGGAGGGAGGTAATACATGAGTGTTCCTGTAATGGTGACAGTAAGTTCAACTGTTGGGTTACACAGTCTCTTAAAAAGTCACATTCACTTTCCTCCAAATTTTTCATGTTCTGTAACCAGAAAAGCATCTGTCAGATGAACAAAATTGGGTCACCCATATTGTGTGACAGAGACAATTGTGTTTTGGTCAAAAGTGGGAGGTACATGAATATTAATTTCTCAAAATATGCTGTGACTCATGAGCTTGTTAATGTTAGTATCAGGAAGCAAATAAATGTTTGTTTTCTTTGAGTTTACTGTAGACAAGTAACTGCAAAGTAGATGTAACTCCTTCTACAGACACTTTAAATTCTTTGGAAAGACATGTATTATTGTGAATTTTTTTTTTAAATTAGGATTTAAAATATGACTTTTCAAACAATATCCTTTTGCCTACACATATGTATCTTTACCTATCTTTACCTAATTTTGTTCTGTTGGTTTTGGTTTTCTAAATAAAAGTAGTATTTAGTATTCCAGATTAGGCCCACTGAATGAAGAATTTTACTACAGTGCATACCAAAGAGCACTGGATCAAGCTTCTCTGACATCCTACTTCTCCCAGTCATTTAATATGAAAATCCTCCACCATTTTCATTGATGTTACATGATGTACCAGTGTGTCTGCTTCATGTCCAAATAAAAGCTTTTCTCACCTTGTTTTTGTTGACTTTATTATTTCCTGCATCATTATTTATCATTCATTTTCCATTCTTAAATATATGGTCAGAATTATACTGAAGAAAGGAAAAGCACGATGTGAAATTCTGGAATCATTGAAGATCAGTTCAATCAGTTTCAGGGCTAAAATTCAGGCCAGTATTTTAGACTTATTCCTTCTGCAGTACTGAACACTCTTGACTCTTTTGCTTGTTTGTTTGTTTGTTTGTTCTGTAGGCATAGGAAGAGGATGGAGGGGTAGGAATCTGCTTTGATAGATCCCTTGCCTGTCTCAGTATCACTTACATTTCATGAATTGCTGGATTGTGGAATTTCGTTCACCCTAGGGCCCTGGGAAAAGGAGAGCATCGTATGAACCTCGCTGGGACTAGAGAACAAAGGCTGGATAACAGAAAAACAAATATCTCAGAGAGCAGGAGAAAGGAAGGAAATCATGTGTCTGCAGAAGGGATTAGCATTTCCATTTTGCTCATCAAAGTTAAAAGAAATATAAAAGAAGGATTTAGAGTGCTCCAACTGTTCCATCCCCTGTGCAAATTAGCATAAACAGCAGGGAAAAGAGAGTTAAACAGAAAATGTGAGATAGCTACAACTGTTTTTGCTAGCAAAGTCTTGTTTAGATTTAATTATTTCTGCATAAACAGTGAATGCAAAGCAATAAAAAGAAGCTTTTTAATGAGACACAGGAATAACTACCCTTTACATACAGATCTACTCAAGTGTCTTATTTCTCATGTTTGCCTGATTTTTTATTCTTGATGGCAGATTCCTTTAATTCACGTACTCTTAAAGTCTGTTATTCTTTTCCTCTATGTTTACTTTAATTTTCACCTCTTACTTCCATGGTTGATGCAGGAAGATAGCATATGACTTTTTCCCTGTCCTTCAAATATATATTGCTGCTTTTTTTGTACTGCCTGTCCAGCTGTTTGATTTTGGATTTGGGGATTTTTAGGTTGTTTTTTTTTGGTTGGTCAGGGTTTTTTAAATCTTTCAGAAAAAAATAGCATGAAAATTTTCAATTTGTCAGGTGTATGCTAGATCCATCTAATATTGCTTACTAGCAGTAAAATCTCAGAATATTTTCATGCAGTCTGGTGTGCCAGACTGATGAATTTCTAAATGAGCATTCAGAGTATTATTTCCTTGCATATGGAAAGACCATATCTGTATAGTCTCTGATACATCATTGCATTCAGTATGCTTGGAATTTCTTAGTTGTTAAGAAAAAGCATTCTTTTCAACAAAGACAATACACATTTACAGTAGAATCAAACAATCCATAGTTATAGCAACAGGAATGGATGGTTCTCACTTTACTTTCAGAAAGGGTGATTTAGAACCTTCAATATCTGCTTCTGAAATTACTAAACTTTGTTGCAGACTGTGAGCAAGATCCAAAACTTATTACTTTCAATCTCCTTAAGCCAGGCTTGATATAAAATTCAAAGAGCCTCCTTAAATACATTGCTAATTTTACATCTCTAACGGTTGTTTGTATAATAAGCCCATAAATTAAATCCATCATAGCATGCTATTCACTCTTTCTCTATGATATGAATTTTAAAGTAGATGAAAAACTTGTCAGATTGTTGCTATATATTGTATACAAATAAGCCATATTGTTAGCCTAGAAAAACATTTTGGAAATCAGAGAAGTCCAGTTACTCAAACACTGCTAAAACAGGTCTGAAATACAGCTCATAATAAATTGTGTTCCTTGCACTGCTTTTTATTTGATTAAAAAGTATTAAGAGAATATATTTTTGAAGGATATTTAGTAATTTTGGTTTTGAAAGAACTGGGAGGTAATACTGAAATATAATCTAAATTGATGTTGATGCCTAAGATGAAAAATTTCCCTGTTCCATGCAAATATGTATGTGAGAGAAGGAAAGATGATTTTTTTCTGAAGATTTTTCCGGAGAAATCTTAATGGGCCAATTTTTTCTAGCTTGTTTCTACTCCTTTAATACTTTTGAATACTTGCTGGGTTACAACACACCTGGGCTGGTCTGTCAGGTACGTGCATGCACACAGATCTTTGCAGGTTATACCAGAGCTCATTATTGAAGGAAGTTTCAGGAATTCCCAGAGAGGCTGAAGGCAGGAGTCAGAGTTTCAGGCTCACATATTTGGATTCTATTCCACTCACATTAAACAGACTGTCATTCTTCTAAAACCAAATTTACAATTTGCTGTTTAAGAAGTATAATTTACATCAGTTTTGAGAAGGAGCAGGGAAAGAAATTGCTGTTCTTTCTTTAATCATCGCTGAATATAAGATAGTACTGCTGAGTATGCAAGCATGTGGTGTTGCAAAATGGTTTTTATTAGCATACAGAGCTATTGTCTGCTGTTCCAGCCCAGCCTGTGGACTCGTGGTGTTAGACCCTTTCAGGAAAATGCAGTTCCTGGCCCCAGAGACGGAAAATTTTAGTGTGTTTTTGCTTAGCTAAACAAGTACAGTTCAGAGCTGGGTTATCATATTTATCTCTAGAAGACGAATGATATTTTGCTTGGGATTGAAAAATAAACCAGAAACAAAGTTCAATAAGACAAGGATTTGGAATTCAGTAGAGCACAAGCTTTGTGTTGTATGTTGACATACCCATTTATTCAAATGAAACTGTGAACTCTGTTATACTACACTTATTTCATGGATAGAGAATAGAAAAGATTTTATGTAGCATAGTGTCCTCGATATCCTGAGAAAATTTGAAATTGATGTAATGAATTAAAGTTGGTTTTCTCATTAGCATAAATATTTCCCAGTTACCTACAAAGTTTGAATATGAAATTGTATGTGTACTCTTAGGTTTGCATTTTGTATTACATATACTGCAGTGGTTTATACCCTCTATATGTGTTTCCAATATGTTAAAAAATGTTTATAAAGAAGTTGGCATGATCATTTGCATTTGACTGCCTTCAACATAAAGATGTTCTCTGCTGTTATTGAATTTGTTACAAAATGCATGGTTAATAATAACTTGTAGTATCTTAAATCTTATAACAGTACAACTCACTAGCAAGTAATTCTCACACACAGAGATCCAAAAAAGTTATAATTCCTCCAGACTGTAGAATACAATCTGGGAATTATTAGTGCAGTGTATAAACCAGTCATTTTAAGGCTTTGCTCAGTCACCAGTGTGTCAGACATGCAGTTAGTATTCATGTTCTCAAAATATCAGTTGCACCCTTCAATGCCATATATGCATTTTCTCCTTTTGATTGGTTCTTCTAGCAGGAGCCAAGGCAGTGGCTCTGAGGGCTTGGATCTCAAGGTAAGCTCTACTGACCTTAATTTACATTGCTCTGATCTAGTATATTGGATATATATTAATTCTCTTAATCTCTTATGGAATCAATTATTGAGTATGGGTCCTGTTAGATGATCCAACTCTGACTATAACACAGAATTTCAGGCTCTATCCAGCTTTTGGATGCTTCAACTTACACAGCTGAAGGTACAGAAGGAGTGATGGCACACAGTGGGTGCATGGGAGGTGGGTGCTGTGGTCAGAAAATGTGGGGCAGAAGTGAAGGAGCCAGTTGCACAGAGTGGGACAGACGCAGCTGGTGTGGGCCAGGGCTAACCACAGCCTGACTGCAGGACCTCTGGCACTGTAAATAAGAGACACATCGCCCTTCAGCCAATAGTTCTGTTTATTTGGTTTGAATTTCTGCTTTAAACTGTTTCTTTTCTGAGTAGATGTGGGAACATGTCCTTTGAGACACTAATGTACAAAGAATGTGAAAATCTTGGTTTTTCTCATAGGCTTTAAGGAAAACTATTAGTTAGCTTTAGTTCTTAGAAAAACTATGGATTTATTTATTACCAATAAAATAACATAGCTGTGAACGAGAACTAAAGATGTTTTTTATCAGACCTTCATTTATACAAATAAAATATTTGGAAAACATCTTTAAAAAGTTTGGAGAAAATATCAACACAGATAGCAATTCAGCAAAAGTGCAGGTTTCTATGAGCAAGACAATGAAAGAAACTATAATTTGTTAATGAGCAGCATGTGAATTTCTCTGCTATTTTATGGGTCAGACAGTCATCTTTTTAAAATGCAGATATCCAAGAAAAATACTGAAGATAATACTCTGTGCTTATGTGTGTGGTTGAACTGAAGTATTAAAACATTGCTTTTCAGCTCTATTTGAAATATAGGTGGCATTTTCCAAAAGTGTTTTTCTAGTTTATACACATACACACATAAATATACACACACACACACACACAGATCCTGGTACTTCAAAAGATCTCAAGATAGTGTGATCAAATGGCCTTTAAACTTTTGATTAGTGGCATTGTCTTTTAGGAGGTTTCTTTGTTGTGTTTCATTGCCTGCATAATGTGTCATAGACCCTCATTGCTTAAAATCAGTATTTACTCAGCTCACCATCTGCATCAATTTACCACGTGGTCTCTGCTCTGCAAACTCCCTCATCTCTCTGTTACTGTTAGCAGAAACAGGACCAGAACAGGGTGATGAGAGGCCTTTTATCCAGCACCGTCAATACCTGTTTTCACACAAAGCTGTGCTGATGAATGTGTGAAGGAATCGTTCATGGGGAAGTTTCAGCGTGTGCAAGTTTCCTGAAGTCTGTAAACCCAGATTAAGCTGGATTCATCCATTTTTAGACTAAGGGAATAACTCCAACTCTGTGCAGAGAAAAATTCTACATTCAGGCACACGGGAAACAGTGTTAAATTTCATTGTATAAATGGTGCTTTCTTTTTGTTTCTGTCCTTTGATGAGCAGTGCAGTGATTATAGTGTTGTTTGCCCAGATGTCCGCAGTTATTTTGCTGACTCCTTTGATAGTTAGCTGGTCCACTGTAAGTAACTGGGGAAAAAATTATCTTCTGGCACCATGGCAAAAGGCCTTTGTCAGCCATTTATAAATTCAGGTGGAAACTTTAAAGTTTCCTAACTGTAAGAGCAGTAGAGGAATTTCCTATGATAGCAAAAAGCCTTTGGTCATTTCAGTGTAAAATCACAAAAATGTCTTAATTAGGTTATGTGATAACAAATAATGGAGATTTTTGCTCCAAAGGGAAAAGTACTACATGAAGATCAGAAGGGGTTCTTTTAGCATATGGGGAAAAGGAGTAAGTGGGAATATTCAGCTATAGCCTGTCATAGTCAAAATGGCAGGTAAGGAGTATTTGAAACTGGGTGTTTATAATGTATGAAGTGTGTCTGAATGACCATGTACAAGGAGAGAAGGAAAAATAAAGAATTGCTGTACTGGAGATCAGAGGAAGATATTTTAATAACAGAGCTTTATAAAAACACTGACAAGAACCATGCATAGGAATAACAGTTCAGGTATACAAAACAACGTAGCATGTAGTGCAAATATTCACACCATAGAATTCTGGTATCCAAAAGAAGAGTGGGTGAGATATTAGTGTCATTAAGGAAGACACACAGATGACATTGTGGAGAATTGTGACGGAAAAGAGTAAGCTCCATTTCCCCCATTTAAAATTCCAGTTTCTTTAATATAGTTGTCAGCGGAAGACTGGGGAATCCCTACCACAGAGGCTAAAAATCCAGTAGTGTGAATCAATAAACTTGTCCGAGGAAAATGAGCAAAGGGAGATCAGCAAGGAGTGGAAGAGATTAAGGGAAGGACTAAGAGCTACTGAAGAATGACCTGAGAAGTAAGAGGATACCCAGTTACTGATGTTGCTGTTTAACCCATAAATAAGATGCAGAACAACCACTTTTTCACATAATCGTTTCCTGGAAGGAAAAATTACATTCTATGTATGCAAAGATGTAAGTGTTCATCTCGTTTGTAATTTCTAGTATTCATAGATTTGCTTTGCCTTAGTAAATTCTGAAGGACATAGCTGAAGCTGGTGAAAAACATAAGATTTTCTGGTCAGAGTGCAGATTAATGAAAGTTGAGGCCTGAACATTTTATGGTGGTTTAATGATGGCTAATACATAAGCATGGTAGGCCAAAACTAATTAAAGAACAGTGCAGTGTGACTTGTAAAACTACATTACTGAAGTAAAGTCATCTCTGAGGTAAAGACTTGGAGCCTGTGGTGAGCTTAGTCTGCTGGCAAAAGTCATTGCTTTCATTTACACCTCTGAAACCCCATTAACAAAGGCAGATTTTGGCCCATGTGCTACTTTAAACAGAATTCAAGGGCAGTTAATAAGTCAGACATGTCTATCATTAAAAAGAATCCTGCTGAGGGGACCAGTCAGCTTTGGTTGCTACTCTATAGTGCCAGTGACTGTCACTGTATCAGCTGCTACAGAGAAAGGTTTGTTCTTGAAGGACTTAATGCAAGAGCATTTGAAATGGTTTCATTTCATTATGTCTGGAATTTTATATCATTGAATAAAGACAATAAAGGGAGCAGAGGAGAACTCCATAATATATAGTCTGAGAAGAATAACCAAAGGCAACAAAAACTTTCCCTTTGGCAGTTAGTTTTTTCCCTTTTACTCCATGAAACATGAGAACTTTCATTATATAAAACTGTGCTTTCGTCTGAATTTTTCCTTTAGGTTTGCCAGTGAGAGATGATGATTTAATTCTTTCCAGATATTCAGTTGATTTAATATAATTTCTTTCATGTGGAACAAAAGGGGATATATGGGCACAGATCCTAGAATATTTATTCTTTTTCACAAATCCTTAAGGGTACATTTCATGGAATCACAACATATTTTTGGCACTCAATTCTTGAAATAATTACACGGTGTTTGATTATAAGGCTGTTTATTGAAGATCGTATGATGTTTGTCCTGTGTGCTTACTCTGGTTTTTTTCTTTGTTTTAATGGACTGAGATGTATGCTTGAATTAGAAATACTATTAAAACAGACATATTTGAATAAGAAGCCCTCTTGTCCAGGTTCTCTAGACACAGCTGTTACTTTTGCAAACCCAGAAGCTTTCATGTACTTCATTCTTATTTCATTTCTCTTGGATTATTTCCAGAATAGCTTGAAGCATTGATTATGGTTAAAAGCTTCATTTTCCTCTAACTAAAACCAGTTTCATAAAAGTCTTCATTTCATAGTACCTTTTATTCACTCTTGTGCCTCTTCCTCTATCCTGTGTCCTTTACATGCATGCAGTATGTTTCTTTTGTGTGCTGCACATATTTAGTTGGAAAAAATCATACTGAAACGAGCATATGTATCACTCGATTGGGAGCTATTGACACAAAGAACAACCTTGCCACTGTGGAATTCTGGCAAGAAGATGAGTCACTGTGGAGAGGGAATGAATAGTCCAAACCAACATTTTATTCCCTAATTAGATTTTGTATTGAAATAAAAATATGTTGTGTTAAGGTTGAGCCAAAAAAGCAGTTCTGTGGGTACAGGGATTTGGTAGGAGAGCTGTTGAGTATTTTCTTCTCAGCTTTCCCTTTCCTTTGAAATTCACTTTCAAAATTAATATCTTTTTTTTAATGTTCTGTATATGATTGAGGTAAAAAAGAGCTTAGGGAAATTTGCAGTTTACCTTTTAGCCCTTCCTTCTCCCTTAGTTTTTTTTTATAGGAACCCATAAGATCACCCTCCCTGTCTGGGAACGGCTTCTTCTCTGACTTAATTGTCCCGAATGAGGGAACAGCTGAATTTTGTTGCTATTGCTGTCATGACCATTTCAAAACAGTGCTGCTGTTCTCACTGTCAAATTGTTGACCAGAATCCATTTGGGAACAATGTAACCCAATCTATCTGTATAGTAAGAAATTCACTTTTGCATTCCTGGGACCCCAGAGGATGTAAGATCAGACATTTATCTGCCTTTAAAAAAAAAAAAGACAAAACTGAAAAATGTTTATCTTGACAGGTAACCTGTTCTTCAGTGAAAAAAAAATCAAGTTGGGTTTCTGACATTCTAAAATATTAATTTAAATTTAAATTTGGTCCATATCTATCAATATTAAGTATTCAGTTGTTTTCCCATCAGGAGTAAGATGACTTTACAAAGCCATCCCATTTAGATGGCCAAAGGTTTTGTATTAAGCAGTGTTTAGACAGTTCTTTGAATTTCTTTAAACATTTTTTCTATAACCATCAAATATTGACTTTTCTCCTTCAGCACAGATAATTTGTTTCCAGTGTTCCTAGACAAAAATAGGACATTTTCATTACATGATGTGAAATGGAGGCTAGCAAGAAGCAAAACTTTGCTTTTGATCTTGTAGTACATCTGAGCCATGATTCTCTACCTGAAAGTATTTAGGGGGCCATAGCATTTCTGTAAAGCCCAACAAGTAAACGTGCCTCTGAAAATTAGTAGTTGGATCTTACATCAACCAGTGTCTGATATGTCAGCTGATAAAACTAAGCATATAAGCTGATAAAAAATGGAGAAGCATAGGTTCTACAGGATGAAGACTAAGCCTGAAAAGCTGCCAGAGCTAATTTGCCAGCTAACATTACCTCTTCATGTGGTTTCCAACTAATGAAATTGATAGTTGTGGCCTATTACCATATTCCTTTCAGAATTCATTCTAAAAGTCATGAAAAAAAACATGAAATACACAGAATACAGCAATGCGTGATCTGAAGAAAGCTCACAGGTGTTATTCACACATCTGCACACTTCCTTTGTGTTTGAACTGCGCATTAATCAGTGCTTTAGTCAGCATTACAAATATTGAACACTTACTCTTAGTTGTTGCTGTCATGCCAGCTCCCAAACTCTAGACCAGGCTGAAGGATTATAAATCTCAGGCTATAAGCACCTTTATGGACTGTTATTTTCCAATATTTCCCACTCCCAGTTTTTCTCCTTAAAAGCACATGAGCATCTTGTGTCTGCTTCCCCATTCTTTTACTCTCATGAAAAGAGATGCACAGTAATGCTCTCAAGCTACCTTCTTTTCCAAATGTTTTTCCTTCTTCCTCTTTTATCTCCTCATCACAAGTTTTTCTTCTTCCCTTCCTAGACATCCTTTTAATGTCTTTTATTTTCTCTCTTCTAGTATTTGACTTCTTTTTTTCTTCTTCCTTATCAAGGTGTAGTTATATTAGTTATGTGAAAAATGGAAGATAAAGTTGTTTTGTTACTTTTTCAGACACAGACCACAAGAACCTTTTCCTATATCTGGAAATACTGAGTAAAAGTGGTAACAGCTAAGGCTCCTGCACATATTTTTGAGATCTTTAAGATTTCCCCCTAAAAAGGCAGTTTTTCTACAATACTGTGAAAGGGCACTTTTTTAAAAAGCAGGAAAAGGCCATCTATAGCCTTAAGTTAATATACCTTTCTAAGTAAAGAATTCCATCCACAGCTATTTTGACTGTGATCTGTTAACTGATTTTTGATTTGTTCATATCACATCACTTCCTCTTCATCACAGTTTCTATCTGCTCCTGGTTCTACAACTGACAAAATAACTCCATGATTTTGTGATGCAGAGGAGGAAGTCTCACCTAATCCTGCTCCAGGGCTATACAAGCTACCTAATTTTATTTCAGCTTTTTTTTTTTCAGCTGTAAAAGAGACAAGGCTTCAGAATATTCAACTCATCTTTAGACAAGTTAAAAGGCATCAATCTGAGGGCTAAGTCTCTTGAAAGAATAGGAATTTATATTCCCAGCAAGGAAGTTAACTGGAGTCAATAGCTCCAGTAATTCCCAGTACATCAGGCATTTTGAAAAGACTCTTAAAATTATTATATGTGTCACTACACACACACAGAGCAGGACAATTTAGAAATATTAAATGTTTGCACTTCAATGGGAGGCAAATATTCTATACAAAATGTGTCTTCTAGCAGATCAATGTGAAAAAGTTTATCTAAAACTTTTCAAATTGTCTACTAGTGACAAGATGTGCTTGTTCTAAGTTTATTTTCTTTTAAATAAGGCACATGAATTCCTCTGGAAATAGTTTCTGAAATGATGAAAACTTAATGCAAACTGTAGAAGTACTTAGTATATTCTCCCTGTAAACAATAATGGCTTTCAAAGGAGAAGCGCTCTTTTTAGCTTCCTGGGTTTTTTTAAACAAGTTAAATGTTTACATAAGCTTTCAGCAACACATATGACTGCTGGGCTGTGCCTAAGCCGGTATGTTTTAAACAGTTTCTGAAGATCTAGAAGTGTTGTCTGATGACTGTTTAGACCCAATCTCAGGGATCAGTATAGAAAAAAAAAGTTTCTAACCAACCCTATTGACAGCCTGCTGTTTACCTGTGAGAAGGTAAAGAGACAAATCCTTACACACTATCAGAAAACTCTGAAAGTGTTAATTCAGCCAGTGCAATCAAAAGAGGCAGTTAGAGGTTAGATAAAAGTGTTTCCATTTCTGCATTCACAGCTTTCCACAGTTTCTTCTCTCTGAAGTCCCTCTGTGTGAATGTCATAGCAGCAAACTGCCCAAGCTTCATGATAGATTTCCAAAGACCTGTACAAATACTTGCACATACTTTAAAGTTTGACAGTTTGACCCAATTGCATCTTCATCTCTGTCTGTCTCACTCTGGATGATTTTCTGCTTTGCATCTTTGTGATGAAATAGACTTCACTGAGTTGTTGAACCCATTTTTGCCTTGATTCCTACCACATAATTCAGTGCCTTCATAAGCTGAGCTGCTGGTTATTTGCTTCAGCTCCTCAGTCACAAGGCTGTAATTCCCTCACCAAGCCCAGATGACCCATGTCAGAAGCAGCCCACCAGCAATAGGACTTTATCCCCCTCCATGCCTTACAGTACTAACATTGGGAAAAATCCCAGTATGGAGCTAGTATTAAAGCAGCAGGAAATAAAACCACGTGAGTGTTGGGAGGTAAGCAGAGGATGTCTAAATATGGGGAAAGCAGGCACCACAGAAAGCCTTGAATCTCTGGTACCACCATTTTTCCTGAATAAAAAAATGGGGGCTGTAGTGCAGGGTTTTCAAAAGTAGGAAAATATAGGCATAAGTCTTATTAATGCTTTGAGGAAAGCATCGGAAGCATGAATAATACTGCAGCTGAAATCATTCTCAATGTTCCTCAATACCTAATAAGTCTGCTAAATTGATCCCAGACAGAATACAGATGCAAATAAAGAACAATGGAGGAAAAAAGGAAAGCATGGAAATTTTGGCTTGAGAACAGAAAATTTACTTTTCTGATTGTTTGTTTATTTGATGGTCAGTCCAATGTAAAAATATTTATATTTATTTGAGGAGGAATTAATTATTTTAGCCTTCTTCATATAAAAATGAAAAAATAAACCTCATACCATGTTCATATGTGATATTTTAAATTTAATGTTAAAGAACTTGCACCAAACCAAAATAAACACATAAATAATTAACTTTTTAAAAGATTCAAACCACTGGGACTTTCAGAGAAAACCTTCATGCACAGCTTTTTCTTCCCAATTTGGTCAGCAATTCAGAGGAAGGGGACCTTGTTCCTGGCAAATATTAAGTGTAACTCCTATTCTGCTGCTAAACAGAGTTGAGAAGGCTTGCTATCAGTCTTCATTAGAAACAGTTGCAGTCATTGAAAGAAACAAATCTCAAGATTCAGAAAAGAGCATGAACCTGTAGTCTGGTGCTGAAAAGAGCCTCCTCAGAGAAAAAAAAAAAAAATCTACACTCCAATCTGCTTCTGATTCAGACAAGATCTTGAGCCTAGATCCTATAATACCATGAAGCCTATCCTCACTGCCAGGAGAGAGAATCGGTGATTATTTGAAGTCCTGTACAAAGTAGAGCATCACAAGGAGATTACTGTCCTCAAAGTAGGCTTCCTAGCAGTGGGAGCATGATTTCAGACAAATTCAAGGATTTTGTTAACTGGTAAAGGGCATATCATGCTACATGGACATCTTAGCAACAAGAATATTAAGTAAGAAACATGAACATTATTTTTTCTTCCTTTCCTTTCCTCTGGCTGAAACAATTTGCATTTTTTTTTCCTGAATCCACTAACATTTCATAAAAATTGTGATAGACCAGTTTATGAATAAAAATTTATTGAAAAAACTTAGCTTCACTGAGAGCTGCTGAGCCCATATGTCACTTTTATTGCCCCAGTCCCTGATTAAGAGCAGCTTTTCTTTGTGGAAGATGTGATTCTAGTTTCTTCATAAATTTTCCTACAAAAAGGAGTGGGAGTGGGGAGACAAAGTCTCGGAAATAGATTTCCAGATATACTCTACCTACAAGACAGCACCAGCCTGGGTCTGCACAGAGACACTGGGGGAGGTGTGAGTGCTATGAGCAGTGGGGCTGTTCTGCTGCCATGGCTGTGTGCAGTCAAGGAAACCCTTTCCCTGGGGAATTCCAGATGGAGCTGAACTACCAGGAAAGACATTAATTAACTATCAGGACAGACATTAACACCACATACATAAAGATGCCTAAGCAAAAAAACACTGAAGAAACAAAACTAAATCAAGCTGATAGGCAGATAGTTTGATCAAATGGATGTAGAATTATCGAGTGATTTAGATTGGAACAGACCTTCAGGATCATCTAATTCCAACTCCCCTGCCATGGGCAGGGAACCTTCCACTACATCAGGTTGCTCAGAGCCTCATCCAACCTGGCCTTGAACACTTCCAAGCACAGGGCACCTATGACTCTCTGAAGCCTTCTCTTCTCAAGGCTGAACAGCCATGACCCTCTCTGTCTTCACAGGAGAGGTGTTCCAGCCTTCTGATCAACTTAGCGACCCTGCCCTGGACTCATCCCACTGCTACAGAGATCAAGGCAAAACCAGTAAGAAGAATATACAGGCTGTTGGCAACAGGGCAGGGAGTGTAAGAAAAATCTGTTTTGGCAAAGGTTTTGAATTCATTAAAGTGTAGATTTGCTAGAATTAGCACTGCTAGAGGAAGCAAGGGCTTAGAAACAATATGACTTCCACTAATGGGTGAGATAGTAAGTTAGCTAGGGCAGAACATGATGTGAATTATGGATATTGTTTCATACACTTGGCCTGAAGTGATTATTACTATTCCTGAGTATCACTACACAGACAATGGGGTGCCCTATAGAGCCTGTCATCATGTTTAAATGGGTAAGCAATTCTGGGTAAAAAAATGCAATTATAGAGGAGACTTTCAGTCAAGAGAAAGACATTAACTTGCTGACTTTAACAGCACCAAGGATTCTCAGCCACACGTGGCAGAAGAGGGATATTAGCTGTTTAACAATCAACACAGAAGTGTAGATGTTACAGTAATCTGATTCCAGGTAGGTAATGAAAATAGCTGCAATTTGATATCAGCAAATAGTTTTTCTAGGCCGGAAAAGTGAACAGCAAATACTTGTAGCAAACATTGGAAACCATTTGGGTGCAGCAAGGGTCACTGAAAATCCCTCCAATGACACAGGATATGTGCTGGAGTAGGTTATTGCAAAAATGCAAATTAGTTTTCTAGTTGTCTTCTGAATTTTTACCTCAATGTTTGTGTTCAGGTGTCATACAGGCTGCTGTGGTCACTGGCATCTATGCATGATTGTTATGGTGGTGTTTTTCCCTCAAAATGTTGAAGAATAGTGGTAGCACACTGGACTCTTGAGAAAGAAACAGAAAATGCCAGAGAACAGTGTGGATCAGGGAGAATCACACATGTGGCTAAATTTTAACTATGCTGGCAGCAACTGAAAAGGACTTTTCTTCCTGCAGAGCCAGCTGTGTTATAAAATCCCATAGCCTTTTGATAGATCCAGCATTCCAGCCTCCAATCATGCTGGCAGACATGTCAGAAACATCTGGGTATTTTTCAGTTCTTGAGTCTCTCACTTTGCTTTAATACTTTTCTTTACAGGGCAACTGTCTGTACCCTGGGCTGAGGTGATAGCACATCTGTGTTAACACCCCTAATTTCAAAATTACCCAATATGTAAGATGGATTTCTGCAAAAAGCACTAGATGTTTGTGGTTTGATTAGTGATGGTCCATGGCTGCAATAGGCTTATGGTGACCTGTTCTCAGCTTCTCATACTTGTAAATTTCTTTGTTTCTGTACATGGTATTCCATTCAAAACTGATTGCAATGTGTTCTGACAAGTAAGGGAAGCAAATGACTGTTCTATGATGACAGCTGCACTTTCAGACAGGACAGCTGAGAGGTGTGTTCCTCCCTTCTTTCAGAGGAAAAGAACACAGTTTTTTTCTGAACCAGGAAATATCTGTGGGAAGTCTTAGAGAAATCTTGGATTAGGAAGAATTAACATCAGACTTGCAAGCACAGTGATGCTTTTTACATTGTATTAGCGGATCTCCACACTGGGAAAAAGACAATGTGTTTTACATAGTTCTTTATAGTCTTCTGCACAATGAATGAACTGACTGTGTAGTGGCTAAAAGCCTACATTGTTTAGTACCACACAATAATGCAATTTAGGCCTGCTATTGTAGTCTGAAAGGAAATTTCACTAACCTTCCCAGGACATTTAAGAATATTAAAACTGTTCCAAATGGCCACATACATGCAGTAAAGAAGCTTAACCCCCAATCAGTATTGATTTATTTTGTCAAGGTCACTGCAGCAACATAACTGTTTTTTATTCTACTTCGTAGAGCTGGCTCTGGGAGAGAGCCTCAAGATGGAACAAATTAGCCTAAGTGAGAATACTTAAGATTTCTCTTTATTAAGTAATTTGCAGACGTGGAGTCAGTGCATTGCACCAAAGGTGTAGAATGTAGAGCACTTGGCAGTAGCAGCTCTTCAGCCCAACAGAAGTTTGTCCTAGGATGTATCACAAATTTTCATTCACTCAGATTAACTGGGATTTGACAGAAACAAATCTTGAGCACCAATCTGCATGTGTTCTAGAATTGTTGCATAGGATAATACTATTTGAAGGACCGATTTATAAGGATTTTCACATTACACTGCATTGGAAAAATAGCAGTACAGCTGGTGAAAATAACTGTTAAAAATTATTTCATCAGATCTTGTGCTCCTGATTCCATCACATAATGTCCCTATCCAGCAAATGGAGTACCTTGATGCTCTAGTATCCCTTTATGATTTTACATATCAACCTTTCCCATGTTTAAGCTTAACATCTCTTTGGGAAAGTTTAGTCATTTCTTCAATGTCTATATGGTACCTAAAAGGGTAATTTTTTACTGGATCTTCAAGATCCTTTCTGTACAATTAGAAGCGTAAATAATATTAATAAGTGCATATATGCCTGTGAATATTCACTTTGAAGTACATGTATTTGTTCTTTGTTTAAAGTAGAAATTAATTTCCAAGTACAAGAACATAATTATTGTTATAATTTAATTAGTAGTATTGCCACATAATTATTTTTCCAAAAATAAATTACTATACTATTATTGAGTAAAGAACATAACTAAACATGCATACATATTGTAAAGACTTTTTAAATCTGTATTTTTTTTTCATATAGGATGAACACAGATGTACAGAAAGTACTTTTGTTAGAAGGGCAGGAGTTTCTCAGCAATCACATAAAAAGAACAGCAAAAATAAATGGTTTAGTGATCAGATTTCTGAATGGGTTATTCTTGTGCTGGGTTTCTATACTAGGTTGTTTCCACAAGTTCTCTGGATCAGAATAAGGCCTGATTTTCAGATAAAAAGGATTGATTGTCAGAAATTACAGTTCTCAACACTTTTAAAAATCTACTTTTAAGAAAATACCTAATCTGCAAAGCAAATATTATACCATGTGCATAGTCTTTAAATGCTTGCTACTGACACCAGTCTTAAAATGTTAGCAATAGATGCAAGATAACAATGAGCAACTAATTACATCTATCTAGAAATGCAAGAAGACTAAAATAATGACTGATAGGTAGTCTGTTGTGCTGACTAGCAGAAATAAAAATGTCATACTCTCTCAGTGAATAGCTGACTCTAATATTCAAGTCATTTATTGAAAGCCAGTATTATAAAATAGAAAAAAATCAACTAGATTTGATAAAATCAGACATATTTCATAAAAAGTTGCCTTCTGATATCTCTCTTGTTAGTGAATTGTTAAAGTATTGTGTTGTAATAATCTAGACTTCTCTAAAATCCAGTATTATTGTATGCATGTATGTGAGTTAGCAGATAGCTGGATACTGCTCTGAGCTGATTGTATTTGCTTAAATGATACAGTTCCTATGCAAGTGCTTTCCTAGTTTAGTAAATAATTGGGAAGGGATGTATCTCCTAATTTCTTAATTTTCTCTTCACCACCCTTGCATTAACTAGCTGTTCAAATTTTTACGAAGTACCTGGTCCATGAAATATGTAATCATTACTATTCTTGGTTGTATCTCTCTGCAAACTAAAATTAACCAAATATTCAATGATGATCCCAAAGTTGTAGAAAGAAACGGTGTCAAAACAAGAAATGGAATAAAACAGCAGAAAACTGGGGCTTTGAGAGAGCAAGATTACATCTCATGTTCTTTTGTCCCTGGATTTGAGTTGGACTAGTTTATTCCAGTTCTGAAATTCACTGAATGAATGCCTACAATGATATATATTCAGTATACTGCTTTGGATGCTAAGCCTCATATACTTTTCACCTTAAAAGTCATCTTCAAAGGATGGCAGCAATTTATGGGTTACTTGCATGTTAAGTGGTTGTTCACCATGAGTCACTATCTGAAATGTCAGTGGCAATTCTGATAGCTAGTAATCATGCAGCTCATGCTTTTATTAGCATATATATTTGGCCAAGTGGACCCAAATTCATTGTGTTAGTTACTATATAACAAAATAAGGACACATAACTTGTCTTTAGGAATTATGTTAGGAGGGTAGGCATTGCCACATTTGACAAGAAAGATGGAGTAGGCAAGAAGTTTCTTTGGAATATTTGGGATCTTACACCAATGATTTCCAATATATTCGCATTATGAATTTATAGCATAAGGTGTTAAGCACATTTCAGGTCCATACAAAATCCCTTCTGAAAGAATAACTTTTTCAGTTGTAGAAAAGATACAAGCAAAGAAAAAATTAAAGTCAAATAAAGCTGTTACTTCTTGATTTGAGTTAGAACAAGTTTCATTCCAGCAAAACTTGTATCTTAACACTCTCACGGTACAAGAGTGACACTGCAATATCTTTATATGACAACAGCTTGGAGTAGTCGGAAACAAATCATGATGTCCAATGGGATTGGAGGTTGAATTTCATTTCCATCCAGACGAAGGTATCGGAGGCGAGGGACGTTACCATAATAACCATAATTTTCTTCTAGGGCAATGGAAACTGGGCACATCTGAGTACCATTGACACCTGAAAATGTAGATCAACATGTTAGGTTATTTCCATGGGAAAAGTTCATGAAGATAAAATTCACTTAAGATACAAAGTAAACTTCCATTGATTTTAGCATGGGAGACTGTTGCTTTTTTTTCCATTTAAATACTTTGTTGACTGAAAACAAGCACCTCCATATAATGTGACCTGGATCAGTGAATCACATATTTACTGGGCTGCAATTATGAAAAAAGGCCACTAGATGCATAATTTATCCTTGGACAACGGGGATACTAAGTTAGACAACTACATGGTAAGCATTGAGAAATAGCTCTTTACACCCTGAGTGAGCAAGGCAAGATTACTTCTGAGGGGTTTTGAACATCTTATTTCAATGACAGTACATTAATTTTAGACTGACAATATTCCCTAATGAAGATCTTGGATCCAAAACAATAGCAGTATTGAATCAGAGGAACTTTTTGTATAGTGTTTTTAATTTTTAACATCTGTACTTTTCTGTTCTCTGACATTATTACGTGGATTTGGTTTTAATTGCAAGAATATAACTTGTGCAATGGGATATTTTTCTTCCTAATCTGAAAGCTAACAAATCTTCAAAATTTTACATACATCATGCATAATTTGTTTCTGTACAGATAAAATTTGAAACTATGGCTTCAATCATTACCCATATTCAGAAGTGTTGTATAGCTTGGGTTTTTTGTCTCCTCTAGGTTACCTCTGCACTGTCACTTGCCTAAAATGCTTTTTATATTTTGTCTTTAGTTGTTAAATAGTCAGGCAGCTGCTGCTCTGTTTCAGCCTCAAAACAGCCTCTAGAAAACACTGAAGTGGTGTTTGTTTATCAAAGATGTCAAATTCCTTAGACCAAATTATGATATTTTTTGATTGATCTAACTGCCTGAGGATCTTGGCCCCAGACTAAATGAAAAAAAAAGTGACTGGAAAACGTGCATGTAACAGATTTTTTAACAAATTTCTTTACTAACAAAGAGATAGGAAAAAAATTTCTCCCTTTATATTTAGTAATGATACCATGCACAAATCTTCCGACTACAATCCCCAAAATCAGAGAAATGTTATGAAGTAAAAACAGCAACATAACTTACTTTTTTTTTTCCCCCCTCCACTCTATTTTGAAAAACTGCCCAGATGTTTGCAACATCTTGGAAGTGGACTCTATCTTTGTCACGGAAACTAGATAAATACATCCAGTTGGCCAAAGCCTGAAGCTTTTGTTATATCCATGATATCAAAATGTGTTTGTTTATCTTGTGAAAATTGATTAATGTTGGCAAAGCTTTTGGTATTCTTGGACGAAACAAGCTACAGCTTATCTTTATGTGTGAATTTACAACACAGAAAGCTTAAGAATTTTCATTACCAAGGCAGCTATTTAAAGTTTTGGGTGAATCAACACTATCTAGCAGTAAATATCTGCTTTGTTTGATCAGCACTACTGTTCATAGAGACAAGATGGCTTCAAGTGTATCCTAAATCTGTCTTCTCTGACCAAAAACTATCTCACTGCACTCACTTTCACTGGGTTAATTACTCCAGCCTTGAAGTAAGGCAGCAGTTATCTAACCACAAGCCACCTAGGAAGAAGTTATTTCCTGATGATGTGTGGTATGAATTGGTTTGGGTTTTATTGTTCTCTTTCCACAAACAGTAAATCCTACCCAAACTATCAGGGGAGTAAAAGCCTCTCTTTATCTCTCTTTCAATACATTTCAATTCATGGATATATTACTGAATTTTATTTAAGTAGGAGGAACAGGTCTCTCCTTCCAGAGGTACAATTCACCTTGCCATGGTCCATGTAGAAGTTGGGTCAGCCTAAGTAAACCATTTAGACTCTCTGTATAAACTCTAGATAGAGATGAATACTTCTAAAAGGGGACTGACAGCTCCTTAAGACGGGGTGAATTTCCCTATACAATTGTGTATCCCTTTCCATTGAGTAGGATGTCTGTATGACTACCACAAATTAGATTAAAAAATCTAGGATAGTTTATTCAAAGAAGATGAATTCCACCACTTGTCAACAGAATCATTATGTCCTTTAATATTTAAACATGAAACCTAGAGCTGCTGTAAGGGAAAACTGCCAAGGAGGTTTCTCATTAATGGCTAATACTGTATGTCTGCTGAAGAATTGCAGAAGATCTTTTTCCAGTAAAACTTACAATTTAGAAACAAAATTTAGATACATGGCCCAGGGATTTCTCCCTTTCTCTAAATATGGAATAATATTAGCTGCTTACTTTAACATTCTCTTTTCCATTATTTAACAATTCCCCAGAGTCTCACAAGTGTATCTCCCCGGTAAATATGTAGCCATATGTGTTTTAAAATGCCATAAAACGAATGTGTTGCAAATCTGTTGGAGCCATAATTAGTTTTGGATTTAAGTTGATTTTACTTCCAAAATTAGAATAGTTTTTTTCCTCTGTGTATTGAGATCCTTGGGGAAGGGATTGCAGGTGAAATTCTTGTTCCACTGAGACAAATGATGACGCTATCGCTGGCTTTCCTGGGCTTCAGAAGAAGACCTTGTGTCTTCATAAATGGTCTCTGGAGAAATAAGGCCATGCACTTTTATGAAGAATTGATATTACAAAATGGTGATGTCTGAACTCTTGCAATAACAGTGTAGCTATGATTCACCAATAGAAAATAAAGCAGTGATTTGCAGTTGTGAAGGAACACCTGAGAATTAATGTTATAAAAAGAGCTTATACTGCACACATAAAAGTAAACCTTCAGCACGACTCTTTTGTGAAGAAACCAGATCAAGTTGGTGGGTTTTTTTTGGTTTTTTTTTTTTTGGCTAAAATCAGTTAGTCACAAGCCAACTTGTGCTTAAGTTGACAATGATTTTTGAAAAATGGTAAAAGCATTAAGGAATACAAGATTTGTGGAAAAGCATCATGATTCAGTTTCACAGGTCATGTGTCATTGGAACATGAGACTTGATTTTGTACATACTACAAAAGTTAATTTTCATGGTCTTAAACTTTGTCAAACTTATTCAAGGAAGGAAGAGGACTGGACAGCTCTTTAAATACTACTTAGACACAAAACTGTTCTTAAACTGGACAGGCTACATTCCATTGATTTTGTGTCCACTTGAAGTGACAGAATAAAGCCTGTACCTGAGGCCTTGCAGTGAAGCAATTAAAATAAATCTCTTAGTAACCAGGGGGCAATTAAATGTGTTCAGAAACAACATCTGTCATAAGCTTTAACTCTAATTAACAGAATTCTTGCAGGCCACTTAAATATGTGCCAGTTATACAATCTTTTTTTTATTTCTATGATTTCACATTTTTATTTTGCCAAATACAATGAATAAATATAAATTATCAAGAAGCATCTTCATTTCATAGGTCCTTGTTTTGTGCAAAAGCCAAATCATTATTTTTAGTATATTTTTGGACTACAGTGGCGCAAAAAAGTGGTAAAGGACCATGTATTCAATTAAATCACCATGATGAGAAGACAAATATAGAAACTTGTGTGCACCACTTCTGTGCAGTGGTGAATAAAAAGTAATCATTTTTGTTTTGGCTTTTGTCATGAAATGAAATACTTACTGATTAGATACTTTCATTTTATAGAGTATGTAATGTCCCTAACCACCACACCCCCTCTATACCTGGATGAATTTGGAAACAGTCCTGGAAATGAAGCTATTGAAACCAACAGGCTTCTGTTGCCTTGGGTACAAAACCCCATCTCATTTACACGAAATTGAAAACCTTTGAGGACATAAATCTTAATAGAACAAATATGCTGTAAAATCAGTAAAACACAAAAACATTTTGCTCAGAGAGGTCTTGGATGCCCCATCCTTGACAAATTTCAAGGTCAGGCTGGACAGGGCTCTGAGAAACCTCATCAAATATCCCTGCTTATTGCAGGAAAGTTGAAATAAATGACCTCTAGAGGTCCCTTCCTTTCCAAGTTATTCAATGATTCCATGATTTTAATCACTTTATCTCAAAGAGCATTTTTATAGTTAAGTAGACATTTAAAATGGATATCGTTTTGAGGGGTTCCACACTGGTAATACGCACTTACTTTTGATTTTGTTGTGATCAAGATGAAGATGCTCAAGGTGAGCATTAATTGGCGGAATTTTAGTGAGCTGATTGTGAGACAGCTGTAGGTCTAGGATAGATGAAACGTTAAACCCATTTGGAGGGATACCATCATCAGATAGTTTATTGTAGTTCAGCCTAAGGAAAGTCACTTTGGGTATTGCACTGAAGTAGTTTTCTGGTATAACTTCGATGGAGTTGTTGTCCAAAAACAGCTGCAGTGTATTAGCTGGAATGCTTAAAGGCATTTTCTTGAGTGAATTTTTTGCTATGTTGAGTTGCATAAGGTTGTTGAGTCCTTGGAAGGTGTCACCTTGAAGAGCGCTGTCCAACAAACTGTTCTGGTGCAGGTCTAACATAGTGAGGTTTTCCAAGTGGCTGAAGACTCCTTCTGGGATTTTGGAGATTTTGTTTCTAGCTAGTCTTAGCTGTTCCAGACCCACTGGTAATGGGGCAGGCACCTCTTCCAATTCGTTATCTTCAAGGAATAAGTAAAGCAGTCTTTTCAGCTTGCTCAGCACACCACTCTCAATTCCACTGTTTGTGATCTTATTCTTGTTCAGATTAATCCATCTCAGATGAGTGGCATTTGCAAAAGGCTTCTCTGAAATTGTTTCAATTTGGTTGTTTTGAAGATAGAGGTACCAAATTCTGGCTGGAATTGGAGGTATTTCTTTAAGCCCTTTGTTATCACAGTATAATGCATTGGGGAAACTAGGAGGACAAAAGCACTCCTGTGGACACTCAGAAGTGTAGCGAGACCAATGGCCAGGATCCAGATCATCATAAACTTGTCTCACAGTTCGGGTCCACACAGAACTGACCAAGAATAAGAACAAAAGGCTTGTACAGACTTTTAGAATCATGGTGTTAACCTTGGAAGGGGAAAAAACCAGTTAGCTGTTTCTCAATAAAACTCCCTAGTAGCATACTAGATTAACAAAACAGTTTTGCATATAAAATAATATTTCCTTTATAAACAGCCAAATTCTGTCATCTAGGATATTATCCACGGTCTGTTAAGGGAAAACTGAAAAGTAATATAAAAGGTATATGTGCCATATGTTGATAAACATTTTCCTGATTCAGCTTAGACTCCACATTGGCTACCAGTTTAACTGATGTTCATGCAAATATCATTTCCAAAAATATGAAAATATGGATCGTTTTTAGACAATAAATCTACAGTACCTCTTTTAAATTTGTGTAAGTTTTCCTGTACAGATCTATAATCTACATTATATAATGGTTAATCTTCAGAAAAGATATCATTACCACAATGATATAAACACTATTGTACTCAGTCTTCCTGCTTTTAAAATTAATCATACCCTCTTCTCTGTTTTTGCTCTCTCTTAAATTATAATGGCATGTGGATCAGATTTTCCAGGGTCTTTTGTCTTCATTGAAAAGTGGAAGATCAAATAGTGTTTTAACAGCTGTTTGTTGGGCATGTTCTTAAAAGCTTGGAGGGAATATGTTTGACTAATCCATTCCCCGCCTCAGTCACTCTCTCATATCCAAAGTTACAAATTTCCTTCCCTAGAGCAAACAGACAAAACAAATGCCTGCTCTAAATGCCACAAAAAATAAGTCCTAAGCAAATTATGTCCACAAAAAGCAAGTCCTGACCAAACTATTCATATACATTTATGCATCTTTTAACTATTTTTCTTACTTAATTATTTGGGGTTTTTTTTGCCTCTTCCACAATTATAATTTTGAACAAAATTATCACTGATAATTTACTCAGGAAGGAAATATTTGTGTAGCACAAAAAGAGTGCCTTACAAACTCTGTTATCTTGCTTACTGACTCATGGAGATTAACAAGTATTTTGCAATGTAGGGACAAAGACTGATAGCTGAAATTTCTGGTCAAAATTAGGAGGTTGGTTTTGACAAAAATAGTATTTAAATAAAAAGTAAGTTCTCCCATAGGATTAATGCATCAGTAAGGTTAAGAGCTCAGTTCAGTTGCTGCATACGATACGTAGTAATTTAATAGTTTTCAACATTGTTATTAGTAGTAACAAGTGCAGAATCCTATAGTTTTTCCAGCCCCAGAAACTGCTATCTGGAAGCATTCCAAAGAAAGGGACAAATAAAGTATTTCTAAAGAATAATATTTCTATTTCATGCAGTGAATTTGCAACCTTCTTACTCTGTAAATATTCATAACCTTAATAACACTTAAAAAAAAAGAAATATAAACCAATTTACCTTGTTAGTCAAGTTCCTGGAGCTATCTGAAGCCAGTTAGAAATCACTGTAAATTCACCGCTTTTGGCTGCTAACCACTGTGTTTGTTTCCTGTCCTCCTAAGAATTAGCAGCATATAAAACTGGAAGTACAAACTAGTATTCCCAGATGTATTTCCAGCACACCTTATTAGCTATTGCTTCTAGTTTGACATTGTTTCAGAGTTTGGGCTTACCTCAGCTTTCTTGGATCTTCTTCTCTTTCTATTGGTCCCTGTTGTTAGACTGTAATAGCTTGAGTCAGGCTACAAGCCGTGTTCTAGGAATACAGCCTCATATATACGCATCAGTGCTTACAGCTTTTAACCCCTGAAATAGCTAAGGCACCTCAGCACCTAGGCAGGGGAAGAAGGAAAGCCTGGCCTTAATATCAAGCAGCCACTGAGCTGAAGGCATTTGATTTTTTGTGTTCTATCAGGTGAGGGGAGCTGGTCTAGATGAAACAGGTAACCCAAAGTGTACATTTATTCAACATTTTTGTTATAAGATACTTTACACGCAAAGCTGACTTACATCATAACTCATTCTCATAATACCTGACTTGGCCACAAAGAATTAAAACCAGTGCCATCTGTTTCTAAGGAAATATTTTATTTGATTTTTATTAAATGCAGATGCTGTCATGCCATTTAAAGACAAAATTCTTGATTAGGAGAAGAAGAGAGCAAATGTATTTGCTAACAATTTTTAATAACATATTTTCAATTCTTTAAAGATTAAATCTTAACCTTTTCCTTTTTGTTCAGAGAGATATTTACATGTATTTCTACAAAGTTATAGTATTCCCCAGTGTCTCCTGCAATTTTCTTTTACCATTGATCTAAAGCAAACTCTTTGCAGCCAACTTGCTCTCCAAAGACAGACACATACTTCTCACATTAAGTATTTTGGAAGATTTTTGTTTTCCTTTTTAGTCTTAACTAAAAACTTAAAGTAACAACTTCATATCAGGAAAACTATTAATGCTCAAAGGCAGAACAATGGCATAAATATTTTAAGAGAAAAGTTAATGAAAAATATTGAAAACATAAAATATATTCTGGTACTTTAAATGAGTTATATTAGTTTTAAAACTTAGCTGCATAATTATTTTAATTCTGTTTCATCTCTTTGATTTTAACCATTAAACCTATAACAACCTATTTCATAATTTTCAATCCCTTGCTTCTTAAACTCAGAATGTCTCAAAAGAAGTTTAGAAGCAGAAAAAACCAAAGTAGTCCAAAAAAAGGAAAACAAACCCTAAATATGTGGGCATCTTTCAGTGACTTCAGTAAGGCTAATGTTAAACATGTCATAAATTTTTTTCATTAGTTATGTTTGTACTGCCATGTTGCTTGTTTATGAAAGAATGCATCCTTACCTTCACTAATTTTTGCATTGTTTATGTGCTTAAAAACAAAATAAGTGCTTAAGTGTTTCACTCCAGGCCCTTCAACACCTCTTAAAGATTATCAGGGATTTCTTACAAAGCAGGTGTAAAACTGATTCCTTCATACATACTATTTTAATAATTTAAATTAGATTAAATTTACATCTGTACCTAAAAAATAAAGGTTCTAGTTTTAATTTCTAAAGATTTCTAATTATAGGACAAAAGCCATAATAACCCTCTGTTTTCATTATGAGTGTCACTTTAAACACCTACAACTTAAAATGTTTAAGACTTGGACCTCCTGCAGCAGAGCTGGTACCCCACATTAGTGACAAGGATGCTTGTCAGCTGGAGTCTATCCGAGGGAGATAGGAAGAGGCAGAGGCACCACTGTGTGAAACCTAAAATAGTTGTATGTCCAATTGTGAGCCACTTAAGGAGGCTCCACCATGAAAAGTGCATCTATGATTCTTGCAAACAAGCAGTACAGTATAAAACTGCTTTGCTTTTGTGCTAAATCTTCACAAAGTGTGTAGAGAGAATATGGAGGCACTGAGGTCTCTTTGCCAGTAAAGAAAGAGCCGAGTCCATCCCGAATATTGCACTGAAGGGTCTAAAATTGCAAGTCCTGATGGCAGATATCTGCTGTGACACACGTAAATGCATGTTGCCAGATGTTTACATTTAGCAACAACAAAAAAGATTGATTTATCTTGTGCTTCATGGTGGTCTGAATTTACCTGCTATTTTTACCTGCTAATCATGCAAAGGGATTTGCTGTTTACCTTGATTAGTATGAAATACTGGTCAGCAAGGGGTCACAATCTGCCCTTTGTGGATTTAGAGGCCAGGTATTTGATCCTTATCAAACACACGTTTCCATCCCATTCAAAGGAGGAGTCCTTCACTGGGAGAAGAATATAGCAAAATACACTTTCTAAAACTTTCTCAATAATGTGAATTTCCATTTCTTCTGATGCAAACAAAGCACAAAAAAAATGACAAGAAACGTCTTCAAAAGCAAGAATCAAGAGTGTTTACAACTGTCATACGTATTTTCTTACACGCTCTCAAAAATTTTTAAATATCTCTGCAGAGACAAGTGATTGCCTGGGTGTCTAAGCAGACTTTGCAGTAAGCCTGCTTTCCATGAAGCCTTCAAGATTATGCACATATCATGCATTTGCTGTGTTGAGCCCTCCGTCATCTGGTGTAAAATATTTCTTATTTAAAGGTTGCACTTTATGGTGATAAAGTTTTACAGACTAATAAAAGACTGTGTCCAAGATTTTCAAAAATGACTAATGGTTTGGGAGACTTTTTGTTTTGTGGATCCAACCTGAGACTCTTTCCAGAACCTTATTTTCATTAAGAGACAGCTAAGAATTTTGTGTTAATGAGGTAATTTTTAACTTGAGAAGCTGAGTGATCAAAGGCAAATATCAGTGAAACACAAAGTGCTCCTGAGACCATGAACAATATCTCAAAAAGTAACAGTATGAAAGGTATTTGCACAACAATAAAAGGAAGTGGAAAAAAATATTACAGTAAAAATACTGTGGCTACCCACCCTGAATTTTGGAGGTAATTTCTAAAAGATACTGTTGTGTTTGTTCTAGTTTGAGAAGGATGTCTGAAGCCATTACAGGATTTTTACTCCATGTGTCTCCTTTCAATCCACACGGTTAATCAAGAGAATTTGTATTTAAAAAGTATAAAAAGCGAGGAGCATTGACAACTGCAGGGTATAGTAACATTTCTTTAAGAGGAGTAATGTACATGCCTGAAACTAAAACAGCTCACAACCTTGAGGAAGACTAGAAGAGTAAAAAATACAGACTAGAAAGACCCATTGGGAGGAGAAATGGACAACTGGGAGTGCTGTTTGGAGCATCAGAGCTGCTGATGGTGAAAAAATGCCTTGCTTTCTTTCAGTAATGGCTGCCATATGTCTCAGATTGAATTCGAAGCAAGGTCTGTTAAGCATCAAGCATGTGTATAGTTCATCACCAGCAAACCCAGGAGTGTACTGCAAGCAGAGCTTAGTCATTAGCCCTGTGCATTGCTCCATTTAGCAGAGGCTGCAATCCAGGGTGCCTTAATTTGGCCAGTACTTTACTAAAAACTATGTGCCTTGCTCCACAGGACAATCAATTAATCTGAAACAGGCTCTTGAATTATCTTCATGGTTACTAGAGAAAAGGTATCACTTCAAAAGCCGAAGACAATAAGTCCAGTTTGTGTTCTCTTACCCTGTACTCCAATGGTAGCTCCAGATATCTTCATGGAGGTGCTGACTTTTACTCAGGCTTGTCTGCTTCTTTCACTTCTGATGACAGGCATGTAGTGATCTCTCTCTTTCAGCATTGCTGCTCTGAGTTTTACCCAGAGTCAAAAAGACAAAACTTCTATTTCCAAACAGTTCCCTGACCACCAGACAGTGCTATATCTCAATTAATAATATCTACTGCTCCTTTTAAAAAACAGCCAAAGGTCAGCAAGATCAAAGAGTCTAAAAGAAAGCAGATGACTGAGCCCTTCAGGCTAGCCCAAGGGACACTGCAGACAGATCAAAGGACCAGCCCAGATGTTCCAAACCCTGCTCCTATGGATGTATTTTACTCTACATCATTCTAGTGAACAAAAGAAATTAAAACAAAACAGACTTAGGAGCAGGAATGCTGCACCTCTACTAGAAGTCTAGAATTACCTGCTTAGACCTCACAGTGGAAGAAATTGCATTTCTTATTTAAATAGGCATTTTTTGTGCATATGCAGGCAGCTGAAGTACAGGGAGTTTATGTGGGGAGCTTTCAGTTTAAATCAGAATGCATTGGTTAAAGAAACCCTGGGGAACAGTTTGACTGGCTTAATTTGTTAAAAGGAGATGTCACCTGACCTCTGGTTTATATAGGATTTAGGAAGATAAGATCCCATTCTAAAAGTGCAGAAACAAAACTTTAGCAGTTAATTTTCTGCACAACTTCACTCCCCTATCAAAACTACAGTGGGAACAGAGTAGCTTATCTGAAAGATACCATTGCAGAGCAACACATTTCAGAAAAGAACAACTATGGAAAAATGCTCAGCTTTTATGGGAAATATATTGGTCTCCTGAATATGCTTCATTAAATAATTTTTGGCACTCTGTTCTCTTTCTCTCTGGTTTGAACTCTTTAGTACAGTGACACCAAAAAGGTTCCGTGACACAATGCCAAAATCTGGTATTTGTCTTGGCTTGCTAGCTTTACTTTAACTACTATGGAAATATTACTGTCAATCTCTTACTTTACTTTGTTTTCATGATTTCAACAATTTCAACACTGAAACAAATCTATCCCCCCCTGGGACTCTACTTTTAAAATGCTAAATATATCTCAAATTAAAATATTTAACATGCATTTATCAATTACACACATATATTGAGTTGCTGGGACAATGTGTAGCTATTTAGATGATTTATATTTTCCAGACAACTAATGGTAAATGCAAATATGTATTAGTGATCTGATGCTCATTCTGTAAACATGCAGAAGTTTTGAACAATAGGCTATCAAGGATTAAATATTCTGAGATAGCATAAGGATAGTGAAAACAGACTGGTTTTACTATCCTTTAATTATATCCTTATCCTTAATTTATGTTAACTTCTGTTTTCTTGTTTACTTCTGTTGTTAAAGAAGTCCAAAAATATTTTAATTCATCTTCATTTTAGATCCCCACAGTAAGACAATAGATTTCAAGAAGTTTAAAGTTATACAAAGTTCTGTCCTCTAAAATGAATGACAAGGGTTGCATAAAAGAGAACTCCCAGAACTTAATGAAAAAAATATTTTTTCCCTTTACAGTAATGATCTGCTACAGTGATTTTGCCGCATGAGAAATTCAAGGTTCAGGGGCTTTTTTAATATTTAGAAAGAAAAGCCAAATGGCATAAGCTATATGAAAACTCAGCTCTTATTTTCCATTAATTGTAGTAATTTTTGCTCTAATTTTTAATGCAGATACTCTTGGGAAATACTGAAATTAAACATTAGACTATGTGATTTTTATTTTCTTAAATTGCAATATCAGTCATCACTTTCAAGAGCTGGCATTTCCCAAAGCACTTGAGTTTTCTTCCAGAGTCCCAACTTCAAGCTCAAATCTCACTCACCATGACTACTCCACTCACTGATTATCCTTTCAGATGGAACATGTTGAAACTAAGTCTTTATTGTGTAGATGAAATTCTTCAACACCCAGCACTTTGATGCAAACTGACACCACCTTTTTTCTATGAAGACAGCCAGGAACCCAGCTCCAGGGAGAATTCATCACCCATCCCTGTCCAAGCACCATGCAGTGCTCCAGAGCCCTAAATAATGACCTAAATAACCCTAAATAATCAAAGGGGTGTTCTTCAACACTACCTGCCCTTTTCTTAGGTGATTCCATGCTCTTCATGGGGGCAGCTGGGAATCCCAGCAGTAAATGCTTAGTTCCCTTCTGCATTTTCTGTGTAATACATATCTCAGCTCAAGGCTGTGATTTCCATTAGCAGCAGCACACTTTTCCTTCTTCTGAATTGAGGGTGGGAATTATAATATTGCAGGGCATGGTTCTTCTTATCCAAACTTAGGAAGATGAACAAAAAAAAAAATCTAATTTTTATACACAGGTAATCACAAATTCTTCTTCAAATCAATGCAGCATTGCACATAATTTTGAGAACTTACTGGTCTTACTATTTATTTTTTTGACAGCAAAATGACTGTAATGATGAAATCTAAAATTGAAGTTCAGGAAACTTTTGTTCATGTAGTTTAGAAATCAGTGTGTGTATTAAGATGGACGGCAAAATCACATGATGTGATATTGGAAAGATGATGGAAATAGGAATCTTGAAAGACTTGTTTATCTTCAAGACAGCTTATTATTAAATTGGTTTATAGCATATGAAATTTATAAAGACTTCCAGTACTTCTGTCTGAAATATTTTGCATATTTCAATGAAAGCATTATCATCAACAGAAATATTTTTTACAAGTATTATTAAATGGTTCCAAAGTGTCTTCATAGTTATTTGAATATGTGCTCTGGTCAGGTTGACCAAATTCCAAGACTGACTTGTATGCATTGCCCTACACTGGGATTCACAGAATAAAGACAAAACTGCTTTTTTTTTTCACAGTGCAGCTTTCCTCTTCTTCAACAGTCAGATGCATTTGACCAAACCCCTTTGTTTCTACACTGTCATATGGAGAACATAAATAATATTTATCTTCTCATGTATTTACGTCAATTCTTCACTTCCGTCTTAATTAGACTTTATTTTCTGCTTTGCTTTAACAATTTCAGAATAAAAAGGTAGCTGTACCACAGCTAAGGTGGTCCCTCTTTATATAAGAGGGATTATACTTTAAAAAAAATGTATTCTAGTAATCAAAACTTGTTTAAAATATTGTGTTATTTGATCTGTAGATTAAGAATTCAAATTATGAAAATGAAGATAATTCACCTCTTAGAACAGGTAGAAGGGGTTACACCCACAAAGCATCATGTTTATAGCACTAAAGAGTAGCAATATGTACATTTTAGCCCACAATCACAATCTTATCTCAGAGCAGTGTGATAAAAAGTGCCCCAGCCTCTAAAGCTGCTTTTCTTTACATAATGAAGTGATAATTTGCCCTGGTACTTGAACCTGACCTTTCTGCATTCAAGGTGAGTGTCTTAAGGTGCAGCTGGCACTCTTTTCTTTCTCATTTCAACTGATGCTGAACTTTTCAGACTAAGTAGAAAAGAGAGTTATTTCTGTGTGAAAGCCTTAAGGCCTACAAATTAAGTTCTTTTTCTTACAGAATGAAAGCCTTTTAAACAATATCAGAATCTGAAAAAAAATTAATAACCAAAATGCCCTCCATGAGCACTCTGCCCATTAGAATGGTGGCACGTTTGCTAGTGCTGTCCCACATGGGAGAGTTAGAAGGGATGGATCTCTGATTTCACTGCCACTAATCAGTAAATCGCAAGTGTTAAAATGGGAGCAGATTTGAACAAGCCAGCAAAGGTATCGAAAGAAAGTTCCTGCCTATGGAATCTATATCCAAATGTCAGACAAGTTAAGATTTTGTGAGTATCAAAGGAGTTGGAATTATGGATTGGAACATGAAACAAGAAATTTTCCACATGAATTTCATGCTGAACTCTTCAGCTGCAGAACTGGTTAGTAAAATTGATATTTTTCCCCATTGGTTACGAGTATTCTTAGAATCACAGATTCACAGAAGTTATAAATAAGTTTGAAGAAACATCAGAGGGTTGTTTAGTTCAACCTCCTTCTAAAACTAAGGCTAGCTTCAAAGACAAATCTGTCCCTTAGGGCACTGCCCATGCACTCTGAGGATGCAGAGTCCACAGCCTCCTTGAGCAATCTGTGACAGTGCTTTATGAACTCACTGTGAAGAATTTTTTTGTATGTCCAGCTCAAATTTCTCCTTCTGGAACTTTCTCTTTGCTGCTGTTCCCTTTCACCATGCACCCCAAAACTGGACACTTTTCTGTATCACTCTTTTAGGCAGTGGCAGACTGCAGTAAGATATGGACTGAGACATATGGTATATTCAGAGAGGCTAAGAGAAGTACTTTAGCCTTACCTGGAAAGAAGAAGGTTGAGGGAAGTTTTCTTAATAGGTTCTAATATATCATGAGTTGGACTGTTCTCAGTCTCACTGTTCACACTCTTTCATTTTGCATAAAATTAATCAGTGTACTGAAACAAGCTGAAAAGAATAATACTTTTCTGTTGTGTTGTTAGATTACAACAATCAGGTGACATATCTCATTATCAGTTTGTGCTCTAGAAGCCTTCATGTTTAGTATATTTTTCCATGAAGGGAACAGTTGGGTTAAAAGGTCTCTGGAAATGGTTAAATACCATTTCTCATTCAATTTTCTTTTCTCTGGGGAGTTTTGCATGCACTTCCTTCTTCTTTTTCTATGTTACAATGCCTAGGTGTTATTCCATAGTGATTCCTACCCTGATGTGTTCAGAAAGCCCCAGATTTAGACTTCATTCTGCAATGAAAATTCTAGCCAACTTGTAACAAATTTTACTGTCAATCCTTCCTGTATATGGGTAAAAAAGCAGCAACATTTATGAATTCCAAAATGAAACAAAATAAGGAGGGAAATATTGCTATTGTTTTCTGAATCTCTCCTTTTGTTTTAGTCCCAGGTTTCTTTGTGAACTGTGTTTTGATTTTGAACATCTGGAACTGGCAACGTGCCGACTAAATGGTTTGGTATGAATTGGTTTGGGTTTTTTTTCAGAGGTGATAGTTTCTGCTCTTGCTATAGAAACTAGCAAAGTTTCTGTTTGAGTGTTTAATAGTCTAGTAGTTGAAAAGAAAACAGTACCCATGGGATGCTCTGTACTTGCAAGCAAGCCACTTACAGCTCTCAGTTACGAACACATTTATTTTAGTGTGTTCCAAGATGCTGACAATATTTGGACTATTTAGTCCTGGGTGGAACATACTACCATATCTTTACCATGTGTAGCTGCATTTTACTCACCACCTGCAGTTTCTGAGAGATTTCACTGTTCTTTTGACAATACTGAAACATGAATTTGCACGTTTTCATAGTGCCATGATTCCCGTACTGCAAACTTCCTAAGGCATCGATTTATTGGCCAACACCAGTGTAGTGGTGCATGTTAAATTATGAGTACAAACATATTTAAACATCGAAGTAGAGAAAACAGTTTATTTAACCTTACAATAAATTTCAATAATAATAGAATAGCTTAGATTGTCTTGTCCTAACCTGTTTTTTGTCATTTTATAAAAGAAAGAAACATAGTTGTCAATGATATGGACAAAAGAACACTATTTGATAGGTTTTATTTTCTACAGTCTGGTTAAAAATAGCATGCAAGTAATTGAATAAAAATATTTGTATATATGATTTATTTTGAAATAACAATTATACCAGCAATGAATAAAAATCTTACCATGACAGTTAAATGAAAGTATGACAAAAAGAAGAGTAAACAATTATTTAACCTGAATATTTTTTTCCTTGTTATCTTTCATGTATTCCATTAATATAACAATATCATAGGCTCTGAACACATATTTTCACAAATTTTAAATTGTTTGTGTATTGTTAAATCATTTTTTCCTTTGCAATGGGTAACAATATATAAAAGGCATGATGATTAGGCAAGTTGGACAGGAATCTTCTATGGACACAGGCCAGCCCATACTGCTCACTATAACCCACAACGAATCCCACCTGACTTCTCTGTGAGTCTGGAACCTGCTGGAATGTATTGTATGCATGGATATAGATTTTTAGGAAGTTGAATCTTTTTCATCAACTCATCTAGCCAGATAAAGGCATATTTTGCATCAGATTTGGTAATTCTTGTGCTTTCTAAATAGAACCATTTGTAAAAATACGCACATGTTCCCTTAAGTTTGCCAAGTCCTTGCTAAATATTAACAAACAGATTAATATATGCAGATTGACACTTGCTTTAAGGCATATCCTAATTTTAAAGCACTACCATGGTGTGTTATTCCTGCAGTTACTGCCCCTGGAAGGGAACTGGATGATCACAGGTATCTCACTCCAGTGAAATCTCAGCGGCCACCCGAAGGCAGTTGTACATCTCCTGCGGCAGGTCAGCCCGGGTGAGATTGTTCCCATCCAGGCGCAGATGTGTGATCTTGGAATAGGTCGTCGGTCCAACTACCTTACAGAAGCTGCTCAGTGGGAACTCTGAAGCAAAGAGAACAGAAATAAGAGGAAAACATGAATAATTAGGACAAATAGGACAAAACCATTATTTTTCTGCCTTTTTTTTATTTCAGTTGAAAATTGTGACCTTCATTCATTTTACTGTTTTCAATATTTTGCATTTACACTGATGTAAATCCCTGTATATTTATTGGAACTTGAGGGACTTGTGTTGGGAGAGGTTCTTTCTGTTAGTTGTGAGAGGTTCAGAATTTCAAGACTGAGTTTTTCAAGCGCCGTTTTCTTCCAGTACAAATTTGACTTAGACTTCAGATTTTATATAGAGGTCTAATCTGGCATTTAGATAAAAGGAAAAATCACTCTTTAAAAAAAAAACTAGGGATGCAGAGGGAGGAATCAATCAATTTGTGTACATTACAATGGAAGGGTAAAACTCTTTTATAAGATATTGAAGGAAGTAAAAAGTGTCTGGAGAAATTGAAACCATGATACAGCTTTACCCTAAAGAACAGGCAGTCCAATGGGTGTCTGTGTATTTTGTATGTATTTTATAGGTGCCATTTTGATTTAATGTTTCAGAATGAAATTTGGGTCTAGGGTTGGAGAAGAGTTTTACATTTAAACTGTGCAGTTGAACTTTTCCACATCAGAATTAGGTGAGTATGAATGCAAAAATTACTTAAAATATATATATATTTATTGTAATTTATATAGCATGTTATATATGGTCTCTATTCAATTGAGGTATTATTTGGTTCACGTAACACCAGATGGATCTTGAACAGAAATTTGTCTTGTGTCCTATGATCAGTGTTAACTGATTACATGAATCACTGAAGTTCTCTGCTCAGTAGGAAGAGCACACACCCACCCATACTATAGACCTCTTTCATGCAGAGAAGATCTATCCTCAGGAGAGAATGTATGTGGATAAATCTGATGTCCTCTGCATACCACATTGTGTAATTTTGCAAAGAGAGTCTTCATTCACTGTTTTCTTTGAGTCAGACAGAGGATTAGTCTGTTGAAAAGCTCTATAACTACTAAAGAAAGAGTCTGAGAGACTTGTTCTTCTTCAGAACACTGACATCAGATAAATTCACACAGAAAATACTTTAAAAGGTTAAAGAGACTCCTTCAATGAACCCATGCATCTCATAATTTCTGAGACATCAAGTTAGTATTATCAAAATCAAATGCCATTTGATTTACCTTTCATAGGCCACCTTATGTATTTTTTCTATGGAGCTACTTAACTCACCTAAGAAAGTATGATCAAATTGTAGTACTAAAGGAGGTGGAGGAAGTACCTTTCATACATTCTCATTAACTTTTGGATTAACATCCTTCTAATTGGATTCTTCCAGGACTTGTATCACAATAATTTTCTATCACTAATGAAACATGGCTTTTGTAAACTAAGTATAAATGTACCGGCAGCTCTTTAGAGGAAAAGAGCATAGGTAATTTTTTACACAGAGATGTGATGTTAGGAGTGGGTAAAGACTCATGTACCTTCCACAAAGTAAGTTGTTTTGAGTAGGGGTTAAGGTTATATAATTTAAAAGTCAGATCTTGATCACCAATTTGATCAAAGCAAATCAAAGCAATTTCCTAGATTTTGTGTAGTGTGCAGCCTTCTTTTGGAAGGGTGAAAGATGAATGGCATCCTTTGGCAGTCCATGTTGTAATATAGTAAATTTTAAGACTTAAGACCAAATCTAATTCTCTTCTGGTTCAGAATGTACCAGCAGAAACAAACCAATTATTCTTGTTCATTAAGATCATATGATCTGAGAGATGTTTATAGGATTATGTCTGTGTGGAATTTTGCTGAATGCAAACATAAATTCCTGAGATTTAACTCATTTTCTTGGGCTTTAGACTATATAATTGACTATTTAGTTCCAGTTTTCTTCAGATAACTTGGGTTTAATTTGTAAAGATTAAAATAAACAAATTCTAATATCGATTTTTTTCCATCTTCTTGTCATTTAGAAATGATGTGGTAAGTATATTTTTGCTGACGACAAACACTTAAAAACTTTATAAATTTAAATTTTAGGGGTTTTTCCCATATTGTTACTTTTGAGCATAAATACTAACATCTGTTTGCAAAAGAAGATATGCTTATACAAGCAGGATAGATGGTAAATTACTCAAAGGACATAAACTTCATACACATAAACCACAAAATTTAACTGTGATAACAAAATTCTGGCCTGTGCTGTCTGTTTATGAGGCTAAAACCACTCGGGAAGTGGATGGAGATCTTGTCCTCCCAGAAGTTAAATGAACTCAGTCATGGACCTCAGTGGGATTTTGTTCCAATATTTGGTCTGCTTTGTCTGAATGTGGGTATCAATTTTTTTATACTCTTCATATAGTTTTCAGTTGTTAAAAATATATTTTAAAAATGTTTCATTTTAGTTGCAGTCTCTACTAGCAGAAAATTGTTCTTGTGAGTACGCTTGATGAGTTGTTACCTGTATGATCTGTATGGGGAATTGCAATCCTTTAGACTGGAGTACTGTGGCGTCAAATATCTCAGTAGTTTACTTCCTCTTTTGTTACACTTATTAATATTTCACCTGAAAAAATGTCTTCCTGAATTTATAAAATTCAGGTTCAGAGACACTGTACCTGGATTTTTTTCCCACATATTTTCCCAACACGGAATTCCTGAATAACCCAGATATTAAGAGAATAAGAAGTATTGGATGAAAATTGGATTTTCATCTAAGAGTACAGTGGGCAATCCTAACAAGATCTGAAGTTACATAGTCATTATTGTTGCTTTGTTGTCCACTAATCACATGTGACACATTTTTAGATAGGCCATGTTAAAAAAATCCTTTGGGAATTTTTGGAGTGAGAAAGATAAAAGACCATAAGGCACCTCCACAATTTGAAAAGTAGTCTCTTAACTGTCCTCTGGAACATTTTCATATTTCCCCTTTCATACTCCATTTATGTTGAGTAACCCCATTAGTTCCTGGGGTTTCATGTGGAAGCAATAATTTTCTCCTTAATTCCTTACAAGTACAGATGAAATATGGAGAAGGCCATCTTTGGACCTTTTTCTTGTTTATTAAACCTCTTTGATTACTGAGGTTTTTTCCATCCTGCAGAGTTTCTTTTTGCCTTGAGGAGTCTGTAACACAAGTCTCTGTGTCTGTGTGTGTGTTTGTGTACATGCATATGTGTGCATAATACCAATGTCATCTTAAAGACATTTCAATTTAGAAACTACAGTTTAGGTTTGAGCTATGGAGAAAGCGAAAACTTTTCTAAATCTTCCATGGTCCTGTTCTAGATTGGAGATCTGATGAGCACCAAGTTCAGTAGATAAAACTGTAGATTTGACAGCTACAGTCAATATAATGGATGTGCTTCAATTTATTAGTTAGAAATCAGAGGAGTTACTCTGATTTTGATTTCTTAACAGTTTGCTATTTGCTTCACCCACTGCTTCTTGCAACACAGAGGGAAACAGCACATACTAAGGCAAAGCCAATTCTGCTACATATTTTGATGTGTTTATTCATCAGTTCTTGTTCAAAAAACTCAGAGTCACTCAAATAAGGGTATTTCTCAAACAGATTATTTTTTATGAATGACAATGCACAATGATTATAGCAAGTCCATGGTGAAACTCATGGACAGTAATTTAGAGAAATATTATTTCCAGTAATACCAACAAAGTTGGAACCAGATTATTCTTTCTTAGACAAATATAAACGTTAACTGCAAGCTTTAAGGTACCTGAGAAAAAGGGAGACATAGCAAGTTAAGAACTTTGGAGAAATATCTTTATGTTAGTTCTCAGTATAATGAAAACTTGAAACTAAGAAAGCACAAACCGAAAGAGTATACCTTTTGTGTATTTGAGGACAAGTTATCATTGCTTCTTAGACAAAAGTCTCTCACTGCATATGTGTACCATAGGCTATCACATGGAACAGAAGGTGGCCTAGTTTACTTTCATAAATCACTGGTAAATCATAACAATTTATTAAACAAAGGAACTGGTTGTCGGTTTGAGGCTTAAATAATCGCAGATCAATCAACTCAATTTCCCAAAAGACTAAGCACTCACCACTGTAGGTCAGGTGTCACGAATGGTGAAATCCAAGGGCTTTGTTTGCCCGATATTAAGGATTATTTCTAATTAATTTTTATCCCACATTGTCAGTCAGCATCTTAGGGAACTATATATTATGCCTGTAAAATTAGATAGCTGAGAAGATTGATTCTTGAAGTCTGCTAGATTTTATGATTAAAAAAAAAAAAAACAGCAAATCTATCCATAGGGTAGCAATGATAGTGTAGCAGTAGCTGGTGAGCATCCACTCCCTACACCATCCCCCTGAAAATGCAGCTTGCCCTGAAAAGCTAAAATTGTTGTCATAGTCCCTGACTCTGATGTCCTTGGAAGAGTGAATAGCAGCCAAGCTTGGTACCTGGTTAACTTGCAGAAGGCTCAGATCATTCTAAGCAGGGAAAAGTGCTTATATCTCATGGGAAATTAAAAATCAAAATGTTTAGCTATTTTAGGAGTGGCAGAGTATCTGGTAGAGTTCCACAGGTTGCTGAATGTAGTGCCTTTAGGTCGGAACTATTAACTCATTTTTTTCCCTCATGAAAACAAGAAACAGAGATGCACTAGAAAAAAAGAAAGCCACTGAGAAAAAATGAAACATAGTAAATACAAAACATTTCAAAATATCTTGCCCTCAGTCTGGCAAAATCTTCACTAAAAATATTTGGTTTTAAAGGCTACATCTCCATGGAGTTAGCTATGTATGGAGCAGCTAACACTGATACTCTTAATCCTTGATGGATACAAGCAGGCAAACAGAAGGGAGAATTTTGTGGTTTACTTTATATCAACAAGCAAGATGATGTAAATCTTCCTGAAGAACCACAGTCATATCTGGAATATCTCCCTCTCCATCAGGGACTACCACTGACAGAGGCGCAGCTGGAGAACTTCTGGCATGGTGGTGAGGCCTCTCCAGCTCTGCAACACCTCCTTGTCAACCAGGGAACAGGACAGCCTCGTGAAAGCCCTGTCTCTGCAGAAACCTTCATGGTCTGGTGCAAGGTGTGGCATTTCTTGACTTCAGAACGAACATTTTTCAGATCGTAAGAGAATGGAGACAAACTTGCCACCTGATCATATCATGTGCGAAATGGGAATGAGAAGAAAGAACAGGACTCTCTGGATTTCAGGAGAGGTTTGGAGGGATGCTGCATGAGGCAAGGGAGGAAAGAAACAAATGCAGTTACTTCGATGTATCTTTTTCACTGCATCTTGTGCCTGCTACCTTATGAATTTGTTGTTTTCTCCCTTTCTTCTCCCTCCAGCATTTTGATTACCAGCTCCTGAAAAGTTACCATAGTCATATCCTCACCTGACATCTCTCTTTGTCGACTTAAGAATTCTGAACATCTTTTTGCACTGATCAAACTTTTCATTTTTTTTCCTGAACCATATAAGACAACTCCATTGGCTTCTATGTAGTTACTCCAATTTACACAAGATGAGAGTTTGAGGAAAAAATCCACATTAGTGTGAAAGCATAAATTTCTCATTTTAAGGATATGTTGAGTGGCTATTCAGTAAATATCTGTCTTTTAACATGAATGTGGACAACTGTTAGGTAAATGTCAGCATGCTAACAGTCTAACCAGTACTATTTTTTCAGACTGGTTAATGTGTTATTTCAGATACTTGCATTGACCATCAGTATCTAGTCTGTGGTAAACATTAATGAATATCTGCAAATTTAACTTACTGTTAATTTTGTTGACTTGGAGGTAGAAGTTTTCCAGGTTCTCACTGACGATTGGAATGCTCTTCAGCTGATTGAAGGAGAGATCCAGCTCAACTAGTGATGTGATGTTGAAGACATTACCTGGTATTCCAGAATCTGTTAATTTATTGTGGGATAAACGTAAATATTGCAGGGCTTTAAAACCTTGGAAGTACTCATCAGGAACATTGGAAATCTGATTATTATCAAAATACAGCATGAGCAAGGAGTGAGGCAGTCCTGTTGGTAGCTTTGTAAGTTGATTGAAGCTTAAGTCAAGATACAAAAGTGAATTCAGGCCCTTAAAAGCCCCAGAAATAGAATCTGCTTTCAGCTGGTTGTTCTGGAGGTGAATGACAGTCAGATTCATCAGGCCCTCAAATGCACCAGGATTGACTTTTGTGATCTTGTTGTGACTTAATTGCAGGTCATCTAGAGTTTTGGGAAGTGGTCCAACAGCTTCAGTCAAATTGTTGTAGTTAATGTGAAGTTTCTTCAGGTTCTTTAGTTTAGAGAAGACTCTTCCCTTAATTTTTGAATTTTCCAAATGGTTGTGATCCAGGATCAGCCACTGTAGGTCTGTTACATTGTCAAACGTGTTCTCTTCAATTCCCTCAATCATATTGTTTCGAAGATAAAGGTATTTTATTCCACTTGGTACAATTGGAATGGTTTTCAGCTTAAGATTGTCACAATACATGGCAGTAGGGTAGCTTAAAGGACAATTACATTCTGGGGCACACATTGCAGCGGATGGCCCAAAAGGATCATAACCGTAATCATCTCCAGGACCATAGTCATACTGGCAAAAAGTGCCACCAATCAACAGCAGAAAGACAGCTAGGGAGTTTAAAGTCATCTTTATAATGTGTCTTGTCCCTGTATGGTGAAAGGGAATAAACAGGATATAACTTTAATTTTTTATCTCTCTCAGCAATATTTGAAATTTTACCACATAAAGATTATATTTAAAAACTAATTATGGTTCCTATTTAAAGTTTTTAATTAAGAAAAAATATTGGGTTGTTAGTATTACATTATTAATGCTATATTACTGCCCTTGTATAATTTTCCTTTGCAATGCAAAATTGCTGGCCATTTTGCTGTTGTAAGTAAAACTTTCTTTATATCTTTCTGCATTCATTGATCAAGTCACAAGAAAGATGACGAAGTACAAGGTTTTTAAACTTGCCACAGAAGTTTTCAGTATTGCTGATGGCCACATTCAGAGACAATTCCACCATTTAAATTCTACCAAGCATTCCTAATGTGCTGAATTGTCTCATAGCTAAACATGTGGCTATTTGACTTAAGTTTGAAAGAGACAGGGAAGTTAAAACTGAGGGTAATGCTCTCATGCATTGTGTGTTGTTAAGATGTGTGTAGCTTGAAAGATCTTTTTCTCATGGGTTATGTTCTGTAAAGCATGGTCCACTAAGATTCAAAGTCACCTAAAGAACAAACTAATAGGAATATAAAGCATGTTATCTTTTAACATGCCAAACAACCAGTATTGCATATGTGTGCAGTGGATCTGAAATGACTGAATCTGACAGTGGACCTGAAATGACTGAATTTCAGATAGTGAAAATGTTCTTGCAAATTCTCTATACAACAAAGGTGTTGGTTACATTTTATGCCCATTCTAAAGTAATTGAACAATAAAACACTGGCTTTACCTAGTTAGCTTTTCAGTTCACATACAGCAAAAGGACTTTAGGTGTCCTTGGAGATGTTCGTGATTCAGTATACATGGGGTGATTTAACTCTTTAAGGCCATAGCTTTCTCATCAGGTACTCCACAAGATGCCGATTAATCTGTGAAGACCAGTATCTTGTTTATACCTCTTGCTGGCTAGATAGATGTTCTGCTGGAAAAGTAGGTCTAGAATCAATAAAGTCAGTGAGCTTACTTTGATTTTCACTAGTAAAAGACAAGGCTACAAGCACTCAACTACTGTTCAGAGAATGAGAGGATTAAGAAAATCCTTAAAACCTTTTTTATCTCAAGGAATTTCAGAAAGTATGTGAAGCCTGTAAACAGACCACAAGACATTGATCTCAGATCTGCGCAATCTTCCAGCAGAGTAAGTTAGTCTTGCTATTGCAATTGTTACACAGAGGACTTAATGCTAAAGTGCAGGGCCATAGCTACAAAATTTCCCCTATTTCTAAATGTCTTTGCTTCTATTGACTTCTTAAAAGCCACATCATATTCTCATGAGATAACAATCTCATTTAAAGTATCTTTAGGCAGGGCCTATGAATCTCATGAAGTACAGCACAATGAATTTTTAAAAAATGTTCTTATGTTACCTCCATTCAATAACCCATAAAGTCCCACTGCTAGATATTAAGCTACTGTCCCCTGAAAAAGGAATCTGATTGTATATCATCTCTGTGGTGTTGGTCCCATCACATTTACCTAATTACAAATCCTAGGATAATAATCGAAATATTAGTTGTCAGTGTAATTTTCTTTGCCTGTCTTTCATTACTGCATGAGAACATGCAACATGAGCATGAGCTCGACCTTTAGACCCCTGCTGGTATAAATAAGTACAGCTCATCTGAAAGCAAAGACTGAAGTAAGACAATTCATCTCAAAATCTGGTCCTATTTAGGTACTAAACATTAAAGAAAGGAAATCAAATACTTCTGTATTCAAAGTATAAAAAGAGGGTAATGAACTCCTTGGACTACATTCTTTGGCCTTATAGTGATATTTTTTACACACCTCCTTAATTTTATAGTTTTAAAATAACATAGACATTTTAAATTCAAATTCTATTTTTCTTCTAGTTTCAAATCATATCTGTAATGCTGTTTCATTATTGATATCATAGTCTTACAGTCCTTTAAATAGAGTACATAGTTTTACTGCTCTGCAGAAACTTAGAAGTAACTAAAAATGTTAGATAGCAAGTGTTTTGAATTAATTTATCAAAATGTTTTAGAATTTATGTGACAATTCTGTAGTTAAGGGGCATATGGGCATGTGTGTGACACAAAATTGCAAAGCAAATAGGAAATTTATTTAACTTGCTTTATTAATGCATTTCTTGTTCAGGTATCTGAATATCTCACTGTCAGAAGTGTAAAAAGTTAATAGATCATGCTTGTTTGTTGCACTGAACTACATAAATCCAAAATATAAAATCAGAATACATTCTTCGATGTTTATCTTACAACATAAACATGCTTTAATTAATTGCCTTTGCCTGTTCTAAGGAGTTGTGTTGCAAAATACCTGTGAAAATATTTGTGAAGTTGCTCAGGCAACTTGCCAAAGCATACTAAATAGTAAATCCATGATTTCGGGAAAATGCTTGCTACATTAGTGTCGAAATACTATTCAAACTGTGTTTGACCTTGTCTATATTTCCTTAATCATTAAGTTATTGTGAAACAAAATAAATATAAAAATAACAGTAAATCAACTTTAATTCTGTAGCTTAACTTCTTATACAGTTTGCAAAAGACTATATTTTTTAAAAGTTTCACTAGTGTATTTAAAATGTACTTTAAAATTGATTAGAAATTTAAAAATACCTACTGTTTCCCTCTCATCGTTTATGTGATTAATTATTTAAATATCAGGATACATTGTCTTTTTCTAGAATGAAGCAAAATGATTTAGCAAATGGGGTTTATGAAGCTCTCACTATTATGAATGAAAAAGTAAACAGTGAATACTCTTACAAACTTTTTTGTACTGTATGTCAAATCTTATTCCGATGTAGAACAAAACAGACTGTAAAAAATTGCAACACTGATGTACAAAATATGTGAAGCTGTTTTAAAGAAACTGAGAAAGTGAATCGACAGTGAAACTGTTGATTTGTGCTCAATTTACAAATTGGCAAACTTATCCTGTCATGTTTTCATGTTCCCATTGCAGCTACGTTTAAACAGCTGAACATTACGGTTAAAGCATGCAGCAGCACTTACCTTACTGCCTTCAAGCTGCTCTCCTTAATTCCCAGAGCAGATGCAATAAGAGGCTGTATCGACCAATATATGCTCTAAACAGTGTCAGGAGGTAAAAGTCTGCCAGATCCTCTGTGTTACAAGAGGGAAAAAAAAAAAGCCCTAGTCACGCTGTTCTCTGAAGCTGCTATGTCATCATGGTGATCTTGTGGTGTGGCATGTACAAAAATGCAGCTCTCTAATGAAGTGCAGGTGGATACCATATTTTGTACAAGGACAACCCATCTGTTCCTCCTGTGGGATCAGAGAATGATATTTCACAAACCTGAGAAAGTTAAACAGCCATTGGTTTATACAAGATTTTTTTTTGTATTTCAGAGGGAAAATATATTATATTGTAAAACAAATTGCAAACAGGCTTTTGTTTTCCAACTTATTTTATACTGCTAGACATGAGCTAACACATAGCACTCAGACCTCAATGCTGCTGTTCTTCTTCAGCCAAGTGACTCATTCATTTCTCTGCCTTTTATTTTAACTGTCTTATGACCACAGTAAAATATCCTTAATGAAAACTTTAGTCTAAGGATGAGATTCAAAATTATCTTTGAATCATACCCTTTTCCACATTATGTACCGAGTTCAAAGATTACATACTTGAGTTCAAAGATTCTTCTGCAAATCATTGGAATTGATTTGGTCTGGAAATTTTCTTTGGTGGTTGAATATATGTTTGTTTAATAAAAACACATCCCAGGAATGGATTTTGAGCAGTTACTGTAAACTCACTCCATACATTCATTCATTTTGCACTTACAGTTTTCTCCTGCTTTTCAGAATCTGGAACTACTCAGCTTTATGTTGTCTGTTTCTTATTCCATGGATGTAGTTCAAGAATGCATCTTAAGTCTTGGATGAGATGTTACTTTCACCAGGCAATGTCGAAAAATAATACATTAAGTAACAGTTTAAAGTGGATCTTAATGCTTCCATAAGAACTTTCCCTTATCTATAAATGGAGGATGTCTTCCTTTTTATGAGAAGCCTCTTTTTTTTATAGATTTGGGTAGGGACAAATGTCAAATGTACATATAGAAAGCATGCACAAGCTATATTAAAGTGTCTCGTGTGTTTAATTGCAGTTGACTGTAATTGTTTGGGGTAGAAATTCAGGGATTTTGTCCATTTACAATTTATTATCTTTATGAAAAGTTGTAGTACAGAATGTGTCTAGGCTGGAGAACCCTATAAGTGCAGAAGAGGAGCCTGGATGTGAGCTTCTCCCAAAATTTGTTGCTGTTGCATCTCAGTCTCCACAGCAGTGAAAGCTACTGGGAGCAGGGAAAAGCCAGTGCCCTTCACCAAGAGCAGGAAAGACAATAAACACTTATAGACCTCTGTGCTTCTGCAATGCCCCAATTAGCAAACAATTTGCTCAACACAGAGTGCCATGTACCAGTGCAGCCCACAGGGAGTGAATGTTATGCTTTTGAAGTTCTGACATCTGTCTCCCTGGTGTGGGAGAACCATTTACACTCTGGGAAACAGGTTGGTGACCGATCATTACTGCATTACTTCTTGAATGGTGCCAGGAAGTCAATGTGAAGCAGTGGGATTACAATAGTGAATTAATCTAAGTGGAAAACTGCATGGTATCAGGACTAGAAATGTACAAGTGGACAAAGCTGCTGTTGTTCTGTGTGTAGACAAATGGAGACCAGATGGAGTTTCTCATGCACAGAATGATATTTATCTGAAAACTACTTCATTAGCTTTAGTTGACCAAGGAAACCTCAACTGTGACTTGACTGCAAATGCAGCAACAAGCAGCACTCAGCAAGAGATCAGTTGGAATAAAAAAAATATTTTTCATGCAGAAAGAGATAACCTTTAAGGTAACATCAAGATTTCCTCTATGGAAGAACACATAACTAGGTGAGCAATGGAGCATAATATTTGTAAAGAGAATTTTAAAAATCACAGGAAAGGCACTAATTGTGTTTTCTCTGACTATAGATTTGTTTTGAAGGAGAAGCCCAATATTATGATAAATTAATGTATATTTTGAACGCTCAGTAATAGGTGTAGTTTTGCATTTGCAGTACAAATAGAATTGAACATTGGCTGCAAGTACAGGATAATCCAGGTTTAATATGCTTTTGGCACAGTTGTATTTATGAACCAGTTTTTCTGTATATCAAGTATACATCCTTTTTCTCATTCTGATTACAAAAATAAAAACATTAATATCTTTTTAGCTTACAAATCTTATTAAGCAAACTGATGCTATTTTGAAATTAACATATGGTAAAAGCTTGGATCACATAAAGTTCACCTGAGACTTGTTCATTCATATAGTTCCTGTCTTGCTGACTGTTTTAAATTAACTATGGAAATTGCACAGTCAAGATGAAGAATCACATGCCTTCTGAGGTTAAGATAAAAAACAATAGATTTTCCTCCCTTTTTAATAAGATTTTTACTGTCTCTCCAATCTGCCCTTTGGCATAATTTTTATGCTTTTCCTAATCTTACTGGTTTAACTCATGAAGTTATCACCTCATAAACCTGTTTGGGAGAGCAAGTAGGTACAACAACCCAGCAAATGAAGGTATTGCTTTTTCTGCAACAGAGGGTGGGACTGTGATTTGGTGATTTCTTTGTTTCTGGTCCTATTTTGTATTCTGTGCAGGGATTCTTTTGGTAGCTCTCAGAAGTCATTAAACAGCATGTGAATGAAGTCTAGCTAATTTCCAAGGAACACACAAAATAATATGTAAATTCACCTATGTCATCTAAGTTGTAAACTGGCTATGAATATGCTTCACACTGATGATGTCAGGACATGTTAATATTTCACCTTTACAACTACTGTGCTGCAGATTTTCTTCAAAATTTATTTTCTTTTGTACCTTAATTATTCATCTTTCTTTGGTGGGAAATATGATCAAAACCTATTATAATCTAATTTTCTTTGTCTTGTGATATATGAATAGAAATATTTCTTTTATGTGATACAAAGCTCCTTTGTGGTTTTTTTTTTTTAATTAATATTTTCTTGGCTGGAGATGGCCAAGTCTAAGAGGTTGTAATGAAAGAATCTGAAAGCAGAGCTCACTGCAAGTCAATTTGCACTGCCTGAGATCTAGCTGTCAAATATTGTCGAGTTGCAGCGTCACCATTTTATTTCTACACTCATCAGTGATATCCTCTCTTCTTTTTCTCTTTTGTAAAACTGCCTTCTTTATAGCTTCTATGCACTTCTGCATAAATGGAAGTGACTCCCAATCTATTTGGATTTAATACCCTTTTCCCCAAAAGACTCAGGTTACCAAAACTTAATAGATACTACCTATATCAGCTGCTGCTTTGTTTCCATCTTAAACCTGTGCACACATCTGGTACACAGAACCAAGAGAATTGGCTGCCCAGTATCAGGAGTAGGGTATTTTTGCCATGGGAACATATAGCTCCAGAAAAGTTCCTTGTGGAACTTTTCACATTGCCACATGAAATGAACAATGAGTTTTTTCCTCTGATCACTCAGAATTTAAACTAAATATTACCTTCAAGATGAAATGAAGGTTAGCTCATTTTATTTGACTACCTGCAGCAGAGGGTAAGAAACCTCCATTGAGGGAAAAGGCTGTTCCATGGACACCATGCAGCAAGCCACTAAATTATAAAGAGGCAACATGATGTTTTCTGTCTCTAAACAGTGAATATACAGTCTCTTAGCCTATATATAGTGAATAAACAAAAATATGATATTGGCACAAATCTCCAGGAACAATTAGTTAAATATTTCTTTAAAGTTCTGTAGCATTTTGAAAATATTACTGAAGGCTGACTCATATTTAATGAGTTCCACTAAAAACAATTCAGTTCCAGGTCCTGTAGGCTGTAGGTGCTTATTTTTTCATCTGAAAACTTCCATTCCTCCTAATTGAAATTTTATTTTTTCAGCCTCTACACTGGACTTGCATGTTAAATGGAAAGTGTTAGAGCACATACTATAAGCATTACAAAATTTGTGGTGATACAAATCCTTCTTTTCCTTTCTCCTAAAAAGGAAATACCAGCTATGGAAACTTACAAAAATGGTAACAGTGTTACAACCTATTAGCAGACCGCAACAGATATTTTAGTTGAACATGAATCTTTGTTTTTGTCCTTCTGAAAGACTGCTCACTGTTTTCCTTCAAACTTGACAGTGTCTATATTCTAGTACTGTTATTCTCCTCTCTGTTGCTTTTCAGACTGTTTTTGATTTGATTCAAATAGTCAACAGCAAAATTTCTTTGGTTTGATCCAAAGTCTGATCAAATCTTTTTTTTTGATGAGGACTAAACATGAAGGTAAGAGTCTGTTTTTAAATCAGACTCCTTAATATATCCTGTAGGTTTTTTCATAGCATTTAAAATCTGCTGATCCATTTATAAAAAAAAATTAGGTGGCCTTCAAGCATGAGACAATTCAAATTATTCCTAATGTAAAGAATCCAAGAGTATCTCAAGGAGCTGTTGAATTTGTGGTTACAGGTAAAAATTATAGCAGCATCTCTGTATTTCTGTATTGTAAACAGTACAGATAATTTATGGAAGAGTTGGACTTGGCCAGCTTGATTAGTTCACCACCTATTATTTGTATATGCTAATGTTGTACCAACATAGACTTGCTTTGAAAATCATTGGATGCTAAACACCTTCTCAGAATCTAAGTATTATCAATGTCCTTTTGCATTCAGATCACTACAGCTTAAGGTCAGAAGAGATGTTAAATCATCTGGATTCTGCTGTACAACGGGAATATAGCATTTGGCCTTCTGCTAGTTTATGTGACCTTCAAGTTAAACAGATCCACTGAGCCATAAATCATCTTTGCCATGACAGTGGGACAGTTTGGGAGCCACTGAATATGCAGCTTTTAAAAATACTTCCCACTGTCATTTCTAAAATGAAGCACCTTGGACAAATCTATGGCAACTACAGAAGATGCTTTTACCAAGTTTAAAACCTCATCAGCAAGTAAAGTTTGATAGATAATATCTATTATATCATTGGCTACTTATTAGTATCTATTTTGACATTAGCAGTCACTTAGTTCATTACCCCCTGGATGCTGTGTGAGTTTTTAACATTATTTTCCCTAGGAGTGGTGGCAGATTAATAGCCTTGACATAGAGACAGCATTTACCTATTTAAAATCCATGAGCAGTGACACCACATCAGTGTTCTGGTATTCCCAGGTTCATGAAAATGGACTGTAAATGAACCAAACAACTCTTACATGTCTTCCTGAGATGTTTAAGTACAAACTATTATGACAACCAAATCTAAAAGTATTTCTCACTATCAAACATTTTTGTTGTTTTTTCCTTTAGAAAGAACATGATATAATAAAAATACATCAGTTTGAAAAAACAGATCTACTCCTTTCCAAATGCAGCAAACAATGATTATTTTTATTCATACTGCATTGCTAACCATTGGCTTGTGTCTCTTTAGTTGTACTAAAGATAGATATATCTAATATATATATCTATAGTAGTAGTAAATTATGTACTATTATAGATAGCATTCCTAGAATTTCTTTTCCTCATGAAAATCTCCATCTTCTTCCAACTATCCTCTGCCCTATTCATGTACAGGGACATTATTATTTAATTTGAACCTGTCTTTTTTTCTTCATGTCCCATAATTTTTTCCCCTTCTACTTACATTTTATTTTTCAAGTGAAATAAAGAAAGTTATGGTTAAAAGTGGCCTTTTTTTGGGTGTTATATCAAGAAACAAGAGGTATACAAAGAGGTATTTTTATTTTTCTTACAAATTTTTCCTTTCAGAAGAATTTGTTCATCCTTTTCCTGTTTGGAGACATTGAGCTCCTCTGAAAGACTGGCTGGAAACATGCTTTTGGCCATATTAAATGGTCAGCTTTGGCAACCACAGATTCCAATCCAGTGATTTAATTGTCTTTATCAGGAGATCCAGAGTGGATTAACCTCATGCTGTATGAAACACCTTTTGTCTTAGGAATTGTGCAATGTAGAGAAAATCTACTAATGCTGTACTACATGGCCACATGGCACTGCTAAAAGCATCTCACAGAATCAAATTTCCCATTCGAAAAGCTATTTTTTTTTAAGTTACTCCACCTTATATCTCACTAAGATTTCCTCCACTTCTCTGCAAATGCAGACTATCTATTATTATAAACAGTGTCAGATATGTGATGTATCTTACATTTTGGTCCTGAGAGACAGCAAACACAGGTGTCTACATGAGTGATAAGAGTCCGGGCACTCCTCAAGATCAGTGGGGATGTAATAAACAGTTGTGGAGCCTGGGGAGTGATTCAATTGTCCAACACAGACAGCTGGACAACAGTATAACAGTATTCACTTACCTAAAGGCATCCATCCAATACTATTTGAGCGGCTCTCAGGTGTCCAACTCACCTGTATAGATTATGGAAGAGGACTTTAACACATGTGCCCTTTCCAAATGGTAGCTGATGGCAAAGCAAAGAACTTCACGTGCTTAATAGCAAGACATCCGCATTTAGGCAGTTGCCTGCGGTCAAGGGGTTTCAGTCAGGTAATGCAAGGACATCTAACTGCTCTCTGACATACCCTGGGCTGGACTGCACAGCCAAGTGGCTCTGGCTGCTGTGACTCAGGATTCTGAGCAGATCTGTCCTGTCCTGAAGTAGCAGAAGGACACCAGGCACATATAAGCAGCCCAGAATGATATTAGACACTTATCTTTTGGAACCTAAGTCATGCCCTTGGAGCTCCGGTCCAGGAAATAATCAGTCTGTAAAGTAATAGCCTCACTTTGTGTAAACTGTCTGAACAGTATTCTCCAACAATTTTATCCACAGTCCTCTCTTAGCTGTGTATTCAGCAGAATACCTGCAATGAAATGTTGCAGAAATAGAGCCGAGCAAAATGGGATGTATAACTCTGGAAGCAGTCATGGTCTATTAACCCACAGGTGTTTTTCCACTTTCTTACCACCTCTAAAAATCACAATAGTAAAAAAAGCCAAAATAAGCAATTCTCTGAAAGGTCAAATAAAAACTTTGATGACAGTTCTCTGATTCCATTAGACCATCACCTGAGGCCTCACTGATCAGTTTTCTTTTTTCAGTCAAGCAAAGCTTTTCATATATAACTGTATCAGTTGTATACATTGGAAAGGAGAGAAACTACTTAAGACATTTTGTGTCNAACAGCATTTCAAAAGAGCATCTTTTTGGAATAGTGATAGAAAGCTAACTCAGAGGGAATGCTTTCCCTTCTCTCTTCTCAACTGGGTTGCAATGGCTTTTGGGTTGTGGATATGAAAAGTAAAGCACTGCAATCAAATACTGTAACTTTTCCCAAGTCTCAGTCAGATCAGAACGCCATATTATCAGCTGTTCAAAGATATAAAAAACCCAGAGATGAACTTTATCATGAAGGATTGCAGAAAGCATTACAACTGACTAAGAAAAAGTAAGGAAATCATTCAGATAACAGACAGATTAACAGCATTTTCAATATTTGGGTAGATAAATGAAAAATATTAAAGTTGCAAAAAAAAGTTATTGTATTAAAGAAATTGATTACTTCTCTCTTCTTTAGGCTTTACCTACACTAGTAAATCACAAAATGTTCCTGACACTGGCAAGTTATTCTTTGCACTATTAGTATATCAGAATGGGTTTTTGCATGATTCCAGCCTGAACTAAACAATTCCTAGCCAGGGTTTGGGACTGATGACTCTCAACAGAGAGCTTAAATGAAGCCACCATGTTTCATGAGGCAAGAAAGCCTTACAATAGAGATGGGACTAAGTTACGTTCTAGGCTTCGAAAATGTACACACAAATGTAGCTTTAGACTCTAGAATATAACCTAAGCAATTAATAAGAATGTAGACATTCAGGTCCTAAGGTTTTCTGACATGCCCTGATCCACAATTTGAATTTTATCAAATTATAATTTCATGATTTCCACTATTTTCTAAAAATTTACGTGTGTTTGCGTGTATGTGGTTGTATTTATATACACTTTTGCCTTACACTGATGTTTTAAAGAAGATACTATGGACTATTTATAATTTTCAAAGGAGAAACAAATGTGCTTGAGAAACAAGATCTGATTCCAAGATTTAGCAGAGGAATAATATTTAAGTGGAAAAGCTGGTTTCACATAGAACTGCTGACACAAACTTAGCTACAGCAGTACTGGTGAGTAACACTATAATTTAGATTTTCTTACCTCATAGATAGCTTCTAGATAGACACAGATAGTATCACTACTCAGTTGTGGTATGGCAAACCCATTGCTCCTATTCAATTTCATGAAAATAGGATGAGATCTAGGATCACATATTTGTAATAACTTCACTCATAGAGGGAAGAGTTTTACACTATGTTTTAGCAGTTAAATCTTTGCCATTATTATGGACCTTTTAACACAACCATAATTGAATAACCCTGAGACCCATCAGATATGTGTTGTCTTAGAATGGTTACTTTTCCAGGAAGCCTACACGAGGGCTGTTCTTTCAAGCAAGTAGGGAATAGATGTGCAGGTGATGGCCCACATCAAAATGTTGACTGAAAATGTTTGATTCAAAGCTTGGTGAAGGGAAGGAGATGTTTGCTTTACCAGTTAGCAGGAAGTCCTTCTTCGGAAAGCTACCGCTAATGACTCTTCACGTACATCAAAACATTTTTAGACAGGTGCCTTCCAAGGCTTTGGAGAACAGGGTTTGTGTTCCTAATTAACTCAGGTGATGTTGTAGATTTTACTCCAGTTTCATCCACATTCTCCAGCTGCACTGCCTCCACCCACTGTCCAGCAGCTGTATTCCATCTGAATCCCAGTCCTAGCTCTGTTCTAGGTACATTGTTCCTAGTTTTGTACCTGGCATTATATTAGTGACTTGCAGTCTGAGCTTGACCTTAAGCCTCCCTCCCAGTGGACATCTGTTGCTGGATGGCTGCCCCACCATGGTTACAGTCACCCCAACAGCTTTGCTGTGCTTCATGGGGTGCTGTGGCACTGTTACCTCAATCCTGAGGCTGCTGCCCTGCCTTGTGTGACTGCTGGCTCCCAGCTTGCCTTCTCCTGCACAGCTGCTCTCTTCTACTGAAACCCAGCTGTAAGCTCAGGGAAAAGACAAGGAATGGAGCTTACATGTAGCTCTTGGACAATGAGTAGTAGAAATCTAGGTGGACAGAGACTATGGAAGAGATGGTCATGCAGCAAGAGCCTACTGGTGTACTCAGGGCCCTGATATTGCATTTGGAATCACAGAATTGTTTGGTTTAGAAGGGACCTTTAGAGATCATGTAGTCCAACCTCCTTGCAATAAACAGCACCTTCCATGAGGCCAGCTTGCCCAAAACCCAATCCTACCTGGCCTTGAATGCTGCCAGTGATGAGACAGCCACAGCTTCTCTGAGCAACCTGTTCCAGTGTCTCACCAACCTTAATCTAAAGAAAATCTTCCTCATGTCCAACTTAATTGTACCATCTTTCAGCTTAAATCCCTTGCACCTTATCCTGTCACTATGGGCCATGGTAAAAAGCCTCTGTCTTTCTTATAAGCCTTCTTTATATAGTGAAAGACTGCAATAATGTCTCTCCTTAGTCTTTTTTCCCCCAGAACAATTCCAATTCTCTCAGAGTTTCTTTGCAGGAGAGGTGCCCCAGCCCTCTGACCCTTCTTATGGCTCTCCTCTAGCCTCGCTCTATCAGCTCTTTCCTGTGCTGAGGACCCCAGCGCTGTATGCATAACTGCAGGTGGATTGTTCAGGAACGTGGAGAAGAGGAGCAGAATCAGCTCCCTGGATTCCCTGAAGGTCACACTGCTTTTGATGCAGCCNAAGGTCTAAGTTGATCTCCATCCAACTCAAGAATGGCCCAGCTGCACTAACTTTTCCCTCATCCTGCAATGTTTTAAGGAGAATACAGCATTTCCCAATTAAACTTGTTCACCTCCCATAGATTTCAGACCTCTGTCTATTTAGCCTAACTCTTTTTTCTTCATGTCATATTTTTTCGGGCTTCAGCAATCACCTAGTTATTGTATTTGGATAATTCTGTATCTGTATATTTTTATAAATATGTGTCTGTTTGTTAAATGGTAAACTGAATTGGACCAAAAACTGGAATCAACATCTGGCCCTTTAGCTTCCCAGCTAATATATATATA